>JAUESI010000007.1:4214742-4230459 GCA_032275145.1 Synergus laeviventris | reverse complement strand
GTAAGTCTTCGATCGGAAAGCTGATCAATCAATGGACGGGTCAGTTTTAATAATGTCGTATGAGTAGCAAAACAAAAGACGGTATGTAATGTATATATCTCTCACAAGAGGCATTTTGTCAGCTACGTCAATTTTTTATGAGACTGAAATCCCTTACATTAATTTTATACTAATAAAATGTGTGGTTGATTCGAGTCAAAAGTATAGAATATTTTAAGAAATAGGATCATTTTTGGTTGACCGGCGTGCATCACCAACCTTTCAACAAGTGTAAACACGGTCGCTCCCAACAATCGTGACCTTCACGATTGTGGTAGCGTCTAGTAATTCAGAAAAATGTCCCAAATTAAGTATTTTAAAATCCGACTAAAAGTCTTGAATCTGGCTAATGACCAGTGATCTGAGAATGATTTATTCCACATAAATTTAATTAGATTTCGGTCCATTGGAAAAAGCTTACAAAAGCTCGCGAACGTACGTTATTGAAAATAAGCAAATTAGATAGGTTATGTAGCAAAACATTTTTCATTTTCAGCTTTTTTTTAAGGAATTTAAAAATATTTCGCAATATTCGAGATGCTGTTTTAGCGCACTATAGGAAGTGCGTGATTTAGAAGCTTCAATCAAGAAAAAGGAGTCTTCTATTTTATAGGTAAATATCAACTTTTAATTATCATTTTATTAGAAAATTTCCTTTAAAATTTGTCAATACTTTCATTGACGAAAATCTATACTCAAACGAATGACTTTTTAAATCTATACTTTCTATTTTGATTTTCAATGTAAAAAATAATTTTTACCAATTTTTCCAGCACTATAATTACATTTTATATCAAAACGAATATTTTTTCAGATTGTATAGAATAAAAATTAGTGTCTCTTATTATGTGTCGGGGTGTAAGGCTGACATTTTTGTATACATATATTGAAGACCTGATTCTAGAAGAAAAGGTATTTTAGTCGAATTACCTTTAAAAGTTGTTCTATTTTTTATATTTATAAACATTAAATTCTTACGCACATAGAATTATTGTCATAAACATTTCGTGGACAAATAAATATTTGAGTATGAGACTTCTGAGAAGAAAGGTAATACCAATTAAAATATTTACACCTGAAAAGCTTTTGCTTTTCAGAATTTAGTTCCGAGCATATAAATTGGAAGTGGGATTTCAATATTTGGAACAAAATTGTCTACCATGTTTACATTATATTTATATATAACATTGATGAATATAATAAAATTAATATATAGTTTAATAAAATTAAAAGTCAATAAAGGCTTTATAATGTGTTGGTAATTAATAAAAATGAGATGCTTCTTAATGTCTATTGTGTAATGAGGAAATTATATACTATTGAATATGGGGTTGCTATTGAATAGTGATCTTCTAATAAATGACTGAATGTGCAGGTAAAATTCTATTTCAAATTTAAAAGTTTGTGCTCTCTTTTGAAAGCATATTTTTTTACCTAGAATTTATTTCGGAGCACAGAAAAGCACAGATACTAGATTTTAACCATTTTAACCTGCGTATACATTTTTCAAGTTTAGACTCACTTGATGGCCTGAGTAGAATAACTTACAGTCTTTTTGGCTTTGTTTTAAAATTTAGTTTCATAAAAATGGGTCAAAATATATCAATTTCTGAATAAGAGTTCATTCTATCTTTGTATTCGATCAATTATAATGGTATTTATTTTTAACAAAATATAAAAATTACTGATACTTTTCAGATAAGATTTTCGCAAGACGCTGTACGTGGTTGTGGTTATTTATCAAAATCAAGGATGTATAAAATACATTCAAAACGATGGATTTAGTCGCAGATGTTTATCAATGAGAGATCTAGGGTTTTCTTTAGACGCTGTATATTCTTATTAAGGAACTATTTCTCGATAAGAAATGCTATTCTATTGAATTAGGAAGTGTGTGATTTATAGGATTCATTGAAGAAAAGAGGGCCTTATATTTTATAGGTAAATATCAATTTTTAATTCTAATTTTACTTAAAAATACTAGAAATTTTGTATTTTTACTTATCAATCTACAGGGACTGTTCCTAACACGTTTTTGGAGCGTTCTAAAAACATTTCTAATATTGTTTGCCCACTAGGCTGATGCCAAAAAAACTGTTCTTCTAGTTGAATTATCTTGAACAGTTATATTTGTTATATTTATAAACTTTCATATTTTTATGTATTTTTATGTATTTTATTCATGTTTAGATGTTTGTGTGTGTGTAAGGATTTCGTGACCTGCATCAGTTGGAATACTCTGTAGCAGTTAGAATTTCATGAAATGCTATGAGTAATCGTTTAAGGAGGAATCATGACGTGCAAGGAGGATCCAGAGAAAAGTGGTCCCTGAAATGTAATTGTCATTTCCTTTGATGCAATGCAAACCTGACTAGACAGTTTTAACAATTTTATACATTTGGATTACATTTGTTTTAAACAGAATTTCCATTTAGAATGAAATTTTTAAAATGAAATTGCATCAGTTGGATTTCGTTTCAACATAAAAAGTAAATCAGGATGCCTAGCGACCTGGAGAACGAGAAAATTTTCTTGAATTTTCCACGAGAATAGTTTAAAATATAACTATTTTAAGTTAAAATCCAGAATAGGTAAAATAATTACAACTTTTGACAGTGTTGCAAGAAGGCGTGAAGCTTCCAAGCATGAATAATTCATTCTAGAAGAATAAACGATTCTAAGATAATTTTTCAATTCATGCAACTGATTTAAAATTCAAAAAGTTTTGATTATTATTGTTACAATTTATAATTGAATTTTAACGAAGTTTGGTTTGGAATATTTCAAGTAATAACTAAAAATTTTTTAAAATCGTTTATTTATGGTGTTGATCTAATTAAAAATGTGTTTGCAAAAGCTAAAAAACCAACTAGGAAAAACTTAATTTTCTGACCTAAAGAATCGCTAGACACCCTGAAAGAGAAATTCTATAAATGCTTAAATTTTATTCACTTAAAAAATTAAGTAATTATCATAGGATTACCAATGAGAAATGTCTGGGTACACCGTTTTCTCTAATCAAGTATAAGGCACGAATCCTGTGTGAATGTTATTTGGTTTATTTGTGACTTACTTGAACATTTCAAATAATCTTCTCTTATTATTTAATTCTCTTGAATTATTCCGATAATAGTTGTCTTGTTTACTAGTATTCTTTTAATTGAAAAAATGAACAACGTTAGAAATAATTATAAGTTATAAAGAAGAAATTGTTTTTTAATTTGTTAAACGGTGTACGATTTCAGGGAAGCAGCTTTGTATGTGTGTGCCCTAACGTAGCCCCTAAGCTCAAGTGCAGGATATATCCCGAAACGTATCCCTAAGTTTAGGTTTTTCGCACCGGGGTGGTGTTATATGAGAACCGTGGAGTGAGTCTGTTGGTGTAAATGTTTAATTTTAAGCAGGTAGAACTAGGGTGAAATATTGTTGGCACTAGTACAATATTTTACTCTGGATAAAATTGATATTAGTTCATGATTAAAGTTCATAATGGGGACAATCGATCCTTCAATAAGTTTAGGAAATCTCGAACACAAAACCCCGCAAATAAAAAAGGGAATTGATTTAAATGTGCGTCCATCTTACGGACATTTAATCATTTATATTTTCCACATTAGTCACTATGATATTTGCGTATTATTATTCACTTGGATTTCGTAGTGACTTGAGCTAGATTTTTTTATCTTTGTGTGCTTTTCTTGTTTTTCCGAACAAAAATTATTGGGTGGGATAAATATTCTACTTTAAAAATTAATCTTTGATTCCTCTTATCTAGTAAGACTAAACTTATCACTCTTTTCAGATACAAACGTTATTCCCTGAATTTTTTAACTGTGTTTTGTTACTAGCACAAAATATGGTTACGGCTAAATTTTCTATGGTAGTATATTATTGTCATAGCTGGTCATAGGATTTGTTAATTTTTTTTAAGTATATAAGATGGGAAGGTAGAATTAAATTAAGTAATTAAGTAAATACGGCTGGATAAATAAATATTTTTGTTTTTTTTATTTTTTCTTTTTGTCCTGATTTAAAAATTCAACACATCTTGGGTCACTGTACTTTAACTTCATTCATTCATGTACTCACACAAGATCTACAAGCTCATACTTAACATAATATCCTCCTGAGATATCTCTTTTACAATAATTTACACCACGCATTATTATCTTATTTTGTTTAAAAAAAATCTACGACCCTAAGAGTAGATAAATAATTTTCTCATGACATGTAATTTTGAAAAGAAGCTGCGGGTTGACATTCGCTGATATACATTTTATAATCTCCGGAGGATATGTTTACAAATTTATTAATTACTGCTTAGGAATTTACTTTTTACATACAATAATAATCGACTTTTTTCAAAATTAAATCGAAAATCTGTACATTTCTTTGTGCCTTTAGCCGTGACTTTTGTCAAATATTTTATATCACGTAACATCTGGCAATTAAAACAAAGTTTCACAGTCTGCGTAGATTTTTAAAAGTTTAGAAATGGAATGATGAACAGAAGAAATAATAAATTTGTCTTATAATGCAGAATGATGAAACAAAACAATGGCACGATTCGTTTTTTTGCGCGAAGCCGAATGCGTGGTAATAAAAATTGGATTCTAGGTTGAAATAAAATATCAATAATCATTTACTGATTACTCTAAACGCGATAGAAATTATTTTGAAAATCATTGAAAATTTAAATGCTTATTTGCTATATCGCAGGTTTAGAGATAGCTTAACGTCAGTGGCTCATTAGCTAAGGGAACTCGAGTATGTTATTAAATTTTTGCATAATTATTTAGGCAGTTATTAAAAATATTGCACAATTATAATCTATCGTTGTTGAAAATTTGTTTTCATTTTACTATTGATTTTTTTTCTCGGGTATGCTCTTTCTGGTGGTGTAGAAAAATTGCGACATTCCTCTAGAGTAAAATAAAAATTATTTACTGGAGTTGAAGTTTAGCAAGGATGCATGCCACTGACGGTGAGTGTTTCAAAATGTGAACAAGGGTGCGCGATCGATTGATCGTTTTTGAACACTTGCTCATTTCTTCACGGAGAAACCATCGCCGGTCGGGTCCAGCAGCCAGGGATAGTTGTTGGGGCACTCCATGCAGGTGAAAAGACGAAGGGTCTCGCCAGGTAATTCCCGGGTTGTTAATGGGCAGGCATTTGGAAGGGAGCAGTATGGTTGGCCTTTCTCATCACATGTTTCTTTCCATTCTTGGAAGTCTCGGATTGCGGATAATTCTGTTGGATTTTGCATCCATTTGATGACCTGAAAAGAAAATTTGCAATATAATTAAAGTATATTTAAATATATTTAAAGACTTTTCTCTGAGTTTTGAGTAAATAATAATTGCTAAGAAAAAATTATCTGTGAAGTCTTGAGAAGTTTACTACTGATAAGATAAGATCAAGCCTATTCTATAAAAAGTAGGATTGATTCATGCTATTTTTTTTCAATGTATTTTTTTTTTAAATTTTATTCTTCAAGTATTTCCAAGTTCCTTCAACAACGATTTGTGATTTCAAATTTTTTATAAGTTTTATAATTCATTAAAATATGGATCTTTCTCAAAATAGTTGATGTGTATAGTTAATTTAATTCGATGAATCCTACTGAATTGTCACACCTAGCGACATCCATTGGCGAAGAGGGATATCTTGATAATTTTGCAAGCTTTAAAATTGTGAATAGATCTGAGTTATATGAAGTAGTAATACTAATTTGAATTACACAATCTTTCTTTTGAATTAGAGGGCTGTCTTTAGGAAAGTTTGAATTGATATCTTGCAATTGATTTCTTTTGTGTTTCAGAGTTGTCGAATGCAGATGCAGGATTTTAGTCTAAGGAATATAATAAAAATAGAAAAATGATGTCTACCTGAACCATGGTGACGAAATATACATCATTTCTGGCCAAAGTTTCTTCAATGAACTTGATGAGTTCTTCTTTATATTCCTTCTTACTCTTCAACCAGGAAGCATGGAAATGAAGTCCTAGTGGGGCTCTGTTGCTATTTAAATGACGGTTGAAGTTGTGTTTTAGAAGTCTTCCGAATTGTTCTCCAGATTGGACGTTAGAGCAGGAATCAATCATGTGACAACCGGGAAGAGATTCGTCAAAGGTTGGGTCATCACGCCTATCTAATTCATTCATGACCATTTCCCACACAGGATGTGATCTCGATGGACAGTTTCCGCTGTTTCCGTTACACTTATGTGGCATGCGGAAGTAGAGAGTATATGGCCAGATGGGTACACGTCCAAGCGAAGCTGTGATGGAAGCGTCATAAACGAAAAGCTGGTCAGCCATCATCTCAAACTGTTTGTTACCTCCTACCCTCAAATATGGAGCTCTCAATCCTGCAGTCAAAAATGTAAATAATTAAAAACTCATTCCACAAGAGAGAAGATCAATTGATTAGAATCGAGTGGTTAATCACTCTTAAATCACTTTCAGTCTCTTCAAATCTATTTAAAATTCCTAAACATATTTTGGGGTTTCTTAAAATCTCTTAACTACTTTTGGAACTTTTGAAAATCTTTTCAAACTTCTAAATCAATTTCTTAATGATTTTCTGAGTCAGTGGATTAAATGTAATGGTTTTTTACTAACCTACGATGGATCCATCAGTAATGTTAGCGAATCGTTCAACGATTAATCTGGCTCCAGCCATTTCTGCGAGCCAATCATCGTAGCTTCCAAGGCTCCAGTATTGTGGGTCATCTTTGTGGGTTAGAGAAAAGACAGAAATTTCGTGTCCCTTTCTGTGAAGATCTTGAACTGCGGAGTAATTGGTGTACTTGTGGGAAACGAAGAAGGTTCCTCGAATTTGACATCCGTTGGGATTTTGACGTTGTCCATTGAAAATTTCCTCGTACAAGTCGATATTATCGACATTTACTGCTCCGTTGAACGTAATTGTTATCATTTGTGGTACCTGAGTTAATTCAATATTTCCGGGAATCCTGGTTCCGTCTGCTGAGCAATAGCAGTCTGGCAAGACACATTGGGTTGGATCACAGTCTGGTGCTCTGTTTGGATCGCTTTCCACAGCTGAAAAGATAGTTTCGATTGTTTATAAATATTTTCTGCAATGTTTAGATTTTATCTGATTTTAGTTTAATTATTTCCTTCAATTTGGGTACTTACTGCAAGCATTCTCATCTGATTCGTCTTTGCAGTCGGGCTTTCCATTACAGAATAATTCCTTATCGACACATTCGCCATTTCCACAGGATAATTTGCCATCAGGACAGACTGGCTCGTCAGTCTTGAACTTGGGTAAAACCTTGCGTGGTTCTGAAATTAAAATCGTGATTTTACAAAATTTCTTAATCAAACAAAACATAACTCTTCTAGACCGTTTATCCTTTCCAAAATACTTTTTCTATCTTTGAGTCAAGTAAGTAATTTAAGTGATACAAATTTTACAAATGAAAAAACAAACTTTTTATTTGCAATGAAAAGTAAAACAGTTTAGAAGAGATGGTTAAAATTGTGAAGAAAATGTATCATTTTCCGCGTAGTAAATTTCTCCTTAACAATATTTCTCCAGTTTTTAAGAAACAGGCAGTTAAATTGATACATTTTCGATTTCACAAAGATTTGTAATTTATAATTGACTATTTAAGGATTTATTTAGAAGCTTTTTACACGAACGTTTTGTGACGTTCATTTTGCATGTATCCAAGGCCCGACTCCATGTAGCAGCTCATGCTAAATTTTTTTCGATAAATCTACCGTCAGTGTCAATTTCTACTAGTTTCAAAATCGTGTCGTCTAATTTTGATTCATTGTCTGTTCGGTGACGCCTATCTGGGTACTTTGTGGGCTCACGACGTTGCACGCGGTTATTGAACGAAATGAATTGCATTCCACTATGTGTCAGGTTTCAGAGAGCGATAGCTGTATTAAAAGTTAAACGATGAAAATCTATAAAGCAATAAAATACTAACCCATCAAACTCCAAAAACACTTAAAAATTTAGTTCTTATATCTTCAATCAAATATGGTAAAAAATATTTTTCAATTGATGAAAGTATCAAGCCCGAAGGCTTATTTATCCCAACATATCAATTTATTTTCTTATCAAAATTTATTTATTATTTCAAAATTTGTTAAATAAAAATGTAGTATTGAACATGGAATCATTTTTAAAATTACATTACATATCTGAGAGTAGAAAGCATCAATTTATTCTTAGAGAAAGAATGATAAAAAGATGGATCGAGCTTGTATTAAGTCTTTTATTGCTTCTTTGTCATTTTTCTCTACGCTGCTGGGTAGAAAAAGAAGAAAAATGAGCCGTGGCGAATGAGAGTAACAGAAGAGCGAATACGTGGCATATGCATTTTTTAGATTTGCTGGAGAAATAAGACTCGTTTATATGTTGTCTGCTGCATTATTGCAACGCGAGGAGATGGAGAATAGTAGACATAATTTAGAATAAAATAAAGAATGGCGGTCCATGAGAAAGCATGTGATTGAATCAGATAAATTGGCGTTTTTTATTGTTTTGATTCAATTAATGGAAAAAGCGTGTGACATATAACGAAAAATCCAACTTCAACATTATCTTTTAAATTGGGAATAAGATTTACATAGATTAGCGTAAGGTTTCGTAACAAGGATAATAAAACGAAGATTGAAAGTTTTGATATAATAAAAAATGAGATTTCGGTATACAGCGAATTTTGATGAATTATAGAAACGGTGTGAAAAGCTAGAGATTGTTAGATTTTAATTATCTATTCGAAATTTCGAATTTTTAGCTGAAAGTTGAATTTTAATGACGAGATGTATGCAAATTCGGAGAAAGCTCACAAGTGAAATGAAACGTGAAATTGGTCTTATCTTTGATTCCATAATCGCTGGGAGTATTAAATTTTGAGAGCCCAAATGTGCGAGTGATGTCACTTCATTTGGCTTGGGAGTTTGAAGATCGTTTTTGACTGAAAGACTCGGCTCGAGGGTGAAGTGTAAGCGAAAGTTCTCTCACATCTTACATCGGAAAGTGTTTCTTTTCCGCTCTTACAAGCCAGACAGGACGGCCGTAAATGAGCGGAATAATTTGTAATTTTTTTATGGTGGAACGAGTATGAGTAAGTCAGTGAGCAATGAGGACGAACCTTCCAAGCGAAACTCTGCATGTGAGAAACAAGTTACCTACTCTGAAAGGTCTACCTCTCTGTTGAATTCGAAATCAAGCACAAAGAGATATGAAATCAGAGTGCCTTTTCCACAAGGCCTTTCCTTCGCTTTACAATTTAATCTCAATGAAAAAACCAACGGAAAAGAGTGAAGAGTTGAGAAAAGAAACGGTGAAGGAAAAAAGGAAAAAATGTTCTCTAAAAAGTATAGTAGGTGATAAGTTTAGATAGTACTGGAATTTTAATTTTTATAGAGTAAGGTCATTCAGTTAGGCAAAAGTTATAAATTTATTCAGCAATAGTCTGAAATAAAATTGAAAAGGATTTTTAAAGGAAGACCTTACTGTATAAAAATCCCGTAATGTAGACAACCGGTCTTACTTTCATGTAGGCTTACAGTTTTCGTAGAACTGTAAAGTGTTCGAATAACGAATTAAGAAGTTGGAAAAAATAAAAGCGAATTTGAAGCGTAGAATTAATGCAATTCCAGAGAAAAGTCTACCAATGTAATAATGATAAATATGCAAAACAAACGTTCTCCTTCACCAAGTTAAGATATTCAACGCTTGAGGATGAGTTTTTTCAGAATTAAATTATATTTAGAAATGATAGTCTGATAAAATATCTCGTATAATAAACGAATAAAACTATTGATGAAATTGCAAAATTTAGAACCACTGAATGGAGAATATTAGAAATCCTATAACGACACTTTTAAAAATAAACTTGATGTTGCTTTAAAATAGAAATTGAGTAAATATTGATCGCAAAATATTCAAGTTAACTAATTTCTTTGGTCCAGTTTGTTTGAAATAAAATTTTTTGACCTAGAAAAGAATATGTTTCAATAACACCCTCAATTTTTAATTTAATTTTTTCTGAGTAAGTGGAAAGTTGCTTTTACCTTCTTTCATGCTAGACTGATACAATGAGATTTTTTACAATTATATTAATTCTTTGACTCTTTCCTAATAATTTCCTAATACATAATTTGAGTTGGGTTGCGAATCGATGGAAGTTCCAAAGATTGCAAGATGGTTTCGTAAATCGCGTTGGTTAGTCTACGAAAAAAATAAGAATAATTTAATAAGAAATTAAGAAACTCAAGAAACCCATCACAGGAAAGCGTGGTGCGTTATTAATCGACGGTTAGTCGTGCGAATTTTACAAGCCGAAGGACCACATGGTGGAAAGCAGAGCAGACTCGATTTTCGAAAGGATCGTGAGGCGCCGAGGGAGCGAAGGACCTGTACTTTTTGTCGCAAAACGCCGACCTCGGCGCGACGCGACCTTCGAGGATGTCGTGAAGTTAGTCGTCGTTGTGCGTGCTACGGCGCGAGTCTACGACCGGACCAAATTTCCCGATCCTCTTGTCTCTACCACATTTCCGAACTCACCATTCGTCCTTTTTAATCCCCTTTCATCCTCAATTTTTCGAAATTCAGTTAAATCCACCTTCATTCGCTCGAATCCAGGTCTTAACTTTCCTCACCTTTTTCTTTTTGGTCAATGAAAGTTGACATCAATCTTTTCTAATTTAAGTCTGTGTACTCTGAGTAAAATTGAACGAACGGTGAATTCGGTAGTGCAGATTGTGCAGGTCATTGTCAAAAAAAAATGATTAAAAAACAAAAATTGGACCTGAGACCAAGGGGATCTGGAGAACGAGGGCCGGTTTTTTTGTTCCCCGTGCGTCACTTACTCTCGAGCTTGTCACAGTTGGTGACCTTGCCCTTCCAGTCGCAGGTTTGTTTGTCCAAATCAAACGCCAATCCACTGGGACACGTGATTTGCTTCAGGCCGGACCTTGTACACCTGAGGGGGGAAAAGGCAGGAACTTGAGTCTCAAATTAATGATAGGCTTCTTACTTTCAAGTGTGTCGCAGTTCTTGACGTTGGTCTTCCAGTCGCAGGTCTGCCTGTCGATATCGAAAGCAAGACCGGTTGGACACTTCACAGTAGCCAGCCTAGTTACTCCGATCTCGGTGGCTTTGTCGCACCTAAAGCGCACATTGTCTTACCTTTACTATCTCTTCTCAGAGAAAATTTCACCCTCTTAGAAATCATCTTTTGAGATGATTAAAAACAATCTCAAATGTCTGGTTTTTTATCAGAATCATTACGAAAGTTACCTAGACTAGTTTGATAAGTCTCGTTAAGGCAATTAGAGTTCTCAAACTTGTTGTAAAGTTAAAGAGTTAAAAATTACATTCTCCTATTCTCTCATTTACATTCTGATTAGATAATGAAGAAAATCGACATTTCGTTCGAAACTCGTCACACTAGTACACAAGTTGTATCGAAGAAATGACTTTTGAAAGCAATATTTCCACAAGCAGAATTGGCTTGAGTCCGGAAACCGGATGGCTGATGGCTGATCTTTTTCTTTTTAAACCTTAAATTGAAAGAAACGTGAAACTCCATTTCCAACCGTATAAAGTCTCCCTAAAAAGAAATTCCTGAAAGTAGGTCAATCGCGATTTTACAAGCTTCATAATTTAATTTATAAAAGCTGAATTTCTAACAGTAATTACTAATGAAAAAAGCACTCTCTCTCTTATCTTCACTTCTTTATTTAAAACCTCATCAGTTGTACATATGCGCGATGCATCATGTCCGTTTTTTTACGAGACATCCGGTTCTGGTCGCACGTGTTATTATTAAGGAATGGGATTAAATGTCCAGATAAAAGAGATGATTGAGAAACTTTTTCTTTCCTTACTTTGAGACTCTGGTCTTCCATCTTCCCGATCTCACGAAATGAATTTGATACGAGACTTTTCTCAATTTTCTAAAAAGTTTCGCTTCATTTTTTCCTAATTTTGTTTTCTTATCAGGTTATTTCATTTTATGTTCTTCAATACCTCAAACACGTATCTGGTTGGAATTTGAGTCATGGAGGAAATTCACCTAATCATAGAACTCCACTTTGTTCAAAAAGTCGATTGCCTTGAACCTATATACGGAATCTTATCCTGACGGAACTATCAACTTTTTCACGAGGCCTGCATCTTTACCGTTAGCTATTTTCTAATGTCAAGTACCACAAGGATCTTGACTCATTTCCCAGCTATTAAAAAGGATTAAGAGCTCATGAATTAAAAAATTGGAAGTAACTAAATAAAGCTATAAAAATAAAGTAAAAGTTTGTCATTAATTTTAAATGACACATGGGTAAATCCCAATGAAATGAAAGTTTGTCCTCCAAATAAACATACCATATGCTATTAAGATAAAAAAAGTTCCCTTTCTCTTGACTAACTTATTCTAGAAGCGTCTCTCGATCTATTAAATTAACATTTTCCCAGTCCTTTTTCAAGTCTCAGTAAAACTCTTATACAAAATGTAAGTCAACAGTAAATAAATACAAAAAGTAACTATATGAGAGTTCAATTATATCAGTAGCCTAGTGATTACTTTATGTAACCCTTGTTGATAAAAACCAGCCACTTCTATTAAATTCAGGTATCAATTACCAACTATCACGAATTACTGCTTTCAAAGTCTCAAACTCCAGAAGAAATTAGCTCACTCTGCTTGTTAAAATAAAAGCACAAAGAATCAGGAGAATGTAGATATTTGTGAAATTGACAAATTTGAGAAATATAATTGCATTTAAAAATATTTTATCTCTAGCAATAATCAGTAATATATTCTAGCAGTCATTTGTAGGAATACATAATAAAAAGAAAACGTTCAGTTCAGCTTCATCATTCATTATTTCAAAGGTACAGGAAAGTGTTTCAGAGATTGTTGTTATTGACGTTTTCTTGTTTCCCACCTTCAATAAAACCTGTTTCCATAAGTCTCACTTGTGACTTTCAGTAAAAAGATGTGGCAATGTAGTCTATCAGATTGATATTTTTTTGTATACATCAAAGTGAGGGATGTTATTACATGAGATTAATTGTTCAAAATATTTGCAAAGCTAATAAGATAATTCTATTATCTTTTATTTCATTCTCTGTTTTCTTATGGACGAAATTGAAAGCACAATTTGTAGCACTGAATCGATGTCAAGCTTGAACCAAGTTTTACTTTTTATTATCTATTTGTCTTGATTTTTATAATCGACTGTTGCTCCACTTACCTCACAACATCTCGACAATCTCCATCTGTGTGCAGACGGAAGTATTCATCCCCTGGCCTATCATGACAAAGTTCCTCTGCATTTGGATCTGAATTTTCACCATCGTCATCATTTTGGGCTCTCACTGTCACTGAAATAATAAAAATAATGTTGTTACATTCAAAACGGGATAGAATAAGAATAGAACTAGCTAATGTAGAGAAAAACATTTCCAAAGTGATTCAGTTACACAATTTGTGAAAAAGAATTAGGAAATGCGATCTAAGCTCTAAGGTGAAGCAAAAAAGAGAATGTTAGAAAAATCCTTCGATTTCTCTCTTCGTATCATTTCATATATCTAATTATGTATTTCACAGTACATTCCACTTTTGTTTTATGTACAATGTGGAAATTTGCATAAAACCGTGGAACAAATTAGAAATGAATACTGATGCAATAAATGTCATGACTGAAGAAAGATTTCTTCACCATATTGAATCAAAAGTATTCACACTTGGTGAAATTGTTCGAATCTTGATGATATCTTGATCATTCCTCAAGATGTCTTGTCTTACTCTTTACCAAGCTGTCTAAAGGGGATGCTTTGACCTATATAAGTTTGAGAGATCAAGGATTCTCCGCGGAAAGTTTGAGAGGATGATTTAGTGCAATTGCTGACAGATGCAAGAAGATAGCATTGAAAATAAGAATTGTGCATACATTTGCAAGACGTAAGAGAGGCACGCGGAGGTCACCGAACTCCCATAGAAGTAGAAAGTCTTGGAAATGTCAGGGCAACAGGGGGGAAAGCGACAGTGGTTCTCTAAAGTAGGTTCTCGGCCTTTCCATCTTGCTATCCTCGCGAGCGATGCCTATTTTAGTATCGTTTCAATCATCCTTTGTCCTGTGTCTTTCTATTCACGGAAATCTGCGCGTTTTCCGGGATTGGCAACAGTCATGTGATAACCTTGTTTTACGTAAGGAATGAGAAGAGGTTTTTTTCTGATGAATGTTTCATTTAGATGCTGGATGTTTAATTTTGGAGAGAAATATACAAAAGAATATGAAAGAAATATTCTTCATCAATTGTGATCAATTATGTTCAATGGAGATCTAGAGTAGTCAATTCAGATGTAGAATGGTGAATAGAAACAATTGATGCTGTCTTGAGATGAAGAATGTTCATTTGTTCCATACAAAGACTATTCTGTTTCAAAGAAACAATAAGTTGTATCCAATTCGAATCAAGAGTATTCATTGCAGATGATGAGAATCCGATTTAGAAGTAATTTTTTGGAAGACAGCATTTGTCTTAAGTGTTCTCGTCTATTAGGTTCAGCATCACTTACGGACGTGGGTCCACTGAAAGTAGGTTAGCTATATAAAGAGCATTCTACGAGTTATAATTGCAGATACATACAACTTTCTCTGTAAAATTATTACAATTCATATTAGGAATATGAGATTGAATATTAATTCTTATTAGATGAATAATGGTTCTGTTTTTTATAAACCCAGGAAGAGTCCTAATATTTTTGGGTACCATGTGTCACTATTATCATTTTTGAAAGCACATCCCTAAATATGAGAATTAAATCTTCATAAAGGAACTACGAATTCAGAACCAGGAAATGCTGTCTATAATCCAAACCTCTATGAGCTGAGGTTCAATGAAACCATTTTAGATGTAAGATAATTGAAGATAATATGGATTGAGATTGAAAATGAAGAATATTTTAATTTGTCAAAAGTAAAAAATGTTAATCAATTTCCGAAGGGTAAAAGAGTATGGTTAGCATCTGAGATAAAGTAAATACCAAAGGATCGTTGTTGGGTGTTAGATGATGGTTGAGTGAAGTGGTAGCGTAATCGGTGGGGGGTCAAAGGTCGAAGGAGAGTGGCGAGGAGGCTCAACTTTCAAATGATTCACGGTAAAGCATGTATTGTTACTGTCGTGTACTTACCGGCAAGTAGACAGAGGAATCCTATCAGAAATATGAACTTCGGCGACATCATCGTCGTCGGCGGGACAGATTGCGTCTGGACAAGCCGCGCCCTCTCGCCCCTCTATATGTACACCACCACTCCTTCCGATTCTCTGGAGGACTTTCACCTTCTGGATGGTGGTGCCACCTATCTCGAGTAATATCTGAAGAACCAGGGTGTTCTCTAATGCCCGAAACCTATGGAAAAGGCTTGGGAAGGAACCACGAAGGTCCAGGGAAACTAGAAAGCCTATTTCGTCTCTTTAGAAATGTCGAGTTCCAGTTTTTCTTCGAGGATAATTTTTTTATCCGAGTTTGAATTGGAGTAGCTTTCTTTGCGTCCTAGAATGGAGGAGTTGTTTCTATTTCTTTTGATGCAGATGATATATTGGTGGGAGCTAGAGTTTGAGTTTACAAAAGATGTTGATGGTTTAGGAAAGATAATGTTCAAAATAGAGAACTGC
>JAUESI010000007.1:4201237-4214642 GCA_032275145.1 Synergus laeviventris | reverse complement strand
AATATAATACAAAAAAGATAAAAGGGTTAAATTTTTCTCAGATATTCGAGTTCCTTGTTTTAACTGAAATAACTGTTCTCTCCTACCTTCGAAACTATAACCATTCGTTTTCTCAAATTTCAAAGTTAAGTTGATGTTATTATGTCATGTCAGTCGACAGAACGACTTATCCTTTGATCCAGGGTCAAATTGAATTTTATTCTGCAGATGCAAGTTCTTTTGAGAAGCATCACGTTATATTATTTTAACTGACGGGTAGAAAGGTTGTCATATATGTCTAAAAATGAATCTTCTTACTTTCGAACCTGTCGAATGAAAGTGTAATATTCTTCTTATTTTTAAATTATATCATATTCTCATTTAAATAGTAGGCTATAAATATAGTATATTTTCCAAAATAGATTAGTGAACGTTGAACTTTGATATTCAATTTCCCAGCTGATAAAGGGACCAGCTTTCAGATAAGGAATTGTTAATAAAAGTCAAAATTCGAGTGACCTATTTCGATTCGAGCCGAAAGGTGAATTAGGCTTCGCCACGCGAAACGCGTGTTCTTGATGATAAATTCTTACGCAAGGCATCGTGCATCGACTAGTCCCTGTATCGTACAGAGATAATTCGGTTGGACCGAAGAAAAAAAAAAGAAAGAACATAACTTACTATGGGATGAAAGCGAGAGTCTCAACCTACAAAAAGAAAAATCGGTTAAGGCGGTTTAAAAATAAGTGAAACTGACGTCATTATAAATGTAAATACGAATAAAAATATGAAAACAACTACCAGTTGAAAAACAAATTAATACTGTTAAAAACATAAACCACAAAATATAACTACTTTAATAATTTACTTTACAGCGCTTGATAAATGCTTTTAAAAATTATATTTGCCATCGCCGAATTGATTTTTTAAAGGTCTATAAAAATGCAGGAGTCGTTTTCCTATACTATTATAGTGGGGATGTTTAATTTCAAAAAGAAAATAATCCGTTTATTCAGCCATCTAATGAACCTGTTTCTTCTGAAAAGTAATATTAATATATTTTCTCCAGCTTTATCATTCGAAAAGTGATTAATGATTCTTGGTAGTAATCATATGAAGCCAACATAGTAAAATATTCGTGTAAAATGTATATGGGTACATTTCTACAAGTTGTAGAAATGATAAAACCCGATTGGTCAAAGGTCGACGTAATTTCTCATTAAATTTATGGCCAAAGAAAGGAACATAAAAAGTGGTTATCTTTGAGTTTTGTGAAGATCTAATGGCATTTGAATGCGAGTCCTTGGCGAGATGCACGCGGAATGCCAATGGGGGCACACGTTCACCCGGCTATACCGTGCCCAGAAACCAGTTTTCGTATTTCAGCCTATGTACGACAACCCCGTGCGACCTATCGTGATCACTAAAATATCGAATGACAGCACTGCTTCTCGATTCTGGGAATTGTTGATCTGATCCGGTTCAACGATTTCAAGGATGATCAAACCCTTTAAATAATCGTGATACCACACATCTCTGACATTCTAATCGATTAATAGCCGTTTCATGGTGGAAACATAGAATTTACTGTTCGACTCATCGTATCTTAGCCCACATTTTACACTACTTGTTTTTTCTCCTCAAGTAAATGTTAGATATATATTTTGATGCATCCTTGAAAAAGAGCCATTAAAATAACTTTAAAGTATTGTTCAAACCTTGAGGTATTTTTTATTTTGAAAATAAACTTTTAATATATGTAGACATTGTAGACAACTGCTATTCTACTTGAATATTAATATTGGAAATAATTAGGAAAGAAACAAGGTGATAGGAGAGGCAAATTTTTCGGCAAGATATTAGTGGTTTATGTAACAGTAATTGGAAGATGTTTGCATAAAGATGGCTTTAAATCTCCGTTAACGGTTTTAGTTTGCGTTAATGACCTCATTCGCACGTAGTGGTTCATCGTGGTAGTTTTGTTCAAGGTTGTCGTGTTTTATTAGGAGGATGTATGTATTAAGTTATAGTACCTATTGCGACTTACCCGCTGTGCACGCCTGCTGTAATGCAAAGTAGGAAAGTATGTATGGGAGTAATGACACCTCTGCATTTTTTACCCACGCTCTGATAGCTGTATAAACAACGTGTAAAACTCATTAAAACCACTTTCGTTTGCACTTTCATTTGCGTTTTAATATTACGTTTTAATCAATATTATGTCACCTCCTTTTGGAATATATTATTATAGGATTCTGCATTTTTACTGAAGAGTTTATACTCGAACGAAAATGTTAATGATTTCATTAACATTTAAAATTAACAGAGTTAACAATGATCCTATTTTTAAAAGGGAAAAGTTATTTATTAATTATAGATTTGAATTGGAAAATGGTTTTGGACAGATGATTTATTTTGTGCAAGAGGAAAATAATAAGAAGGCATTTTAAGAAAGTGTTGCTAAAAATATCTGTTAAATGTTGAATTTGATTTATTATTACTTGTTGTTTTTGAAATTGACAATTTATAGTTTCTCGTGAGGGTAATCGACTATAAGGTTGGACCAAGCCTTGAAATAGGAAGCAGTCGATAAATCATTGCGAAAGACATTTGCGGTAAGGATAAGTGTTGAAAGGACTGAAACAGGTTGGCACCTCGGGTGTCTAAGGATCACGGGTGTCTTCTCGTGTCTTCTTGCAGTAAATGTTAGTTGCCAAGCAACCAGTTTTTGAAATACTTCGCCTCATAGGCGCCAACCTCCGCTAGCACACTGACCTACACTCTCCTTTTTTTCTACCCTTCTTGTTATTCTCTTCTTCACTTGTACACTATTTTCCTCTTCTTCTCCTCCTTCTCTTTATCCATTCTTTACAAGATAGTCGAGATTTCTCGCACGTCTTGGGGTGGTTTACGATCGACAGCTTTTTCAATTAGAGTAATTGGAGTGGGGAAAAACAGTTTGAGGCAATTTGGTACCAATAAAACCTTGAGAAGATGAAATTATAAATCCTTTCTTCTAAATTGCTCTTTATTCTAAAAATCCTTCAATCATACTTTTTCATGGAAGGTAAAATTTCGAGTGTGTCTCCAGTAGCTATTCCACCCCTAGCAACATCATAAATCCCTGAAATTAGAAAACTTTGAAACCTTATTATAAAGAAAGTTATTTGCTAATAATTGCTACCATTACAATATTTTTCAGCTACTTTCGAAACAAGGCCACTTTCTCATAACAAATATTCATTTATCTCCTCTTGTTGAAATGTCGAGAAGATATTAATGGATGATCTGAGTGTAGATCATACCTCTTTTGTTAGTTTTATATGAGCTTATAAGCCACATATTTCACCCTTGACATGTAATCTCTGCATGCATTAAAAGTAACGCATGCAATGACCTTCAGGACTTTACGACACAAATGTAGCCCTATTATCGATTTTTCGGTTAGTCCTGGCAGTGAAAGTTTATCTCGTAGTTTTTATATTAACTATTACCGTACATATTTTCGGTGTCTACTGTGCAGGAATTTAAGGAAATCCGGGACCTGTCCTTGATTTTATTTTTAATGTGGGAAGTGTATTTCTGGTTTGAAAGAAACATTTCCGACTGATCAATTTAAATATTTTTATTTGCCACTTTCAACTTTTGTTCAATCTTTAGAAATCTTTTGAATATAATGAAATTTATAAGCGGAATTCTGAGGGCAAAATTGAGTAGAAGAAATGCTTTCTTTTATGGAAAAGTAGGTACAGTTCTGACAATAGAATGAATGAATTTAAAAAGTAGGTTTGATGATCTATACTTATGATAGGCGTGAGACTTAAATTGTGATTGCCATTGTTTTCACGGGCCAGTACTCCATAAGAATTGGTTCAGTATGCCAATATACTTAACCATAGATTGATCTGAATGTGTCTATTTGCGTGCGTGTAGAAAGCCGCAGTGTTTATTGACATCGAAAGGATCGAAAATGATAATAAGTGGGAGTTTGATTTGAATTTAAGGAAGGGGGTTCATTTAAATAAGACAAATCGAATTTCGGAGACGCGACCCGAATAGAATGTAGTTGCAGTAGAATAGTGGCGTAAATAACGAAAGCCGGCCTCTTATGGCTGAGAAGCAGAAGGTGGACAATGACCTGGGCTCGGTCAAGGTGAAAACCACTTCGTTCAAGTGTCGCGTCGGTCATACGAATCAAACCCTCTCATCTACGTGGTTGGAATCTTATAATGAATTCACTTGTCAACGCTCGAAGTGCACGTATATTATAGACATTTTTAACGGGACTTTTCAACCCAACTTGATAAAAAAATTTCTAAAAATCCTTAAATCAACTAGTTTAACTTTTTCGGTTATACCCTTGCACAAAAATAGTCTGTGTATTTTTTATTTCATGAGAATTGTAAAGATAACAAAATCTCAAACAAACGAGTTATAGGAAGTTCAATCCGAAATAACTATTGCTGCAAGAGTAATGATCTAGAACAGTCAATACAATCAGCGAAACTAATCTTGACAGTGGCAGTCATAAAAACTAATAAGGTTACAAAATTACCTTAAAATTCTTGTGTAACGTTTTTACAAAAAATATGAAATTTATTTCTTTAGAGAGTGTTGATAATTTCTGAATATTGGTAAATTAATGACTTCTTTAAATTTTATAATTAATGACTTTCTGGACTGGAAGTTCAAGTACAATTTTTAAGTCGCTCGTATAAATACATTTCTCGACTTATATTTATTATATGAAGAGGAGAGTGTATTCTTCCCTTTCACTTAGAAATTTTTCAACACTTTCACTTTTATTGGAATAATAACTACCAAATCCGTGAAAAGTACTGGAAGTGCGAAAGAGAAAAGGGAAGTCAAATACCAAATGGAGAAAAGTGGATTACAGTATCAAATGATATATTATATAGGCATAATTATATGAGTGCATCTCACATTTCGAAATAAAGGTTTTTCTTTTTTTTTTTCATTCTTTACTGTCGCCCCTAGCATATACATATATAAATGAATATTATAAACATATATAATTTACTAGATATCTCGTATGTAATATATATATACAAAAAGGGGAGTTTATGCATTTGACCTTTTCATCAACAGGATTCATTGTAACTTGATATCCTTTGATTGCTTTTTGCCAGCAAATATAGAGAATTATATTGTATAAATTATACAAATATGCACATTCATGAAAGAATTTTCGCTATAAGAATATGTTTACACTTTCGATGAAGATTATAAAATAAAGTTTATAATGTTTCTTCTCAAATATTGTCAAGAATATTACAAATCAACTTTTCATGGGCTGCACGTGACTTCCAATAAAAACTTTCTCTGTAGTAGATGATTTCAGAGTAAAGAAACTTTTTTGAGCTTGAGAGAAAACTTTTGGTGCTTTCTCGTTGAAACTCTTTCAAGATCGTGCAAAGAAACCGTTAGTTGGACTTCCAGATGTTTCTGGATGAAACTCAGAATCTATATGCTAGGAATAAAATTATGCTATAGCCTAGGACGGCAAAAGCAGTTCGCCTTGTATAATATAACTTTATCTTTCGCCGTAACTTTTTTTTTCTTTTGGGGGTGAAATGTTTGTGGCATTTATTTATTGCTATATATCAAACGTCACCTTCATGTTTTAGTAAACTGAACTTTCATGTTATAAAGTTTGAAAAATAAATTGTCTTATAAATAAAAAATGATCTCTCATCTTCTACTTCTGCTTCTACAATTATTAAACTCATAATCTCTTGGAATTTTGAGCGAAAGATATTGGGGAAGTTTATCCTAAAATTTAGAAAAACTATGAATCTAAGGAGTAGAATGCCAATAAAACAAAATTCATTTCTTACGAGTTTTATAAACGTTATAATAATATCTTGATATATAGTAGCAATCCTTTCTTAAGCAATTTCAGGCATTTATGTATTTGGTCGTTTTATTATTTTATTATTTTCGATTTATGTATTTCATTTATGTACTCATAAAAATTAAATAACTAAAAGTCTTCATCAAAGACCTTGGATTTATGTTTGTTTCAGCTGATAAGATAATTAATTGTGTCAAAATCCAAAGTTTGTGTTTGCATATATTTCAAAACCATTTTTAAAAATTTCAACTATTTCACAGGAAATAATTTTAAAAACTATTTCAGATTTTAAAAAACGTTAATGAAATATCTTTAACATGAGTAAAAATAAATCTTTCATAATAAAAAAAAATATTACCTTTTTCTCTTGTAATTCACATGACCTTTAAAACGTGGAGAATGCATGTCACGCGAATCTATGATATGGGGTCAAATAAACGTTTGTTTTATATAAAAAAAGTTTTTTATTTACGCTCAGCTTGTGGGCGGGTTTCAACAAATCTTTTCGAGTTGATGTTTAATCTAGTTGTGAATTTGTTTGTAATTTTCATTATAAAAAAAGATTATATTCAGTGAGTAAAGTTTTGTTTTTCAATTATATTAGGTGTGTAATTTACATACATCATTTTTTTTTGTTTCAATTGATTTATTGACCTTGTCGTGCCCCAGGCCCCAATGGGGGATTTACAGGATTCAGTACAGTACGTTCTATAATATTTTCTCGTTCCTGCTGTACATATACAAAGCCAGTAAGTAAATTATGAACATAATAAACCGGCGCATTTGAGATTGAAGTATAGTATCTACCGTTTGGCAAAAATAGAACTTCACCCGGGCTTATATTATGGACTCTTCGCTGGATTGTTCGCGGCGGAGAATTAGACACTCCATCTAGTCGACAATTTCCTGTACTCAATTCTGAAAAAAGAAAGTGGAGGTTTAAGGTTTTTGTAAATTGGAAAAATATAGCTTTGCCTCTTTTAATTTTTTAACATTTTGGAATTTTGGCACATTTGACAATTTCGAAGGATATATTTTTTTTTTCATCCCCATCGTTAAGATTTCAATAAATTTAGTTATTCGTATAAATTGATTTTGTGATTTTACTATCTGTGCTTTGTAAGCGTATACTTTCCTACATCTCGCCAAACTTAGACAAATGTAGGGGAAACCAGTCAATAGTTCACTATTCTTTATCATTTAAACACAGCTAAGAATGAAAATATCGAAATTTCGAGTTTTCCTAGATCAATGCACTCTTTTGAAAAGGAAATATCTTGAACTGAATCTTTTAAAATTGTTGAAAGTCCAAAAATAAGCGATTTTTTTCGATGTTTTGAAAAATAAGCAATGTTAAAATAGAATTCAAAACTTAGCACTTGATTTTTCCACATTTTTAGGGTATGTAGTATTAATAATATTAATATTATATTACACACACACACACGGACTTACGAAAACAAATCAGCAAAACTACGAATGTAAGGAGTAGAATGTCAGTAAGGAATTTCATTTTTCTTCAGATGGAGATTCAAAAATTGATATCTGAAGAATTTTCTGAACTGTAAGTGAAATTTTTTTTATATTCGTATATATATATACTAACCACGATCCGTTAACTGAACTTAGTTAGTGAATTTCTGATATTTTCCATTTGAGATTGTGTGTGTGTACTTTTTACGACGTGATTGCATGGTAGAGGTAGTCAAATATTTGTTGTTGAAAGATAAAGTAATCAACAATATATACTTGTATATATAAAAGAAAATTTGAGTTATAGCATCATTCACAAAATTAAAAAAAAACATACGAACGCATGATATGAAAAAAATTCAAGAGAAGAAAAACGTTTCTTTTTAAACACCCTACAGGATTGTTATAACAACTTTTTGAGTTTCCTTGAAAAATAGAAAATTCAATTTTTAAGATATCAAAATTTAAGTATAGAGAATGGTATTGGAATAACCCTTGGTACGTAGCTAGTCAATTGAGAGAATGCTTCGATTTGTTATTGACTCACGTAGTTACAGTCATAAGTTTAACGACATCGCACAATCGTAATTAGGTATTTCACGTTGTGACGAATAATCCAAAATGGCCATACACTGGTGCATTCAGACACTAAAACTATAATTTTTTAGATACTAAAATGTTGAGAAATGATTTTTTAAGAAGACATTACAAAAATGAAGTTCAGACATTTTGGATTATTACGTCACAACGTGAAATACCAAATTCAAAAGTTCAAAAGCACGCGTGTTATTCGAAATTCGCGTATAAACCAGAGCATGTGGAGCGGATGCGACGTTGCCATATCATCAGTTCGGTGACGTCATACATAGATTTACGGTTAAATTATTTTTTTCCTATTCTGATAGGCTCTGAATGATACTTTTCGAAGTAGATATGGATTTTAGAAAACATTCTGCATATTTCCGAATAAAAAAAAAAGATTTTTCATTTGTTAATCCTTTTATATCTTACAAAAAGTGCGTCTTCCCATAAAAACACATGTTATAATTTCAAATCATTGATTTCTCGATTTATACGGAAGCTCTGAGAGGTTCCAAATTTTATCCAGAGCTTTAGTGCATTATAATACAACTATCATCCAAATTTCGAATGATTCTCATTTGCAATTCTATTACCGAGGTAAAAAAAAGTCAAAATTGGTATCATATTGGTATTATGAGTCACTATGGCTTCTTATTCTAATTACTTACGTTATATAAAATGGAAAGAAGAATGAGTAAGAAATGATATGTATTTTAGATAAATAATTTTAATAGCAATACAGTATGTGGCATAAATGCTTTTAAACAATAACTTCTAGAAATAAATTGAGTTTTGGAAATCAATCATATGGTCTTAAAGTACACTCAATACACTATAATGTACTTACTAAATAAATTAAGCAGTCTCCATTATTTTCAATTATAGCCTGGCAGCGATGGGCAGTTTTTAAGCGTAAATTGGCGAAAACGATTTCCAAATACTGCGAACGTGACGAGACAACTGCTTCAGAGTGAATACACGTTTCTGTAGAAGTTTCATCTTCATGACCGACCATATATTTTCGATTGGATTCGCTTCAGGTGACTGCGAAGCTCAATCTAAGGTCCTAATATTGTTTTCGGTTTTCCATGTGGTGCACAGAAGACTCCGATGTTTTGGATCCATCTTTGGTTATTCGACCCAAATCACTTATTTGCAGACGGTAATAGTGCCTTTTTGTATATTTTCTAACATTGGCCAATACATTTTGAGTTCGCCGTAATGTAATCGTAGGGTGCTTCTCAAAAAGTTTTTATGATAACCTTGTCCGTTGTTAGTGATCGATGCGACATACGAAGCAATACTTAGGGCCAGTTTCACCAACTCTGATTAAATCGTTAATCATTGATTAACATGATTTAATCAATACTTTGCGTTCCACCATTATTTTAGTCATGATTAAGGGAAGATAATCACTGGTTAACTTAATCGCCTAATGATGGCTGGTTATGTAGGTTAACCAGTGATTAAAGTAACATAACCTCAAAATTCAAGTGCGAGTGCAGTATTATACAGCAAGGAAATGTGGCTCTGATCTAATATCAATACATTTTATGTAAAAATATCAATGATGAGACATCTTTATTATGACATTTAGAACATAATTCTATATAATTAGAGCCTCAAAGTTTCATCATCTTGAAAATTTAAATCCCCCACCTAACCAACAAATACGCGCAAGCGCAGTTTGGTTATGTCAACCAAGAGGAGGGTTCTAAAACCCTTGATTAAATTTGTTAAAAAAATTAATAATTGCTCAAATTTTAACTATAAAACGATGACAAGCGATAATCCAGAAGTTCTGATCTTGTCGTGGATCATTAAAATTATTCCATCACATCTTTCGCTATTATCTCATCATAACTTTATTACTGCCCGTTACGTGCATAGAATTATTGGCGACACGCAAACACATTTCTTCGTTGACTTTATATAGTATGCAAGGTGTCACGCTTTCGTGGAATCGCATTTCGTGAAGACGATAATTAGTGCTCGAAGCGAAATGGTAGAAATTGCGGTGAAATTGTTAGTTAATGTAATAATATACCTTGTCTACAAAGTATGTAAAAGGAAGTTACAGACTGAAAAATTCAAATTTTTAATTTATATACATGAATTCACAGGTTTCTTATGTAGTGAGAAAGAATTCCAAAGCGCAAACATTTTCAATAGCATTTGGTTTTTGTGGTGTGAATCTCAAAAGTGTTTGTTTCCATAAACAATTAAATAACCGCAATAACTATTCAGCTTTTGAAGACTCCTGTTGAAGTGAAACTGATTTTCAATTTTGAATTAGAGTATGTATCGTAGTTAAAAAGTATAATGGTGAAGTATTTTCCAATAGTTCAGGAAATATACTGCTCTTGCTTCTGAAAGAGTAGGTATGTCTATATCATCGAGACAAAAATTATATCGCTTCAAATTTAGCACTAAAAAATCGATTGACGCGCGTAGGTGCCTTGACAAAGACAAATCCTAGCATGGGAAAATTATGGTATACGCTTCCATGACGCATTGCGCTTTTCTATACTTAGACACTTCAGACACGTCGATGCACTTTTACGATAAGGTCGTTTCATGAGTGTATAGATGCAGGTGAACCAAGAAAGACAAGGGTTAAATAAGTTTATAATTAAATTCAGGAAGCGTACTTTGTTTCCTTAGCTGTATACGCATTTTCAAGAGAAAGCTGCTTATTTAGTCAAGATAAACACTCAGCTTTTACAGTTATGCATTGTCTCAAGGAAACGAGGAAATTTAATTTAGCTTGAAGGACTTTTGTTCATTTTCACTATTTCTTGCTTAAACTTACTTAAGATTTATTAGTTTTGTCAATTAACAAATGTTTTACCCTTGTAAATCAGAAAAAAATCTGGTTAGAAAATACTTGTAATTCAGTAGCTAACTTCGCTTTATACCTCTGATAAAATTTTGCGAAACCCATAAAGAAAGAGTCTTTAATCTTTCTCCTTGCTCTTTCTTTACAAAACTCTGGTTGCGACATAGCAACAGACAGGAGATTGGATTATGAATTATAAAGTCTGTCATTCTTATGAAACGATATTATCCAGGTAATGAAGCTCTTCGCCAGTTTGCGTAATTAAAGGTGTTACAGACCCTCTCTGAAACTGAATTAATTCCGACATCAAGCGCCTGGTTAAAAAACTTCATCATTCTAAAGTTTACGATAAAAAAAAAATCGTTGAGAAGAGATGAAATAACATTAGTAGCTCGTAATAAATTAAAGACTACTTTCATGTTTCTTTCGCTGATACTTCTATATTCGATATTCTATGATTGAATGATTCTTTTTTTATGCATTGAAGAAATTAAGATCATTTTCTTCCAAAATGTAGTGTAGCAGACAACCTTCTGTCTTCTCACTTTCACCAGCTTGGCTGTTTGTAAGGATCAGATTACGCCAAAGGACCAATTTGGAAGCTGCAAATCTCGAAAGATCCAATTTCAGAAAAAGTGAAGGAAGATATTCTTAGCGAAGTTGAAGAATCAAGAATCGCATACATATAAGTGAATCGAGCGAATCGCAAGGTCAGGGCCAATCCTGAGGAGCCTAAGGTCCTTTCACGCCTTCGGTATGTCGTTTCGCTTTCCCTGAAGAGTCTTAAGAGTGAACACAAACTGGTCTTTCGATCGAAAATGAAAGGAGGTAGAAGAGAGGCACGGGTCGTACTTTATTAGCCATTAATAATCTTCAACCGATAGCTTATTATCGGATCTCTGATCCCCTTTTAACTGTAAAATTAGTTTTGTTTTACATCAACTTTAATTATTAGGTCTAAAAAGACTGCTATCACTTTATTACACATCAGGATTACACCTTTTCAGAAAACTGAAATTATTAATGTTCTCTAAAAAAATTAAAGAAAAAAATATAATCGAAAAAAATATATCGCTGGTTTTGCATTTAAAAAATTACAATAATTTGAAACATTAATGAAGAATACTGTACAGAAGGGTCGTTTACGAAGTCAGTAATCAGATTTGGGTACGCCTTCGGCCCCGGGCTTCTCTGAATAACTTTCACTGTCAAATGCTTCGTAATACATGACTTGGAGAGGCAAATGAGAAGTCAGAAGAAGGCCCCTAAGTCTTTATGTTTCCTTCCTCTTTGAATTTTGCTTAATTCACTTTCTTAACTGTATTAAGTATTTAACAAAAAGCTTGTCCTATCATTATGAGTGGTATTGAGGTTTTTTTTCTTCTATAATTTTAGTGCAACAGTTAATGGTAAATTTTAGTTACGTACTTTATTTGTTTGGATTTTTCTCGCTACTAGATATTATTACCACTTGGTAGAAGTCGTTACTGGTTAGTGGTAACCATAAGATATTTTCAACGTCGACGACCCCAGAGAAAATAATGCGATAATGTCTCAAAGAATATCCAGTTACAATGCACGTGCTTCGGTTCGTAATGATGTCTTCGAGTGACTTCTATTTTAGTTCTTCAATTACTATTGCTGGGTTCCCAAATTACTACAATTTAAAAGAGAAGTTATATGTGTATAAGAATTTTGATTTGATTGTTTTTATTTTTGATGCGGGAAGTGGATTTCCTTAAACACTTCTGAATTTTTTTCAAATAATGACTGATATTAATTTATTTTTTACCCATTCTTTGCAACTCAACTGCGCTGCTTTTTTCTTTCATAAAATCGAAATTATTAAGAATGATTAAAAAGAAAAAAATATTGTAAAGAGGGACTTTTGTCGGGGAATTTGATATGCAAAATTTAGTGGACACCCTGTTTAAATTCAGTGACCTTTAAACTGGTATAGCAGATTTTCACTTCCTATTCCGTCTTCCAATAACTGACATTTTAACACTTGTTAGAGTAGGAATTGTTAGCCTGTAATCGATCTTGAGATGAGTCTAACCTTTTTGAACTATGCTATATAACAATACACCAGGAAGTTACATCGTGGATCCCATTAAATGATTATGTGAAAGTTAATTTTTCAAATAAAAAAGGCCTTGAATTAACGCTTGCTGTGAATTGGAAGATAGAAATTTCATGCATGGTTACTTTTTGCACATGTGTGATTAAAAATGTATCAGTGTACCATACATGACTCGACTCATCGCTCTTCAATCGAAATGGCACTTTCTGTGTAGAAATTTCCCTACTTCATATAGAGAAAGATAGGGAAATTTTTACACGGGTTCCAAATGTCAATGATTTCAAATGAAATGACGTAAGGTCAACTCTCGTCATCATCGATTGTGTTTCTCTTACGAGATCATCTATACAAATTCAGTCGATGGATGATCCTTGTTTACAATGTTCAAACATAGGATTGAATATGTTTTATTCTTATCAGTTGGTTTAGATCTCTTTGTTGTGAAACTTATTACAAATTGGAAAATACAAATTGCAGTAAATAAATACGAAGTGAATTGTTAGAATTCATGTAATATTAGTACAAAAAGCGAACGAATATTATATCTTTAACAGTTTAATATTTAGAAAGAGGT
>JAUESI010000007.1:4181100-4201137 GCA_032275145.1 Synergus laeviventris | reverse complement strand
GCCTTGGTAGAATAAAGATCCATTCTTAAACCGTATATAATTTGTTTAATTATTTATTTCAAGCCCTACAACTTATATGAATAAATTAATTCAAAATGAATTCTTCCATATTTAATTTTGAATTCTGCATCACGAATTTAACTTTTCATGAGTTTCTCAACTCTTATGTTACTATATAAATGTGGATTAATTAGAAATTATTAGCCAATAACATTATTCAATCACATCGCCTTTTTTTAAACTCTACTATAAAATATAATTTTATCACAGTTAAATGAGATCTGGCGAAGGCCGGAAACTCATTATTTTTATACTGAACTTCAACTTCGTAAAAGAATTTCCAGGAGTAAATTACATTTGTCTTAACAGGATCTTTCTGTGTTGGCTTTTTCGGTTTGGAAGTTAGAAACTTTTCATTTCAAGTTACCCCGAGTGCTTCTTTTATAAGATTAGGAATGAATGGAAAGAGACACGTAATTCATTATTTAAATAATCTTTTCTCATCTTCTTTGATATTGTTTCTTGATTCGACTAATGCAAGGGGCGTCGACATAATTTGTCTATTCAGCAGGCGCCAAGTGTAATCGGATATATCGTAATTTATATCTTTAAATAAGAGAGTGAGAGTGGTCGACTGGTACTAAAGTAGAGCAACTTTGCCCCAGGTTCTTTGATGACTTACGCTTTCATCGAGCAAAAAACAATCCAGATGGACTTTACTTGTCATCGCATCTTTATGTCATTCTAATACCTATTCCGTTTTCCATTACAGTCCCTCACTTCTATTTAAACGCATTTCCTCGTAGGAAGCTTAAGCAAATAGGGCCACACCTTACAGTACGCCCATGATAGGTATTCTTGCAAAACTCGATGCGCCCATCTAAGTAAATGTTCTGTCAATTCTGAAAAGAACAGAATGTCTTCCGGGTAAGCGTACACCAATGTCCTTCGACACAAGGACACTCGACTTCTGGGCATCTGATATCTTGATCCAAAAATACAGTTTCACCTTTTTATGAGAATTTTTTCCCGTTCTCTTTCTCCTTGCACGGCAAGATTCAAGAGGGAGAGTTGAGTCGGAGTTTCTATAGAACATGGAAAAACCTGGAAAAGTCGTCAAATTTAAAAAGAATTGGTGGAGATTTTTAAATTGCAATTTTTTTATCTTTTAATGACATTTTTAAGTTTAATGAAACGTGGGAAAATATGTCAGCTTTCCTTATCCAGTGAGAATAGGGAATAAGGAAAGTTAATTAAAATAGTTCAAGTCTCTTGGTTTATTACCTCCATAGATCTCGATTTCTTTAGTTGAGAGCTGCAGAAAATAATCAGGAGATAGTCTTGGCTTAACGACTTGAGAAGTTTCGTCGGTCACGTTATGTCTTTCCTTAATTCATCGATGAAAGCCTCCTGTTTGAAAGACTGGAGAGCGAGGTTGTTCTACTTTGACATATTTCATCGGCCTTTGGTTATTTGTGTCTTTCCTCGAGGACAACTGCATCCAGTTATCCCATAAAATTCAATACAATTTTTTAAATCCCATCACTTTATGTATTTTCAAATTACAAATGCCTCTAAAATTAAATTGACGTGTCTCGTAAAATAAAGTAATTCTACTAATTCTTGAATCGACTTTAAATCAAGGATATTCAATTATATTAAACAGATTTTACCTGATGACTTTTAAGTATAAGTGGAAGTTCAAGTTAAATATTAAAGTAAAAGTAGCGTGAATGACTTAAGTATCGCACACCAGTAATGACTAAAACTTGATACGTTTATATCCATATGCAAGAAATAAGGACAAGAAACAGGATTCGAAAGTTATAGAGTATGTAACGTACATTTTGCAGGATAGATTTGCACTGAATACAAGGAAATTATATAAAATATTATGATAAAAATGTTCGTCTTTGAACATGAATTATTCATTTTCAATTCAAATTCCGAATTTTGCAAGTTAAATTATTTCTGTAGCATTTAATATAGTGATGTTAATTAAATAAATTATATATTAATTTATGCAAGTTTTTTCTTGCCTTTAAATAACAGAATTAAGTGACTTTTTTTAAATCTGAAATAAAAGTTGGGTGGTTTTAAATATTCCTTAGAAAATTCCCTGTCATGGCGGCCTCTCTTAAGAACAGCTGATGATCATATGAAGATTATACAAATTTATGACAACACATTTCTACATTTATTCAACAGCTTTCATTTAAGGTAGCTTTCAGGATATTTCCATTTATGAATAGAGCTTTTGATGGATGTAGTGATTATTAAAGAGCGATACAAAAGGGAGAGAATGTAAACAAAGCTTCATGACACAATGATTCCGTTTTTACTTTGCAGCAATCATAATCGAGTTACTTCATGCGGCTAATGTGAAAAAAAAAGGAGATTTGCACGATGGAATTGGAGTGAGAAGGATATTTTGCTCAGACAGGCGTAACGCTGGTAGCACGGTAATCATTTGTGATACGAATTTCTTGCTCAGGCTCCGCTCGCGCGACTCTTGCGAGTCTGATTTAATCTTATCCCTCCTTTCTCTGTGACTGTGTATCTTATTTATACTCAAGCTTGTGTCAAAGAAAATATATGTTAGTTTCAGAAATTAGGTTGCGCTCTACAGGATACAAGCTTCCAATCTTTGGTATCGATTTATGCGGAGAGAAATGGATGAGATTTTCATTTCCAGGCATTCTTGGAGATTCTCTGGGTTTCTAATGGCTTCCAGAAATTTGCAATCATTTTAAGGGATTTTCAGGTATTACAAAACATTTTTATGATACTTAAAAGATTTCGTGAAATTTTGAGATTTTGGCATTATTGAAAATTTATATTCGCGTTTTGAATAGTTTTCTGTCATGGAAATTTGTGGCCACCTTGGATTAGGATTTCTGAATTCTCTTTTATTTTCTTCTTCAGCCCTCACTTTGATAAATCCTCTTCTAAACAAACAAAATTCAAAAGTCCTTTAGGAAAAAACTCTTGATTATAGTTCGAGGCTTGATGTTTTTAATCAGTAAAGTGTGGTCGAGAAAGTGATTTCGGAGACAATGGGTTTCGAGCATTTAAATCATTTTGCTTAATAAAGTGAGAAGAATATATCTTACAGGTTTCAAGTTTCTTTTTCTATTTTTACATTAATTTTTTTTTCATATTTGATCCTTGGTAAAGTTGAATGAGAAAAGATTAAATCAGGTAATTAATTTTGCTGGTAAATAATAAATACAAAGAATGACGTTCAGGGGTAATTTCCATAAGCCTTGACACTTTTATCTTCATCGGAGACAATTATGATCTCAAGTTGTTGGCAACATTTCTTCTGTATTAACTATTATTGGTCAATATAAATGGGAACCTCACTTTAGGAAATCAAATTACGAAACAAGAATCGATGCAGGTTCTTCTGCAAAAATTTGCATTTCTCGTGAGTAATAAAATATTATACAAGCTCTCTACGATCTCTAATTTGATCTGTCATATTTAATCTGTGATAGAAATCTAAGTAGCTAAATCTATGACATAAATTTTGCAGGAGTAGCTCTTATCTAATGTACAGGCATTTTTCGAACTTTTCTTCATAAGTAAGAGTATTAGCTATGTAGCACTGTTAATTAGAGTCTGAAAGGGTGTACGACCCATATAAGTAATTAATGTAGAAATTGTGTTTTGCATCTAGATCCAGAATCTCTCGTCTCGTAAAAATAGCAATTCTCAATTATAATGAATAGAAATGCAGGCTTTGTGGATTTAAGTCTTTGAAATCTGCATACTCGTAACTTGTTGGAAACTACAGGGAATATATATATAGATAGTCGCTTTTTTTTTACTCGCCTTCCGTCACCCACTAACCTAATAGAAATCAATTTCACCGGCTTCCTTTTCTTCACCGGCTACTAGTTAACTCTGATCTCGACTACAAATCTCTAAAAAAAATAAAAAGGAGTGGAACATTAGGAAGAGGAATAGCTCAGGTACTGATTTATTGCTGATCATGGAATAAATAAACTTTGTCAAATTTATAGTTTTGGCTGCAACAGAAACTATTATATGGAGCGAAAGGAAAATTTCTATAAGCTGCGCATTCATGAACATCATTCTTACATCTGGCTAGACGAGAGGAGACGTCTGAGTGAACATGAAGGCGAGACTTAAAAAGAGGACACTGATACGAGTCACGATAAGGAATGCATCGTTCCCCTCGACCCGCAATAAATAGTCTCCATGAAGTACGCAGCCTCTACAGCTTAAAATCTCGCGTAAGCGAAAGTAGAGAAAGCTGCATATCTCTGGATCACGCGCGGATAGCAAGGCCGTTCGTAAACTAAAACGTTCGCTTCTCGAAACAAGCCAAAAACTACCTCCTCTTCTTCAACCCACACGATCTCTCGATCCACAATCACTCACGATCGATTCACGAATATTCTGAACATTCGATGCAACTTTCGATCGTCAAAAGTGAGCTTCAACATTTAAGATGCTCAATCGATTTTTAAGAAAGTTCATATTAAACTATTAATGATGCTGCAAACCTTGAATTTTGGTATTGTGTCATGATTCTAATTCATGCTAAAACTATTCTACAACGGCGAGTTAGATCTTTCTCTACATTATAAGATTTGGGATTTAACCTTTACTTATTACAATTTCAAATAAGTTTTAAGTTGTGAAATGTTGAACCTGAAAAAATGTTTCGAGAGTGTTCTACTTGGTAAGTAAATATAAATAAAGAAAAGTAATTTTTCAGCATGAAAAATGAAGCATAATCTCCAGCATCACTTACCTTTTTCTCCATTTAGTGTCTTGATTATTCAAATCTTCTACGACTCGATACAAAAACACTTATCTCAAGTCATAATTCGTAACATAATCGCTCTCCGTTATGAATAATTCATCTCAGCTGAAGTAGATCGTCGAAATTCACATGCCCGGGGCACTAAGCCGCCTGAATAAGTTAGAATATATAAAGAAAGATTCAAATTTTCTTCGCGATAAATCACTCATCAGTAATAATAATCTTAAAAACGAGATGAAAAGTAAAAAGCTATGTGGAACGCAGCGGAAATCACAGGAGTTAAACTGACTCAATTTTTCTATTAACCAGTGATTTAACCTATATTGTAAATCTGAAGTCACATCGTAAGATCGATAAAATACGGTAAAGGTACATAATGATGTCTTAAAGTCAAGTCCATAAACATTTTCCATTTAGCTGTCATTTTACAATAACCTTTCTCTACATTTTTCCACGCTTGACGTCTCAAACTATTTTGTTGTAACATTTTACGAGCTGGTCAGACAATACTAACCTTTAAAAGAAAATAAAGAGTTCCAGAAAGCAATAAAAGATGAAGCAATTATAGTAATAATCACTTCTCTTTGTCTGTATTTTTTAAGGTGGTTCAAAAACTTGTTTTTAGAAAGCCATTTTGGAAATGCTAATGCAGGGTTCGAGGTCGAACTTCTAAAGGATTTAATGAGAATGTGTAAGAAGACTAAATAGTCGCTTTTAAAACTACCACTTTTCAATGATTTAACTTTGTATCAATATCCTTTCTTTTCAAAAATGCTCATCGAATTTTCATGCAGACAGAGAAGGGAGTGATTGATTGTTTATGTTAAAAAAGCATTCATTTCGATTCTTTACGAGATTGTACAGGATTAATGAAATTTTGTGACCTTGAAATGAATCAGATACTAATTGATCAAATGGTAAAATGGAGTAATTTGTAAACATTAATCAAATGGTGATGTGTTCTGTTCTTTAATTTGGATTAAAAGTTATCGGAAGTTGGCATCCATTTATAACAATTGCTTCGCTTCTTAAAATAGACCTGCATTTATTAATTTCTCCTCATATTTGCAGTGAATTGACCAACTATGAAAATTCAAATTCTAATATCTAATTATTAGAATTTGCATTTACAACTGCAATATTTTCTAATCAATAATAATTAGTGTCCACCTTAGTTTTAAATTATATTTTTCGCAAGAATATGTAATTTTATTCTAAACCTACACCCACTCAACTCAGCGGGAATTTCCTGGAAGCTTTTCATTGTACAAGAATTTCATATTGTTAATTCGTGTAAAAATGCTCCCTCTAACAACCCTTGTCAATCATTTTCGACAAATAGAAACCTGAACAGAACCAAATATAAATTCACATAAAATCAATCACTTTTTATTCAGGAGGTGACATTTTTATTTCCCAGAAAGTGTGCACTTTGCTCCTTTGACCATTAATCTTAACAGCCGAGCCATGTCCATTTTTCTTACACCTTTCTTTTATTTATTTTCCTTTTCTTCGTCCTTTCCGACGCCCGAGCTCAAAACAGTTTCCGGAAACAGACTCTCGTCCCTCGTACACCTAGTTGTACTCAACCGAGATTTACCGGCGCATATTTCAAAACCTTCATTGTTTTCCACGGAAAAAGAATTTGTAGGCGCTTAACGCTTTACAAGATACCAGAGAATTCGCGAAGGTTGTTGAGGAATTTTCGTCCCACGCGTTTTAGGGAAATTAGAAGGATGCGCCTCAAATTTGTCATAGTTCTACGCCTCGGCACTGACATGAAAAAAAAAAAAATATTGAATCAAAGAAGAGAAATTGCATCTATATATGATATGGGAATCAAAAGCATTTCTTTCTCAGTTTGAGAATAACAAACAATGACTTTGGGAGCCTACTTTCGAACCGATTATTGTCAATCTCCTTTTATTCCTGTTCTTTTTTTTGCTGATGCCACCATGTTGATTTAATCTCTAATGACATGGAAATGGCGCTTAGCGTCGAAAGTGCGGGAGACTTTGGAATGCAACTGTCAACATTCAACAACTAGCTGTGCCGGTTGGCATTTGTCGAGCCCGGTGTCGATGTAGTTCGCAATCATACATTTCTCTGTATCATTTCCCTCTCTTCTGGCACAGAGCCCCGGGAAATGACAGTACGCATTGTGCTAGAATGATTTTAATACCCGGGGAATGAAAACAATGGACACCTAGTCTCGGCGACCCAGTTTAGAATGCAGATTTTGCATATTCGGGCGCAGCGACGCTGTCATCTCCTTCCACTTGAAATAAAAACAGTATAAAGTTATTTTCTATGGTAAAGGTAAACTTGAGAAAGCAATGAAATGGTTGCAAACTTTGTTTAAATGCTGAAAGTGAGGATCGTGCAAACTCTGAATTAGGAGTTTGAGTCAGTTTATAGAGAGACAGGTTTAGAAGTTTGGAGGCAAAAGAAATACAGTTATATGTTATATGGTATACTACAATTCACCGAATTATACTCTATTTAAAGTTCTCTAATGCCAAAAATAATTGATCATATAATACTCATCATTTAAATAACCTTCATTCAATTTTTCATTGCCTATCGAAAAATCAAGAAATCAAACCAACCAAGTGGATAGATACTGAATATGCAGACGTATGTACTCTGAATTTTACTGACTCGCTGAATTGGCAATAACTGCAAAAAAATGTATTTAATTAAGCTGCCGGTGGAAGTCAGTAAATACGAATGAGTAAAAAAAACTATTTGTGTATTTAGCGAAATCCGGGAATTGTCCTTGATTTTATTTTTGGTTCGGATAATGGATTTCCGGTTTGAAAAAACTTTTTCGAATAATCTTTGAATTTATTATTTTCTAAATTAATTTTTTTTATAAATATCATAAAATAAATTCCCTTCAAATTTACTCAAATATTTTTTAATATTTTAAATAACTCGCTTGACATTCGTTAAAATCACTAAAAATGCCTTGAAATCTGATGAAATCTCTTGAAAATTACAAACCTTTTTGAATTCTTGAAAAATCCCACGAAATTCGCTAAAATCTGTGGGAATTCCGTGAGCAAAGTTTAGTAGACCTCAAATTGAACAATCTTTAATGAATTACTTCCTTCTATTTTATCGCAGGAAATTTTTCTACTCCATAAGTTTATGTTTTAATTAAATTTATATTGATTCAAAGAACAAGTAACTTAGTGGAGATTTTCATTAATTTCTGGTAACAGTTGAATCCACAAATCAAAATTATCATGATACGTCACTGACCTAGTGAGTACCAGCAAGTACACAACTTCGTGCACGAGCGCGTTGCGTGTAACAGGAAAGGTCAGACGGAGGCAATCTTCAAATGTATGTCTGTGTATTGAATGTCGATGATTCGATTGAAATAAGAAAGTCTCCGAAGCCGTCCCTCGCACGGTATCGACCTCACGACAAATCGAAAGAATGCAAACGAGTTTTCCCTGGTTCTCCATCACGTCACTGCTCTCCTTTATATACCGACAAAACCTCTAATTTCTTAATGAAAATCTAAATATTCTCATTCCTCCACTCCTTTCGTAACCTTGATCTTAATTCCACACACAAAGGAGGAATCCTCGCATTAGACCTACCGTGAATTAGCGGCCGGAAGTTTCCTCAGAGTGCTTTATTATGCGAACATTAGAGAATGCAAAGCTCAGACATTCATATTATTCATGTTTAAACCAATGTTCGGATGCTGGGTTTCAAAACGCCTTTCTTCTTGCCGCAACTTTAATAATCATTACTTCAAGGAACAATGGAGTAACGATTCTGTCATTGCTACTGAAATGAATACTATTATACAATATGATAACTGCATATTTAATTTGAAAAGTGAAATACTACCGTTTCTGCCAATTAACTAAATGATTTTCTCTCTATAGAGTTCATAACTTTGATTCATTTACCACAAGATTAGTCTAGAAAGTGAATCCTATCAGAAAAGATTGCAGAATGAATAGTTTTAAATTTAACATAAATGAGAGTGCTATAATTTATTCCTACGGAAATGAGTGGGATTTGAAGTAAGAGGGGGTATCAATTTTTAAGTCTTTTATTAAAGATCTGTCGCTTTCTTCTCGGAACAATTGATGTCGCTTACTTTATAAAATATACATACACATTTATATTTATATAGTGTGGTCGACCCTTAGAAAAGTAAGGGCGCCCCGGGAAGATTTGGCGGTTGCTGAGAGACGGGGAAATGGGAGGGGAATGGTGGAAAGTAGAGGAAGGGATAGGTGAAGGATAGGTTGGGGAGTATCAACTTTTGAAAAAGGAAACGGGATGCGTCTATATTACATATCGAGTCTCACTTGCGGACCTATAAAGTCCGCCATTTTCTCTCCTATTTTTCTAATAAAGAGATTGGTCTCGCACCTTCGCGTGGAACATCGAGATGCTGTTTCGGGTTCTTCACCACGCGAAAGTACCGATAACATTTCTAATAAAAGGTCGCGAAGCAATCGTCCTGTGACTTAATTTAAACGAGAGCTACTTAGGCTTCGTCCCCGAATCGACTGAGGACGAAAGCTGCGACGATTATCGCGCGACCTCGCGAATTACGTTTTCCTTTTTATAAATGCTTCGTTTTTTTTTAAAAGCCTTTGTTCAATTTAGGAAGATTTGACTTAGAAGAAGCCGTCTCCGGTAGGATCATTGAGCCATGGGTAATTGTTGGGGCATCGGATACAGGTTTGGAGATTGATAGTTTCCCCGGGAACTTCTTTAGATGTAAGTTTGCAAGTATGGGGCACCCAGCAGGCTGGCGGTCCATCGACGACACACTTGTCCCTCCAAGATTCAAAGTTCTTTGATTCGGTGACAGTTTGGGGGTTCTGGATCCATTGGATGACTTGGGTCATTGTTACGAAATAGACATCGTTGTGGTTGGCCAAGACTTCGTCGATCCAGTAGAGGAAGGCGTCCAGGAATTCGGGGTTGTTCTTTAACCAAGCGGCGTGGAAGTAGAGACCAAGTGGGGCACGATTTTGTTCATAATGCCTGTCGAAGTTGTGGTTTAAGAAGCTGTAAAACTGGTCTCCGGTAAGGATGTTACTGCAAGAGTCGACCATAGCACATCCTGGAAGGTACTCGTCGTTTTGGGGATCCTCTCTCCTGTCGAGTTCGTTCATCACCATTTCCCAGACAGCGTGAGACCTGTAAAGAGAAAATTAGATTTGAACATTCAGTTATTTTTGAATCGACATTGTTGTTCGGAACTAAAATAACATTTGTGAAAATTACCTGGTTGGACAGTGTTGGAGGTTTCCGTGACAGCGATGGGGCATTCTAAAGTACATGGTGTATGGCCATAGGGGAGGATTGTTAAGGGCAGAGGTGATGGTGGAATCGTAAAGGAAAGCTTGTTCTTCCATCATCGTGAATTGGTTGTTGCCTCCAACTCTGAGGTACGGTGCTCGGACTCCAACAACACTGTTGTCGGTCAAGTTGGCGTATTTTTCGATGATAACCCTCATGCCTGCCATTTCCTTAGCCCAGTCATCAACTGTGGCATCGGACCAGAAACTCTCGTCGTCGTTATGTCTAAACAGATAAATTTTAGTTAGGGACTACAGGTGTTCGGAAACCAAGGAACATCTTCAGAAACCCATCAACTACCATCACCACAAATTAGCTTCTTTTACCTCTTCCTCCGTGTTGACACCTTGTGGCCATTTTTCCTGGGATTGAAATTATGTAGTCAAAGCCATTGATAGGATACCGTCTCCAATTATTCTCGCTATCTACTAGTGCAGCTTACTGAGTATTATCAATTGGGATAGATAGGATAAGGCACAGGGTTATAGGAGGGCATATACTATCCACAAAAATTCCGGTCCTCGTGCACATTCATTCCCGAAGGTTTGGTTAGCCAATGGTTAAATTGCAACCAATATAATTAGTTTCTAACGACAGTATCATGCTTTCGATTGGGTTTTTAAGAACTGGGAATCAATTGTGTCAATTAAAGCTAAAGTTTTGTGCCTGAGGGCAGGGATTTTTTTCATGCGTGTTGTGGCTAAACTAATGTTAAAAAATGAAGGTTTCATTGAGGCAATTATTCTTACGAGATGGAGTGAACTGCAATTTCGTGTCCCTTCCTGTGCATTTCCTGGACAGCTGAGTAGTTGGTGTACTTGTGGGAAACGAAGAAGGTCGCCTTGATATCACATCCGTTGGGGTTTCGGCGTTTGCCATTGAAAATTTCCTTGTACAACCCAATGTTGTTGTTGTTGATGGCATCATCGAAGGTGATGGTGATCATCTGGGGAACATCCTTGGAGGGCAAGTCACCTGGAATCGTTGTACCGTCTTCGGAACAAAAACAATCCGGCAAGACACAGACGACAGGGTCGCAGGGTGGTGCTCTGTTAGGGTCATTGTCCATATCTGAAGTAAGGGGACACAATTTAATCTTGTAAGTATGTTGAGTTATATCTAATCACAATCAAGACATTGTCAAGATATACGATTAAATCAGGATGCAAGATCTAATCAAGATCTAGTATTTCATCATACTACTTACCACAAATGTTTTCGTCAGATCCATCAGCACAGTCTTTTTCACCGTTACAGAAGAGACCTCTCTCTACACAATCTTGATTTCCGCAAGCGAGTTGACCTTCTGGACAAAGAGGTTCTTCGGTAAAGAGGATGGGCTTGGCCTTTCGCTCTTTGTTCGTGGACTTGCAATTGTGGACTGCATCTTTCCAATCACAGGTTTGCTTGTCGATATCAAAGTATAATCCAGCGGGACACCTCAGAGCCTGAATTCCGGAACTGGTGCACTGGATGACATCTCGACAATTATCCCCCTCTCCTGTCTGGAGTCGGAACCACTCTCCGGCATCCTTGTCCTTACAAAACTCGTCTTTTACGTTATCCTTCTTGTCATCTTGTCGCTTCCATCGACTTAATAACGTTCCCTCTGAAATTGTTTCATTGATAACCACCTGTTTTTTCTTTTTGATAATAGTTTTTTTGGGGGGTTTGAGGTAATTCTGGGACATTCTAATCTTTTAATAAAATTATTTTATCGCCTTAATAAAAATTGGGGTAACATGTAATTCGTCATGCTGCCTGAATACAAGGCCTCTAATTTTCAAACCCTAAAGGGTTTTAGGTTCAAAGGAAAATCGAAAGAATAACAAATTGGATCTAGACTTAGCGAGGACTATTTCACTAGTAACTTCTTATTAATTCAGATTGAGAGAGTAGAGTATTTTGCGATAGGAAGATTCTAATTTTCTGTGAATGGATTGGAACTCTAGAAGTTTTTTTTATTAAAGTTGAAGTACTGATGATGTTGTAGGTGATATAGGTTAGATCACATTCTACTTCAGAAATTGAATACGAGTAGATTTTCTTTTTTAAAGGTTTTTTTATGAGTAATTTAAAAGCAACCCCAAGTTGTAATTTAAGATTTCGGTCAAGGTTTCAGTCTTGCAAGATTCAAACATCTTAAATTAGATGGGAAAGTTAGCTCTTAAAGTAAAGATTTTTACAAAATAAATTATCTTTAAGTTACTCTTTTAATAAGGCAAGAATTTTTATAACGAAAGAAGTCTCGTCTCTATATTTCCTGAATAATTGTGGAAATTCGTAGCAATTTGGTATTGAAGACATGTATGGTATCAGGTACCAGTCTCGTAACCCTTGAATTTTGTTTTTCTTCTTGTGACGATCGGGGAAAGTTGTCCCCACCGTCTTTAGGTGCCCGGGGCACGGGAATGACGTCATCCGCTATCCGGGCCCAACCAGATTCTTGGCTTTCACGTTCTAATCTCTTATGCAACTGTCGTCGCAGTCGCCAAAAGATATATCGAATCGTTTTTCCGGTCGAGAAAAAGAATTTTAAAAAAGAACAAAAAAAAAAAAAAAAAACGACAAAGATTTGGGTTTTTTTGTATATTTGGAAGGGAGAGTTTCTTCTTCGTTGATGGTGATTCCTTGAAATGGTATTGGTGGCACTTTTTACTCACCGGCAAGGGCGAACGCGACTGCAAAAAGCAGTACCAGCGAGTAGTTCGGCATATTCCTCGCCCTCACCCGCATCACGGGATTATCGTAACCCTGTTCGTAGACCCCGTCTTTTCTGTCCGGTCACTCTTCGCGGCACGGAAGTTCTGGAGATGGTATCACTATTACTTCCGGGGAGAAGGCGATCGCGCGCGTGCGCCTGCGCGATTTTACGTGCGTGTCGATGAAGAAAAAAAATGACAGCGCGTAACGTAAGTGTGCGGACCTTAAGACTTAGGTACCGCTTACTAAGAACTGGCTGAGGCGCGCCATTCACTGGGCCTTATATTGCCACCACCACTGCGTTTCTTCGTCGCTCCCCTCTATGGTGAATTTTGTCGACGAAGACTCTTCAGGTACGTAGTATGTTCATTTCGAACCAGGATACTTTCTTTGGGGTCCGATAAGAAAGGTGACTAGGATAATCGCCATCCTGAAGTGGAGGTGGTAGGGTGCTGCAAATGTGCTGGTGACCTTGAGCCTCAACTGACATTCTACATGGAGATAGTTCAGAGTATAGAACGTCTCTTTTACTCGAAGGAAAGTATCGAGTGAGTGATGTAAAATGAATTTTGCACAGTTTTATGAGGGTGAACTTCTTAAATGGTACCAACAATCCAAGGTCAGCGTTATTGAGGAGTTTGTCCTCATTTTCTTCTCTTCTTTATTACCTTCTTTCTATTTGAGTCGAACAAGGAATAGGGAATTTTAATTGATGTAATTACAAGTGTGGGTAGACAATTGCATTTCAATTTTATTGTAATTTTCCTTTTTAAATCGTCTATGAATTTAAAAAAAAGTAGTGACCTCATCAACAAGTTTATGTAATTATTTACGTGAAAGAAAGAAATTACTGATTTATTATTTTAAAATACTGAACATTGACATTTTGAGAAACAACTTCGTGTCTAGTGAGATCCAGTTTTTTGGACTTTCTATGTCGTGTAAACAAAGTTGTTCTGCGTCTTGTTTTTTGCTGTTAATACTTTTTGTATATACCAAAATTGCTAAAGACGATAGTGGAAAGAAAGTTCATAATTAATGGTTGACTTAAAACAGCTCTAAACGGTTTAAAATAACAATCTATAGCAACGTTAATGTTTCGAAACATGTTTCGAAAGTAAGATTGTTTATTTTTTATTTTTTATTTATGACTAAGATAGTCTAGACGAGTGTTTAACAAATTTTGAAAAGTTCAATATTGTAGTATGAAGACAATAAAATTTGTGACAATGATTACTTCAAGTCCGCAAATACCTTATACATACAATTCGCAAGACCCTTTGTCTGGCTATGTCTGGCTATGACTGGCTTTTACTACTTCATCTGGTGACGCTATGAAATCGATTGCAGGACTCATATTAAAAACACTTCAAATTCATGATTTTAAAACTATATATATAAATATATACACAACATTTAGTTATTATTATTCATAATGCAAGTTAAATTATTTATTTCATATTATGAAGTTTAAAATAGTTATCTAAGAATAAGGAAGCTGTGATCTAAACAATTATTTCTATATTTGTCCACCAGACTAAAAAATGATGATTGCTCAAGATATATACAGACTTTTTAACAAGCGTTTCTAATTGTCCACGGAAATTTGAGTTGAAATAAAATATTAGAAAGTCAAGCCGAGTTATTGCACCGGAAATATAAATAAGGAAGTCAGAAACAGAGTGATGGCCATTTTCTGACGATGAGATCGACGTGTGTCTGTCGACTCTCTCTGTGAAAAGTTTTCGATTTTCAAAACCACAATCAGAAAAAAGACAGATATTAATATAGGAATTAAATTGAAATGAGAGAAACCTGTTTTGGAGAAGTGAATGAAGTAAAAAAGTTGTGGGTAAGGTAGCGCCGTAAAACATAGTGCCATAGTGATGTTAAATTTATGAGCTTCTGTGACAAGAGTCAGAATGAATAATTTTACATTATTGTATTGAAATTAAATTTAATTAAATTTAAATAGAGAGGAAGTGAATATATAAAATACGAAGTTTTCCTTTATTGGTAGTAAATCAAGTATTGTGCTGATTTCTACAAATATTTATAAAATCGGGTATTAATTTGGAAGAGAGAATAGTATTTGATCACTTAAAGAATTTGAATAACAGAATATTTTTATAAGTACGTGAAAATCGTAAGGATAATTCAGGGAATTTGTTTGTTCTTTATTTTGAGTGATTTAAATTAGTTTCTAAAATATTAAAATATTAATATTCTCTGCTGTACTTATAATCAAGGGTGCACCATAACGAACCTTGCAACTTGAATGAACTGAAGGTAGGGATTACAGACGAGCGCCGGATGCCCCTGTGCTGCCTATAGCGAGCAGATTGAATCACGTCATAATTTATAACGTGAGCAGCATAATGAACGTAACCTGTCAATCAACAGGTTCAATTTCTATTCAAAAAGCCAATGTTAAATTTACGGTTTTTACACGTAATTTAATAAAAATGGAATGTTAACTTTCCATTCTGTAATGGTGTAAAAATAAATTCTACATTAAATAATTTCTTAAACAAATCAAAATCTAATTGTGCTGAATAATAATTCAACAGGTATAGATTTAATACTGTTCCCTATAATTTTCTAGTAAAATACGTACTATGAATTGTGTTTAGAAGTGGTTTAAAGGTTTGCTGTTGTAGTTGAAAGACTTTGAATATGTCACTTTCTGGGAAAGTATTATCCTAAAGTTACTGTGTGGAGAAGCCGATTTGCCAAGAGTTAAATTTTTTCAAATGTCAGATCGTGTAGGACTTCCTTGGCATTTTTGAATAAGCCCAACGATTGTATTGCACCATCGATTCTTTTCTCCCACAACACGACGCTAAATGCCAAGCTTCGTAATCGAATCTGGGATTATCGGTTGAAGATTATGTATGTCATATAGGTATTAGCGCGAATAGGATTTCCTCCTGAATCTAGGAGATCATTAGTTTCGCACGTATTTCCTACACAAGTATAATCGACTGTTCTGACCTATCTATAATAGATACTCTCTCGCTACATTCATGCTTAAAAATCGATAGATCAGGGAGTTGGTTTACGTTGGTATTGATCTTTCAATTAATTACAAAAGCTTCTGAAGCGGTAGATTTTTCAAGGGAAAAGTCACTGTGGATTTATTCATAAAAGCAGAATTCATATTTTTGTATTTTATTTCTTTAATGAGAGAATTTCTATTTATATTTATACCCCTCAGACGAGATATTTTATCTTTCTAATAATAGTAAAAGCATTTTTTTAAAGGAAAAGTGGATAATTATTTTTTTATCATCCACAACTTATTATTAAAGAGTAAGGTTAATTTGCTAATTTTACTTCAAGAGATAGGAAAAGAACTTCTATAACTGTTTTTTATGGTAACTTTCTTGCATTGCATACAGTAAAATAGTTTTGCAACTGTGTGTCCACGACATTAAATTTTACGACTATTAAATACCAGTCAAAGTGCTAAATTCTGATGTTAAGTGTTGCTGAAAATTAAGAGTTTCAAACGTATTTTCAATTTTCTTAGAATATTCGTGTAAATATAAATTAAGCTTAATTTTAATGGGGATATTTTTATCAGTATTTCTCATCGCAAAATATCATTTAAAATGGTGGTATAAATATTAATTGCTTTTGTCGTAAATTGAGTTTGAAGCGGACTTCACATTTTTCTCAAGTGATAGACGCGAAGAACTGAACAATGCATTTTTATCATTCGACCGCTTGGCTGCCTTATAAATCGAAGAAGAATGTCTCTATAGACTTTTTCCTCTCCCTATATCACTATATTTCATTCTCTCACTCTTCGTTCGAAAAAGAGAGATAATTGTGCGCCCCTGCGTAACATATGCCATGGCGGTGAAAGGAAAAGAAGCCTTCGAGAAGGAGCTTTCCCTGCCTGCGGCCAACCACCTCCGGGGATTCTGAGAGAGATGATCTTTTACGACAACAGGCTCCATCTGTTGAACAATCCATTCAGCGTAATAGTATAAAAAATGATCGGTTAATGCAAAATAATTCTGAATACATTGAACTTTCAGAAGACAGTATCTTAAAAACCAAGTCATTCTCTCTCTCTCTGGGAGAAACAATCTAGGTATACAGTACAATTTGAATTTGCATATTAAACAATATTTATATTAATAGTGGGTAATAATAAGTTTATTGTACCGTATTGTTAATCTCGGGCTACGGAATTATTCTTATTTTATTTGAACTCGTGAAAGATTCAAGGACATTTAGAGGTTCACATGTTACCCTGATTTTCACAAAACTTTCTGAGTTATTATCAATTTCGTTCAATTCGACATCGTCGTAGTATAGAGAATGTGCAATATCTATTTTGTATATAGTAGATGACTTATATTCGTGTTATCTGTTGCATCTCAACCCGGCCCCACTGGTTCGATTCTGGATAATATTTCTGTTCCTCAAACCACTCTCGGTGTGCAACGGGCATGCGATTCATTTTCACCCGAGAAACTTCACAACCCCCATTATAATATTAACGATGAGTTCATATTATTTAAGCAATCAATTATTTATCTATTTTTTTATTACTTTAGTTATAGTTATCGAATATTATTGCAGATCCTTATTCCTTGTATATGTTACATTACATGAGGAAACATAGTAAAATATAATTTCCGACAATTAGGAAGAATTTATAAATTCATTACCTAAATGAAATTTCGCTACTTCAAAATTGACTTCCTCCTGCTGGGTTTAATTATAAATGCCAGGAAGTTACAGCAAACCGGGAAATCCAGTTTGTCAAAGTGTTTCTCAAACACTTGCTTGTGGCTTAGGTTTTCCTTTCTCAATTTAGCAAGGATTTTGTTCCTTTTCGGATAGCCACGGTAAAGGGTGAGTTTTAATATAAGACACTTAATACCACATGACAAAATTCATGAAGGGCATTCCTTAACTAATGGAGTTATGCTCCCAGGTCTATACCTTGAAAAAGGGTTGGAATAGTTCTATATATACAATATTTGCAAGCATTCTCAAGAAAATTCTTGAAATACGTGACGAGCTTCTGAACCTTGTATTTTATTCAAGTTTCGCTGTCGTGGGAACTTCCAGAAGCCAAGGGAATCTATTTTCATCACAGATCTCAGATCTCATATTCTTCATTTTATGCACCTTTACAAAGTCTCTCATTTTGATAGTGATTGTTCATAAAGTATCTCAACTGTGTCAAATAACTCGGTTAAAAACTAGATAATTAGGCAGAGGAAATTGTCGATGTATAAAATTGCTTATAATAACTTTATTAATTTCGTTATTTTTCAATAAAACTGTAGTGCCGAACAAGGTTGTACACTGTACAACCTTTATCTCCTCAAGACCAAATAAAATTGCAATTTGAGTTTTTCTTACTTTATATCTACACTACTATTTACTAAAATATTCAAGAAGTAATTTATTAGAACATGTATCACGTTTTACGAAAAAAAAAATGAAATCGTTTCTACCCTCGCATACCTCTTTTGAAATTTAACTCTCCAACGCATAAAGTACTATAATTTGACTTCATATAATTTTATATTATTCCGAATTGCAGGGATATAATATTATAACAATGGAACTTATACTATTCAATATAAAAAGAGACTTTTATTAAGTTTTTAACTCAGTCTGATAGAATTAAACTTCACTCGCAGAGTTCTAAAAGAATTATAAATTGAATGTTCTGGCATTTGCGTATCAAATATGAAAATTTCCAACATCAAATATCACACACACAAATACATTATTGATTTTTAGTCTACATCAGTGTAATAGTATTACTGAAAGCATAACTTTGGTGATAACCATTTTTCGATTCATACGCTTCAATTATTAACGTCCTACCCTTAGGGGAGGTTTATTTTGGCGACAAATTAATGAACAATTTGATTCTGAAATTTACGAGTATCTTGCTCTCAGTTACTTTTCATAACAATATTTTAAGTAGCAAAATCAAATGCATTGATTTATGCATTTATATTTAAATGTTGACACTTAGTCAACATTTTATTTTTAAATAATGATCAGAGTTCTCTAATAGAACTCAAAGTTTGAACCGAATCCAATTATGGAATTTTCCAAAGTGTTAACATGAACTGTAGTATGGTATATCTCAACTAAGTCTATACTTATTATGCTTAAAACGCAGCCAACCATCAGGGAATATAAAGCAGGTCAAAGCTCTCCTTCTGGAGTTTGTCTGTTGCACAAAGATCTACGAGGGAAAGCCGCTTAGTAGTCGAGACAACTTTGAACTTGATTTTGGGATATACATTTGAGTAATTCTCTAAAAAATGAGCACTTTTATTTTAAGTGTAATAACTGTAGGAATTTTCACCCTTTCTTAATAATTATATCGAGGAGCTTTTTACTGAGTACAAGTGCCTAATTTCTAGAAACTTGGCTTTTAATGTTCTGAGTTCATCAAAAAATGAACCTTTTCAATGCATTTCAACCAAGGTTATCAGAATTCGCGAGAATACGTGTTTTTTAAAAGATAAGTCAGAATACAGGTAAATGTTCAGGCGTATAGTAAATTTTATACCACAGCGAAACGTGGGGATGTTTTGAAGTGGTAGCCAGCCTCCACAACTACTGAAGTCAAGGTTTGCCGCAATACGCCTTAACCTTTATTAAAATGAAAAAAAAAAGTGAAAGATATCAAAGTTGCAACAGAAAATCCGACTTTTCTTAGTTCTATTTTTTTAATGCAGTTACAAGAAGTTGTTATTCTGTTTGTTTATTTAATTTGGAAGGTGTGGAACTGTTATTTTAGTATCGATGTATGCAAATTTGAAAATTGTGACTGAATTTAAACGGCGTAATTAGAGAGGAATTTAATCAACAAAACCACTGCAGTGGATTACTGCGTTTATTACTGAAGAACTTAATTACTAGCGTGGTGCATACCTATATTTCTCTTGACAATTTCAAAGAGTGCGGGTCGAAATAAGTAGTTTCTTTTTATACGATTGTGCAATATTAATTTACAAATACTCTTCTCAAGAATTTTTATTAATTATTTATAACTTTATTATTATAATATTATTCCGGGTGTGGAGATATTCGAATAGATACATAAATAGAAATGCATTATAATTAACTGCAAGGTATGCACAGATGTATTTCAAGCTATACTTTTCATCCTGTGTATCTAGACCAAGTATAATTGT
>JAUESI010000007.1:4144847-4155662 GCA_032275145.1 Synergus laeviventris | reverse complement strand
CCACTCCCCAGTGAATGGTCATTTTCAGTCCAATGATAGATTTCTAAAAATGCCGTGTCTAGGTGTGTCTAAATTTCCGTACAAATAGCCATATGCTTTCCGGTACAAATATAGGGGTTGAAAAGGGGTTGAACAGGGGTCTGTAAAGTATTCTAGTAATGTATAAAAGATATGCAATGAAGTTTTCTATCCATCTGTTTGAATATTAATCTGTATGAATATTTAACGTTCAATATCATAAAATTCATGATTCCCTGCATATAAGTATAATAGGTCAACGATAATTCCCTTAACTTTCCTCTAGAATAAATGAATAGGAACACGTTATAGGATAAATTCAACGAGCTTCGCATATTTTCCGAATATGATTAAATTGGCTGATAATAATCTGCATTCACCTTAAATTGTTAAGGTTTTTTTACTGAATTTAAGTACTTCCTGCCCAAGATTTGTTTTTTCTCTCTGTATAGCTCTCTCTATTATCATTTTTAACGGTTTCCTTGGCTGCCTTATCGAAATAATCACAATTGAAATATCAGTAGAGGATCAATACTTCCACACAATTTTAGTCACCATTACAATAATTAAAGCAATACAAAAATGACACTCCTTTAACTAATATTCTTCTCTTTCTTTTTTCTCTTTTTGGCCAGGCAATTTTGAAATTACAAACAAATTTGATTTAATTCTATTAACCGTTGTAAAGGAGCATAATAATCTAAAAGATTCAATAGCTAGTAACAATTCCGGAATGTCTTCATACAAACAAGAGATTTTAAGTCAGAATATTTCGATTTTAAATTCTAGGAATTATCATCCGTATTAATGATCTTTATTCAAATATTGTAATATATATATATTCGTTCTCAGAGTCATATATCCCCTTTACATCCCTTCCCGGTTTCAGATAACAATTTTACAACCCCTAATTTTCCCTCGTAGCAACGAACCAGGAAGGCAACCAAGAACTTATATGTTAAAACTCATTGTACTTTACTACCACCTAAGGCACGAAATCGACTTCTAGCCTATAGCAAAAGCATCACGCAAAGTAAGTAACATTTCCGTACCAGGACGTCGATGTTGGATAACACCGATGACTTGGAGAGGCCGAAGACCGCTACAATGTAAACCAGCGTCGTTCCAATTGCCAGAAACAAAGAATGCGGAAGTCTAAGCGGAAGAGTTGCAAATATCAGATACAATAATAGCAGCAACCATCCTAAGCCGTCCCTGTGGTTCACATCCGTGGATTTGAGGAACATCTGAGTGAGTATCTGGGCGGTAAACAGCTGCCAGGCCACGTGAGGCATCACTAACCAGAGATAACCTCTCGCCTTGATTCCTCTCTGTGCCCATGCCAACAATGCCAAATTGAGTCCTATAAAGATCACCGTTAGACCTCTTATCACCAATTCTAATTCCGGCAGGGCTAAGGTGTACACGTCATAGATAACCGCTGAGATCAAGAAACATTTTAATCCATTTCTTCTCTGTTGCAAGGATGATTGCCTGTAGAGCTTCTCCAGATGAGAGCTAGAGAAACTCGTCTTCAGGATGTTCGAAGGTCGACCTGAGTTAAGGTACGACTCCTCGTTCGAGGTCTCCGGTCTCTGCGACATGTCTGCCCAATTTGGTATTCCTCGGTCAGTTGGGGAGAAACCTTACTTCACCTCCTGACATCTCATCTAGTCCTCAAATTCTTCACTTACAGTTCACAAATCAGGATCCTCTACTAGATTCTTCGAGTCAGAATCATGAGAGTGCTTAAATCAAGCTCTTCAATTAGAGCCTTCAGAAAAGGATCTTTATGAGTTCTTCAATTAAGATCGTATATCGGAGTCTTTAAACCAGGTTTCTTAACCCATATCTTCCACTAGGATTTTCATTTACAATCTTAAACCAGAGTTTTGAATTGGGATCTAGAGTTAAATTTTTTGATCAGGATTTACAATCCTCATTAAATCATAATAGTTAAAATCAGGATCTTACATCAATCTTTCAGTCTAGATCTTGGACCAGTATCTTCAATTTTAATTTACACCAATCACTTCCATAAGAATCCAACACCAGTCTTCCATCAATATTTTCCTAATTTCGTTTCCAATGTTGCAACAAACCTAAAAATCAAATTGACTGACAGACCACCAAATTCTGGAATCCTCTTCAATCCTAGCCTACAATCATCACTTAATATTTCAGATCAACGTCTTCCAAGCTCTTCCAAATTTCGAGCAAGTCATCCACTTTCCCCACAAATTATCCAGATACCGGTACTGTTCACTCGCGCCAGGTGAGAATACGAATGTATATTCATATTCCCAGGACTAGTTATTTTTTCGGTTTCAAGGTTGATCCTGGAGAGCTGTGATTAAGCACTAGACACCTAGGCATCACCTCACCGAGGCGAAGCGGGCGAGCAGGTCTCACCCACCTCATCGGCGAGGTGCAAGATGCAGTCCGTGGCGGCAGATCGTGGTCTCTAGTCAGGTTGGCAGTCTCTTTGACCCTCGGCTTTAGGATGCACCGCCCGCGCGCGGGGGACTGGCCGGGTTACTATCAGCAGTTCTCTTCTCGGCTTCGGCCAAAAGCAAACGATTTCGAGTCTTGCGCCATGCGAGCTTACCCTCCCTGGGTCGATATCAAGCACCGCCAACCCCAAGCATATCCACCCTACCTGCTCCCCACCCTTCCACTCACCCAAGCCCCTTCTTTGCTTCCACTCTCAACCAGCCAAGGATTTTATCCTACTATTTTGTCGCGACTCTGCTCGCGCCTCGACCTTCGCACTACCGAGAACCGAGGAAAAATAAATAGAAACCACCACCCGACCCTTTTCTACTTCCTACCTACTCCCCTCTTCTTCCTCTTTCACCTTCCGCTTCCCTTTTCAGTTCCTTTTTCACCACTCCTATCACCTCCAGCCGTTTCGCACATACAACATGGTAGACTCTTCAGCAAATGTATATATGAACTAGCGTCACCCCATTCGCTGAGGCACGCACTCTGTTAGCGATGTAGTTCTTGACTGATCGTTTTCCAATAGTCAATTATCGTCGACGATAAATTGTGGGAAGGAACTTGAAGATGAAGAGGAAAGGATGTGTGATGAGACGATTCTTGATGAGAGGATTCGTGATGAGAGGGTTCGTGATCTTAGAATGTGAAATGAGATGTCCAGTTTCTGGCAGATAAGTAACCGGTGAATGGTGAACAGGGATTGAAGAAAGCTTTCTGGATTAAATTGATTCGTCGAGGTTCAGAAGTTGCGAAACTGGAAGCACTAAATTCTAAATCAATTCGAATGATTGATTATAATTTTATCGTACTTGGGGGGATTCCTCTGTATTTTATTAAAATCGTCAAATCCGGATCTTCTAAACTATAGACTCTTCAGGACTGGATGTGTATAAGACTCCAAATTGGACACTTGGATCATTCTTCATAAATCAGGATCTGCTGTTAGAGTAATCTTGAGAATCAGATATCCTCGAATCAGAATTTTCTTGCAGAGTTTTTTAATTAAAATCATTTCTTACAGTCCAAAAATTGTAATCTTATATCAATGTCTTATATATGGTACAACAAGATTCCTTAAATCTGGATCTTCTATCAGGATCCTTAATTTGAATTTTAAACCAGAGCTTTCCATTGATATCTTAGACTTGATACAACTTCTGATCGTTTTCCAATAAGGGGCATTACAATGAAAAGATTCGTGAAGAGAAGTTGTGTGACGAAAAAATTTGTAATGAGAAGATTTCTGATGAGTTGGTCAGTTTCTTTTAGATGATCAAGAAATCTTCAAGAGTAAAGAAGGATTGAAGAAAGCTTTTTCGGTTGAAGTGATTCTTCCAGTCTCATCAGTTGCCAGACAGAAGACTAAATCGATTCGCATGATTGATTATAATGCTATTTTACTTGGGGGAGTTGACCACTTGCTTAAAACCAATCGAACTTTGAGGGATTGGATGTGCAATTTTAGTTTGACTTCAGAGGTTGAGTAAATTTAACTTCTTACGTTCAGGGTATTGAATTCCAGGAAATTTATTTTAGTAAAAAATTGATTGTGGGTTTAGGGAAATTCTGTTCTAGATAGCCAACTCCCCCATGTATAATAATACGATTTGACTGCTTTCGATATTCGTAAATTTCCTCACAACGGAAGGTTTGCACTATGTTGGGATGTTTTAATATAAATGTGTTATTTTCTCTGGCTATGTGTTGCTAAATAATATATCTCCCTCTCAACGTAATTCATCTCTTTCAAACACGCACTCATACCATCCTAGCTGCTATATGTATGTTTACTCTAGAGTGCTCCCAGACACTTTAATTCACCCAAATCCAAATCACATCCCTCTTCAACCCTCGCAACTGCATACACATTCGTTTCTCGTTTCAAACCTACTTTCTACCCTTAAACTTTCACCACTGGTTTTCCACCCCTTCTACTTTCATTCAGTTTCCACTCCTATTCTCATCACTTCTATTTTCTGGAATTTTCATATGATATACTGAACTTCTTCTTCCTAAACGAAAATACATGTTCTTTTGAAGTAATTTGAGATTAAGGTTGGAATTTAATACACAAATTGTAGATAAAATAAATATAATATTGAAGCTGACTTTTTGCTGCTTTCATTTATGTCTTGAATCTTAAAAACTATTTTCATCTTATGAATCTCGGATCCATTAAGGCAGTAACAATTCAACGCCCATTGAAACTTTTCTAGAATCTGCAAATGAAGGTTTAAAGCATCATCCTTCTCGCAAAGAAACTCAACCATCTCATATCTTCAAAACTTGGTCTCTGGCCAGAATCATCTGTAATTTTGTAGTTTTCATGAACAGCTGAAAACCGTTATTTGCACTTTTACAAAAAAAATTATGCTTTCTTTTAAAGAACATTTCAATATTTCTTATTAAAATTCTATGGAGATTTTAGCACCTGTTCGAGACTATGATAACTCGAATTAAACACGTGATAGGGGGAGTACAATAACTGAAGCGTGCAAAGTGAGGAGTAGGATTAGCGAAACTCGACTGTACTTAACAGTGTATCCATATTGCATAAACATGGAATAAAATGAATAAAAACTAATCAAATATAAATCCGCTGACGTTTAATAGAAAACGAATTAATTTTTTGCACATATTTATTAGATGTAAAAAGGAAGGGCAAATGGCTCGAGAAATCAGAATCGATTATGTCGATTCAATCCTGTATAGTTTTGAGTATTTCTTCCGGAATGATGTATCCAACTTGATGCATCTCTTTGACAATTTGCGGGTTCTGGCTAAGTGAATCAATCCATTTGTAGTATGGAAGCTCTTCTCTAGTTCCACCATATTTTTTTGGCAGATTTGTTGCGGCCACATGGCGATGAAGGCTGCTCATGTCATTGCCATGAAAATATATCTTAGCCTGCATTCTTGAATCCAGTAGGGGTTTGAAAACTGCAAATATGGCATCGAACACCCAAGATTGATGCAGAATATGAATGGCATATGTCTTCATTGGGAAGGAGGTTACCATCAAAGCGATAACCATACCTGCTATCTGAAAATTGTAATGAAAATATTATAATATTTTCTTATTCTATTTTTAGTTCTAAATTCTTAGCCCAATTAAAGATTAGTAAATTGAAAGTTTTGAGTATAGAACCTGGGGTGTGATTGTCCAAGCATGGCCCATAGTGATTCCTCCAAAGTCGAAGATAACGACTCCTCCAAGTACTTGAGCTCTTGGTTCGAGAATTCCTAATTCTAGAATGATTACGGTGGCCTTGAAAATTTCCTCTACTGAGTATTTTCTTGGATCCCAATTGCCCATTCTGTAGATCATCATCCTTCTTCCACATTGAGTTCGATAGGCTGGAACAGTCATCACATCATCGTCGCCAATGTGCCTCATTTCTAGAGGATTCACACCTTCATGAATTTCTGGATGTTCTTCTTTAAAATTATAGTAATTCACTACCTGAAATTAAACGATTGGATCAAGTACATTCGTTTCTAGAAATATTTATTTGAGATAGGCGTTGAGATAGGCTTAACTTCATAAGGAAAACAATGGAAAATCAAGAGAGATCTTGATATAGAAACGTACTTCTGAAATACCGTTACGTGTTCTCAGCGAACACATAAGTAGAATGGATTGCTAGTGGGAAGGGGCTTTGTTTGCTGGTTTGAATAGAACAGTTATTAATAAGTGTGAGCCCCAATTTTTATCTCCCGTGAATTGCTGTTTATTTTCCTCTAAATTAATACTGTATAACAATCCACTTTTTATGGTAGATAATCAGTTAACTGAATAGATTTGACAAAATTGAAAGTATCAAATAAAAATATTTTCAGCTTTAAATATTGACTTTCCTGTTTTTCCTAACAATTCTTTTTGGTGTGTGATCATGTCATTTATTCAATTCAAACAGGATAAGGAATGACATTTTTTAAAGAAAAACGAATTTTTTTTAGATTAATGTGCGTGCGTGCGGGCATGTAGTTACGGTATAAAGAGTGATTGGTTCACCTTGGCCCGATTGCGTAACTATAATAAGGAGACATAAATGATCCTACTATAACTTTAGTTTCTTACTCGAGAGTACCAATTAACTTATTAAATTTAGATCTGAAATTGCATTATTTCTAGTGGATTACAAAATTTCAAATTTATAATTTACAAGCGATTTGACACGTACCAATCGATGAGCTCGATGTACATTGAAATTTCGTGCCCTCAAGAATCTGATAAGGAAGGCATCATCCACTCGATGTGGCAAACATTCTCCCCTCTCTGAAAAATTCAAAATTTTAATTATCATTATTAATTACCATGCAATTAAAACAATTGAGAAGTCTTCAAATGCGAAAAGATTTAGTACTGAAAATCATTTAACATTGAATAATTTTATAATCAAGCACAACAAAAATAGTATTTATCAAACGTAGAATTAATGTTAATGACACGACATTTTAGTAGCAGTCGTCAATAAAAAAATATAAAATTGAAAAATGTTAAATAATACTTATCATACAGTTTATAGTACTGGTGACACCTACTTGGTTTAAAAAAATACAATTGTTCATGATAAAAGTAGTATTTATATTTAATATTATTTTTATAATTTTCTCTGCTTCCGTTATAAAAGGCGATAGAAAGGTGTTTTTGGATTAAACTAAAACTATTTGAATGGAAAAACCTGTGGTACCGGTTTGTGGACCTTGTACCCCATAAATTACATGGCTTGTTCAAAATATGTCAATTGAATGAATATTAATCAATAATATGGCGGTAAGACGATTTAAAGCAAAATCCTCAATTTCAATATTAAGTCCAGAATAATATTTCTAATAGAAAGAAATATTTCATTTCAAACTTACGGGAGCGACCACATTTTCCCAATTAAAAAATTTAGTATATAATACTTTGCCTTTGCCTTCTTGCCTTTATGAAATTTCCACATAACTTTACACAAAGGTTACCTTGCAGAATTCTTTTCGCTCATTTTTTGAATGCAAGCTGTACGTAAAAAAGTGAATATAGTGATTCAGCGACGCGTGAAAAGATAGCTCTTAACAAAGTTCTTCGGTACAGAAAAGGTTAAAGAAATTTTTGCTAAAACATAAAAAAATAAAATAAAATTTTAAAAAATAAGGCTGAATGAACTATGTGCGCGCAGTTTGTATTTAAGTTTGCTGGTCTAAAAATATAATTACTGCAATTTGTATTTAATATGGTCAATTATATAGGTTCCCGTTATTGTTAATTGAATTGGCATTACAAGAAAATCATTCTCTGATTGACCAATTTCCTTATTGTGTTAAAAATTCTGTTTTTGTATCCAGATCTTCCTTTTGAATTCAATATTAGAACAACATTTTTCTTTTAAACCGCAGAATCCACTCTTCTTAGTACTTCTGAGTGGGAGGTTTTCTCGAACTAGAAAGAGTAAATTGCACGTAAAATTTTAAATTACCGTATATCATTTCGCGCAATTCTTGAAGAGTCTGGCACTTGACCTCGTCGGTTTCTCCGAGTTCTCGCCTAGCATACTCCATCACTTCTGGCGAGGGTTCCTCGAAGTCCAAGGTGAGATCCTCGTCATCCGGTACCTCGCGACCCTTGAGTTCCGAATCTTCCTCTAAGCGATCTTTTTTTTCTTCATTCGTGCATCCGTGATCGGTGGCATTGTGAAGATCCAAAGATGGATCCGAGGTTACTGGGTTGGAAATTATCTTGACAGATCGATTTAACTTCTGACCATCGACATGTCCTTCGTTGGCAGTCTTTTGGAGTTCTTCATTAGATTTGACCCCTCCATTTCCTTTGTCACTCTTGCCATTAAAGGAACGAATGATGCTCTCCTAAGAAAAGAAAGTTTTACTTAGAATTCTTTATAGACTCATGTACATCATTTTTAGGTTGCTTTGCACACCCATAGACTACGAGATTTAAAATGTTTCCTAAGCATAAATTAGGATGTATGCAGGTCAGTTATCAGGACATTCGGTACATTCACTTTCACTCTTCCTGTCTAAATCAGTTTGACATAAATTCCATAAACTAACCTCAAGGAAACATGTGCTTGTCGCACTAGAAACACTTGAACTTTAAAAAAATGTCTATTTTTATAATGTTGGAAAGCAAATTCTGAATAATAGAATGAAATCTTTCAGTGAATTTTTGTGTAAGATTTAATATGCCAAGTTATTCGAAGGTTTATATTCTACGATTGAAAAAGATCTCGTTAGATGAAAACATAGGAAAAATTGATAGTGTTTTGTAATCTTCTGCGGTTTTCGTGACTTTGTGAAATAAGATAGTGGTTAGAGTATTTTAAGAAAATATTGAAGAAATGCATATTTTAAGAAATGCATAGCTCTCTGTTCTCAAATTCCTGTCCTCTTTATTCTTTCGATCGGCTTCGACATTCTTTTTTGTTATTCACAGAATGTTAATAATTTTAATGTATAAAAATATTCCTTAAACTTATTCAATTCCAGGTTTGAAGTTATTCTTTGCTGAAAGAAGAGGAACGTGAGTAGATGAAAATAAAAGAATATATAACCTTAGAATATCTTAAGGTGCGGTTTAAGTGGTTTTGAGAAATTGAAAAGCTATTATTTTGTACACAGAGTTGCGTGCGCTTTAATCAGAAAATGAATATTATCCTAGATTACCCAAGTGTCACAGAAAAAAGAAAATAATACTCTTCACTACTAAGTACTTAGTACATTGTAAGACTCTTCAATCTGGCAAACCTACCTCAGTAATTGCCAACAAAACAAGCGTTGAAACAACAGACATCTTTTTCATCAGAAAAAGCTTTGTTTCTTTTGTGACATTCACCTTTTTTAGTTAAAAAAATCATCTTTTTTATTAGAAATGTAAATAATGTCCATTAAGACTTTTTCAGGGTATAGCAATAATAGCTTGTAACATATAGTGTGTTAGTATAATTAATGGTATATGTTCTATTTTTATCTCTAACGATGCAATGTTTTCCAACATTTGCATTTGATTAAAACCGCTGTGTTTATTTTTCTCATCTTTGTCTATAAATGTCATCTTGATTTCAAATATTCTTCATGTTTAATTAAAGGTATTTTTTCAAATCGTTAACAGTCCATATCATACATAAATTAAGCATCCGCATAAATAAATTTATCAAGAGCTACCGTTTTACAAATTATTCAAATAATTTCTTGTTCTTTTTTTTTGGTATTACTTATTTATTATAATAAACATTTTATAAGACTGTTATACCATCGCGATTGTTAAAGTCCCTTTCGAGAACAATGGTGAAAATTGCGATGGAAACAATAACTTCAAGTCTTTGCCGAGGTTCGATCTTAAGGCACCCACTTCATTATTGGCTAAAGAACTATTCGATGGTTGCAACTTATTCAGTGTTTACGGAATTTAAATTTATAGAAATCAGAATATGGTTTTGACAATGCAGCACACGAATGGAAAGAAAACTGACGATATTAAAAATTCAGAAGAGACGAGTAACACACGCAGGAAACAACACAACTGAGCCGGTGCGAGTTCGCAACAGTTGCAACCAAGAGTCAGTGATGCAACTGACTTTAAGCGGCATGCACTGCAATGAAACTATTCCCTCTTACTACGGCAAAGGGACCTTGTGAAATGAACTCCGTTGCGCTCTTACTTGCAAAAGCGAATCCAAATACCTAGCTAAACTTACAACCTCTGACACGAAAGCGAGAAGCGAGAAGAACTAGTCGGCTATAAGTGCTAATCAAAAGGTTCAGAATTACGAGGCAGGAAGCTTGTTATTGCATCTTTAGAGATGAAAAAGCAGGCTGAAGAACTGAAGAACTGAAGGTAATTGAGGTATAATCTAGTGTGCTGAGACCAAGAAATAAAGCTGGTGCTTTATTATAGCCTGCCCAGCACCTATGTCTTTGAAATTAGTGTTTAATTAGTGTTTAGAAAATGAGATTATATATATAGAAAAATGAAGTATGAATTTTGGAAGTTTCTTGGGGAATATCGCAGGATTCGTGCACCTTGAGGTGGAGTCTTGTATCAACGTTATACTGGACAGTTGCGAAACCTGGTCAGGGTTACCCTGTTGGCCTGTTGCATCCATGTGATGCTTTCACTAACGATATTATCTCGACGCATACAGAAAGGAAACGGAAATGAGGATGCATTCGCAAAAAAAAAGTTACTAGTATTGTGGCAGATTAGTTTATGATAAATTATAGGCCAGTTAATAAGGACAGCAACTCAAATTAAATGAAAAAGACGTTGAACCTTGTAATATGAGTAATTGAGTA
>JAUESI010000007.1:4115979-4133744 GCA_032275145.1 Synergus laeviventris | reverse complement strand
GTTCAGTAAAATCTACTGAAGTCAAGTAATATTAACTCATATATAAAGTCTTTTATTTATTCTTGCGACTTGTCATTCACGGCATTTTCCATTTGAAGGAATTAAAAACACAAATTAATGAATAAAAAGTACATCAACTTAGGAGAATAATTTTCCGAATTTAAATATTCCTTGACACAGGATCCTCTTCATTTTTCATCGAGATTGCCTTGTTTATTTGACCCAATCCTTGATACACGTGACAGGACGAGAGACAATAAAATAAACTGCATGTCGACACTGAGATCCCCCCACTCTCTCTTTCTCTCTCGCTCAAATCATAACGTCGAAAAGCAAGTTGATTCTCTATATTCTCTCGGTATCCTAAGCCTTAAGAAGCAAACGTTCATATATAACAGTAGGTCCAACATAAGTCGCATCAGCATTTTGGTCGTATTCGAACGGTGAACCTCGTCGCGTTTCGCGTTGTTACTTGTTGTTGATTTTCAACCTTAACGAACGAAGATTGTGTTGAAATTCACTACCAGACTCGAATAATTATCACTCGGCCTCTTACAGTTTCAATTCGACCATGGCTTTAATCCAACGTAAGTAAGGCTAAATCCATGCGTATATTAAACATTGCCCATTCGCAAATGGGCACGTGGTCTAAAAACAGTCTACGCCTGAATTTTTGTATTTGTTTCGTCAGTGATTTATTCTTATGAGATTCGCTCAGTGAAAATATTAGTTCCGATTTTATCATCTGAATGTGTGATTTCCTACAAAGTCGTCTCAATTATGTTGACAGGATGAGTGAAAAACATAAATAAGTAGAATTTAAAAAATATTGTGTTGCCATTTCACGTTTGGACAAAAACGTCTGCTTATTTAGGTATTTATTTGAATTATAAATGAATCCAAAAACTATTATTAATGGATGGAAATTCCTTAAAATATACTGTTGCGGTAAGTGTGTTTCATGCAGCACTTATTCAAGATGAGTTTCTATGCATGTCACGTTTCTTGGAAAATATTTATTCTTATTTTCAACGCTTAAGAAAGTAACCTCAGATCCTCTACAACTTGCAATGATTGAAGAAAATTTATGAAATATTTATCAGAATGAGCAAAGATATATATGTATTCAATATTGAAACTTTTTTAATTCAAAATAGAATCAAAACTGTATACAAATAACATTATCTATTGAGAATTCAACAAAAAACAAAATAAAGAAGAGAATAGATTTGATTATATTCAAATAATTTTTATTAAATGTAAAAAAAGTTTTATCAAGTATGAAAACTTTGAATAATTAGATGCACTTTCATGTGAGTCAACGAATTCCTGTTCTGGCTTATGTCATGTTTCATGATAAAGAACTTCCGTTCAAGAACATTATGGAAAGGCGTTTAATCATAGACTCTTTATTAACACTAGAAAACATGTTAAATAAAAGAAATCTTAATCTGCCATTAAATTCACATTTGAAATAAATCATAGTACAGATTTCATTACTCTAATGAATTACTATTAAGTACTCAATAAAAGTACAAGACTTTTATATTGATGCACAATTGCACATATTTCACAGAGTAATGTCATCCACAATGTATTTTTTTTCTAATTAGTTGAGATTGCAAATTAAAAACATCTTCCCAAATTTTGTGGTACTCCTTAGTTGAACTAACTTGGTTAGAACGAGGATGTCAATAATTGGATGGCTCTTTTAATTGCAAAATATGTAGCATAAAATCCTTTTTGCAAGAAATGAAAAAATTGAAAATTAGTCAAAAAGCTTGTTGCTTTCACTGAGTCTAATTTAGAAAGGGGCGGAATTTGTGGATTGTTATAGGTTTGATAGAAACAGGAAGGAATCGAGCGTATACAAACAGATGATTTGTCGGTATGTACGTAATGTATGTAATATCACCGGCAAATCAGGCTACTCGGTCATGTCAGATCACATATACAGATTATACAGTATACCATATGTACACAATATACACATACAAGAATGCGTGCGTGAATTCTTGGCGTGTGAAAAATCAAATACCGAAATTCCAGCAAAGCATTGCATTGTGTGAATGCTTAAACGATTATCTGATGCGTCGCTACAAATGCGATACTAACATTTTTCTCATCATAGTGAAAAAATAATGTTTAAAGAATTTTTTCAATTTAGCTATTCTAAAATTGCAAGAAAGACCTTATCAATGTTTAAACTTTGCATAAACAGACTAATGTGATTATTATGAATAATATGGAAGAGTTAACGGATAGATCAAGCTACTCCAAAAATTGTTAATTATTTCTATTTTCTTGCAAAAGAGCTAAGTTAAGTTAACTAGTCATTAGTTCGATAGTAGTTATTTTCAGTGAGCTCTCTTTCAACGATAATCGCAATAACATAAATAAAGAATAAAAGATAATTCAGTCATACGCAATATTTTTTTGTTAATTTTTTTATCTTGCAGTAACTTTTTCGGATTGTATGAAAATATGGTAAAAGAACTAAAAGTGGAAGCAGAAATTGCTGTGAACCAATTACATAAAATTGTTATGAATGTTTTTCACTTTTATTCCAGAGATTTTCATACTTATTCTTCAAACGCATAATTTTTTCAGTTTGAAATATACATATGCGGCAAACGTATATTCAGACTGGTTTTTATCGTATTTTTTAACTTATAGATGTTTTGCTGTTAAAGGTCACCATTCAAACACAACATTGTATGTGAATTAATGAACGCATAAATATGAAAACATTTTGACGGATGTTTGAAAAAATCTTATTCATAGAATAAACTAGTTTTTTTTCGGCTGACAATATCCCAAATTTGGCGATTTTAATATTATCAATAAGGTTCCGTGTTTCGCAATAATATTTGCATTTACATACATTTTGGAAAATATATGGACGCAGAAACAAAAGGTCAAGATCAATCAAATTAACTGCCTATAAGTAATGACAAAGTATAATAAGTAATTAGCGATATAAAAACCAATCAAATTATTATCATATATATGCCACATTAGAAATTTTTTATTTCTTTTGATACGATATTTCTTTTTACATATATAATTTTTAATTTAGAAAATGCTGATACAGTTTCGAGGTAAACGACATGTGTTTTTGTTGTCCAATAAAATCAAAGGATTACTTAAAAAACCTCGAAATAATTGCAATTAACCTTTATAGAGTTCCTTGAATAGACAGAAAAATATTGTTTCTTAGAGAATATTAATTTTAAATAAGATTCATTTGTACTTGAAGTAATATGTTTAAGGCTTACCATATACAAGTTTTCTATATATTTGAGGAACTAATCAATTTTCATTAAATTCAATAAAAAATTGTTTAACCATACTATAGTTCATTGTTAAAGTAAGAGATTGCTCAGCGATTCTTTATTTATACGTCTGCATTATTGTGCAATTGAATTTAAGAAAAAAAAAGTACTAAAAATTATGAATTGCTAATTTGCTTTCATAATCAAAATTCATGTAATGTCTTGATGCAAAATGAACTGACAGCAAATATGATTCCGATTTAGTAAATGATCGCGAAACCGACATACATACCAAAGATTATGTAATTTATTCCACATTAAAACGTCCTGTTCAGACAATAATTATGTTTTATATTTTTCCGCGCTTTTTTTAAGTTCTGTCTTGACATTACCTTATAATTAGTGACGATATTAGAGGCAATATTCTGTGATGTGCTCTAGACCTTGATCTTTCATTTATATGCCTGTAAATGCAAATGTAAATCCAGTTGCGAAATTCACATCCTTTTCAGTAATTTTGACAGAGAGAAGAAAAACATGTACTTCTACAAAAAATCAAAATAAATTTATACGCAAAATAAAAAAAAAATGAATGACAGTTGGAAAATATAGTACATAACAGAAGTTTATGACTCAAAAAAATTCAGCAGTAGATATTTACAAGTCTGTAAATTATTAGTCTTCACGCAGGCTAGTTTTTTTTTTCATTTTTTTTGTTGATCGATTTTTTATAAAGCTGTGCATTATATAATTAACTAGTCAAAGATATATATTACAATAAGACATTGAACATTGAGCTACATTCAACGTTAATAAAACAGACTTTTCTTAATTATTTCAAAAATATTAATAGAAAAATTGATCTGGCATTGGAATTAATCTGTTTAGGAAGGTCAGAAAATTGATCACAGTTTATAAAACTAATTTGAATTGAGATAGACTTTAATATCGAAAATCAAAGATCGTTTTCTTATTTTATAATCTCTAAACACAAATATTTTTGCAAAAAGTCAACTGCTTCAAAACAGTCAAAATTGTTCAAATAAAATTTTAATCATTAAAGTCCATTTATTTGAAAGAAATGTTAAAGTCAGAAATAAAAATGGATTTATACTGGACACGTTTTTTGTCAAGTGACAGCGTTCTATTGTTCTCTTCCGAAGCATTATCACTTGCATGATCAATGAGGCGATTGTCGAGACTCGAGACTTCTGCTCACTCATTCGTTTCATTCAGCGTCAAACGCAAGTACCGTTTTTACGTATCTTTATGAAAAAAAAGAGCTAACACTCACCTTAAGGAAGTTCATTTCAAGGCGAGAAGTTTGTAGGGTCAGCAGAGTATTTTATGGATATTATTATAAACTGGAAAGTCCAAGATCTTCCTACATTAAAATTCGCGTAAGGACTATTAATAATGCGTATTAATCTTCATACTGTTTATGACGCAAATGATTGGGTCACGTGATTATTCATAGCCTTGGCTATATGCATGATACTTGCACATATAAATCTATATATTTTCATATCAATTTTTTATGGCATGAATTCATCAGGTGATTTTCGCACTAGTCGAATTATAATTAATTTGCTGTAGTGGTAAAAATTAAATTTTCAATTTCAGTCAATATATAGATTAGAAATTTTGTTGTTGATGTTAAATTAATAAGCAATTACATTTTGAAATAAAAAATAAAAAAGATATGTATATTTACTTGGATTTCTTGAATTTGTGAAAAATAATAAAAACTGGATCACCAGCATGCATTCATTCATCCATTCATTCATGCAGCCCGAGTGGACACATACGATTGATATTACCGCCTTTTTAGATGCTAATTTGTATTTCTTTAAGAATTTAACACTTTCAATTCACGTCATGGGAATAGATTTGCGGTTAAAGTGGTTTTTCTAATAACAATGAATCATAATTTCTTCGTAACGGTGTTCTAAAAACTTATATTTGCTTGCTAAATGATGTTTTGTTTGTGAATAAATCGCAACTTCATTCATCATTTTTTGCCTATTAGGCGCTACATAATTTATGACTTCAAATAATAACTTTATAGATTGAATTTAGATGCAAATATTATTAACTAATTTTATAGCTCAATATGTCTATTATCAACATATTTGAAAAAGTGTTGAACTATCAATTATTTAGGGGTGTCCAAATTTACTCCACATAGTATGATTAAAAATAAGTTTACGTGCTGAAAGTCGTGAATATTTGAATCGACAAGTTTCTCTTTAGTTTTTAATTTTGCAAGGCTTCATTTTTTTTGTTTTAGACACAATGTTATCGAATATGGATGAACTGCCAAGCATTAAGCTCGGGGACTTTGTTCTTGAGTTTGAGCTTGGCCCACCGAGTCCTGAAATTCAAGAAGTGGCCAACAAAGAACTCAGGGAATCTCCGGAGTTACAAAAGGAAGCAATGTCTCGATTACAGGAATTGCTTAGAGGTACATATCCCCTAATTTTTATAAACAAACTAATACATGCAAAGAAACAAATAAAATTCGATTATTTTCTAATTGAAATATTTTTTTGCAGCTGAACCAGATCTGCATTGTCCATTGGATAACGAAGCATGGCTTATAAGATTTTTGAGGCCTTGCAAATACTATCCAGAATCGGCTTGTAAACTAGTGAAAAATTATTATAGTTTCAAAGTTAAGCACTCGAACGTCTACTTAGGTTTGAAACCTAGTAATGAAAGGAATATTTTTGATCACAATATTCTCACCGTGCTACCCAATCGGGATCAATTCGGTCGACGAATCTTAATTATAGAGTTAGGAAAGAAATGGAAGCACAATAAATGCAGTTTGGATGAAGTTTACAAAGGTTGTGTTTTGTACTTGGAAGCTGCGATGTTGGAACCTACTTCACAAATTGCTGGAGCAGTTGTTATCTTCGATATGGATGGATTGACGCTCCAACAAACGTGGCAATTTACACCACCTTTTGCTAAGAGAATAGTCGATTGGTTGCAGGATGCTGTTCCGTTGAGGATCAAAAACATCCATATTATCAATCAACCTTACATCTTCAATATGGTTTTCAACCTCTTTAAACCTTTCTTGAGGGAAAAGCTAAAGTCAAGAGTAAGTTAATTACATAAAGTTTCAAACTCTATACATATAAACATAAAGGTTGACCTCATAAGCTTTCCAAAAGGCCTTGTTCCAATTAATTTGAAAAACCTCAAACTTTATTAAAATTAATATTAAAATCTCCATATTGAAGATTTTTTGAATATAATTATCTTAATTTGTGGGATATTTTGCCAGGCTTAAAATATGGAAAAAGGAAAAAAGAATTAATGAGTCAGCAGAACCTGTTGTAAAACCAGTAACCTCTTTTATTTCCTTTTTGCATTACAAGTGAAACTCACAAGGTTAACTGGTCAAAATTGAGTGCTACTGGTTCTGGTTAAATTTAAATCTACTGCTGATGGAAAAAATATATTTTGGAAAATTACTATGAAATTAGTATAGAAATTCTATTATTAACAAATACTTTTTCTGTCAAAAGTACTATATACAGACCCGATTTGTGAATTATAATTATAATATTATTTTTCTTACAGATAATTTTCCATGGAACTGATAGAAAGTCTTTGCATCAATATTTGTCACCACAGTGTATACCCCAATGTTATGGGGGTACTTTACAAATCCCCAGGGTGACAGGACCTCAATGGCTTGAATTGTTACTTAAGTGCGACAAGGAGTATGATGGTAATTAATGATATAAAACAATGCTAAATAATAGTAAACAATAGTAAACTCTATTTTAATTCACAGAAGATAAATAATACTTTTCATTATTTTTCAGCTATAAACTCTTACGGCTACAAGAAAAAGTAATTTTCTTTCACTCTTCAATAAAAAAAAAAACTTAGTGAGAGAAGACATCCAGATGGTTGAAAAATGAAGATATTAACAACATCAGGATTTATTTTCTCTTTAAGAAAATTCGTCTTCAACCGTCTATTCCTGCTCACTTTTAGTACATATGTTATTTATATTGTCTCGTTTTTTCACAATGTGATAAAAAATAGCAGCAGTGCTATCTTGCAAAAAGAAATTTATCTTTAGACTACTTTTAATTCATATAGACAGTTTAGTTCGGAAAGGTTATAAATATGATTACTCTTGTACATTATAATAATGTGTTATATTAATTAAATTAATTCTTGTATTATTTTTGTACAAATACGATATTTGAAAATGCAAAGTTCGATGTATGTTAATAAATGGTCTTTTCGTACAATTCTTTAAAAAAACATAGTTCCATTTTAAATAATGATTCGTGATTTTTTTTCTAATATGTACATAATTTTATCAAATGATTTATTGTTCAAATGAGCCATGAATTATTTATTCTAGATATAAAAAAAGTCTGAACGCAAAACTTGTTTTTTGACCTGATGCTAAATTTATGCCTGTTTTTTTTGTCTTAAATGCGTTAATTTCTCAAGAAAATGAATCTTAAAAATCAGAGAAATTTCAGGGAAAATGAAAAATTGAATCTTGCGACAACCCTCTTTTATTATTGAGTAGAAATCGTCGGATAAAAAACATATATAAAATTTATTTTAAATTACAAAATGTTATTGTCTAATAACCTTAGTAGCTCTGTTAGAAACTCTCAATTTAAATTGTAAATAATGCACATTTAATTTGTTAACTTTTCAAGGACAGCCGCTTTTTATCTCAATCAAGCAGATTCAACGATTTGCTAGTCACATAAAATGCTATTACCATCAGTTCGATAAAGGATCGTCTACTATTAACGCGAAAAATTTCTGATAAGTGACACGTTATAAATGGTAAGACAAAACAGGGTTGATTTGAAAAGAAATTACAAAAACTTAAAATGTTCTGCGAAATTAAGTTGGAGAAATTAAAATATCCAAGTAAATATGCTGCAATATTTTTAAAATCTACTCAAAAAAGAGTTTTTTAGAATCAAACAAACAAGGTGTTATTTTTTTAGAAGTATTTTTATCGGATCTGGATGTAATACCCTCCTTGCAAATCGGGGATTTTCTGTTTAAATTCGAACTTGATCCACCAAGTCCTGAAGTCCAAGAAATCGCTAGAAAGGAACTCAGGGAAACTCCAGAATTGCAAAAGGAAGCAATATCTCAACTACAGGAATTATTGAGAGGTACATGTCCAAAACATTTTTAATGGAAATACCAAATTTCCGTCAATATATTCATTACTGTCTTTTGTTTAAAGAATGTTGTCTTTTTTAAAAGAAATGTGTTTTTGTAGCCGAAACTGACCTTTATTGCCCATTGGACAACGAATCTTGGCTTTTAAGATTCTTAAGGCGTTGCAAATACTATCCAGAATCGGCTTGCCTACTAGTGAAAAATTATTATAGATTCAAAGCTAGGCATCCTAGCATCTATAAAAATCTGATTCCTAGTAACGAGAGAAATGTTTTTGAGCAAAAGATCATCAACGTTTTACCTAATCGGGATCAATGCGGTCGCCGGATATTAATATTAGAAGTAGGGAAATCGTGGGAAATTAATAAATGTACTTTGGATGAAATTTTTAGAGGATGCATTTTGCAAATGGAAGCTTCAATGTTTGAATCAATAACTCAAATTCAAGGTGCAATTATCATCTTTGATTTGAAGGGATTCACAACTCAACATGTGATGCAATTAACGTTATCGTTTGCTAAACGCTTGGTCGATTTCATACAGGAAGCTGTTCCTTTGAGGATCAAGAACGTGCATGTTGTCAATGAACCTTACATCATTAATATGGTGATGAAAATAATAAAGCCTATGTTAAAGGAAAAGCTAAAGTCTAGGGTCAGTATTAAAAACAAGTATTAAAATAAAAAATAAAAACGGAGCATAATTATTATTTTGCCTTTACTTGTAGGTAATTTGCCATGGAACTGACCGAAGGTCTCTGCATAAGTACATATCACCAAATTGTCTTCCACCATCTTATGGAGGAACTTCACCAATTCCGAGGGTGACAGGACTTCAATGGTATGAGATGTTATGTGTGGGCAACAAGGAATATGAGAGTAATTATGCACTTGATATATAATTCTGACAACCTTGTTCCTTAAATCGAAATGTAAATATTAATCTATGTATTTTTAATATTGATTATTTTCAGAAATCAACTCCTATGGCTATAATAAGAAGTGACATCCTTTTATTTACCAATCATTCACGAATTATGGATTGCCTGTCCCTACTCAGTTTTGAGTATGCGTAAAAAAGTAATTAGCAATGCTATCTTATGAATAAAATTGATATAGCTGAATTAGTTCGGAAAGGAATATTACAATAGTCTAATAAAAAAAATTCAAACTATTTTGTTCGCACGGAATATGTGTTTTTATTAAATGAATAGAAATTGAAATATAGTTAATGAAATAAGAAATAATAAGAAATCTAAACTTATCTTCCTTGTAAACTTCAAGTTTTCGAAACATACCCATACTTGCAGTTCTCTGAAATTGAATACAAGTTGTGAGTGTTGAGCTATATTGTTTAGTTTCTGAAAATTTATTTAAACTTGATACTGAAACATTACCTTTGAAATCCTCTTCAAATTGATCGAAGTATTCGAAGAGACCTTCGCCAACTGGCTCTGAAGGGAATTCGAGCTTGCCACCATATCTAGTTGGTATGACTGCAGCATCTAAGTGTGTCAGCAAAGATGCTCTGTCTGTACCATGAAAGTGTATCCTTTTTCTTAGTTTTTCCTAAAAGTAAAAAGACATTTGCTAATAACTGGAACTTTATTTGTAAGACTGTAGTCATGAATTTAATATTGTCATTAGATCATTTTTTTACTTTGATTGCTTTTTATCCTGAGGCAAATATTATAGAAGAAACCGATTGCTTACTTGGATGAAAGGTTTGAAAATAGCGAAAACCATATTGAATATGAAAGGTTGGTTGACGACGTGCACACCCTTAAGACGACAGGGTAAACATCTTTGAACCCAATCTAGAACAGCGCTGGCAAAACTTGGGGTAAAATATGTCACGTGGCTGAGAGAGAGACCATCCATATCTAAAACTACTCGAACACCTGACACCTGCAAAAAAATGCATTCCATATTTCATTATATATTTTGTTTAAATATTAAATTTGATAACTTTCGAACGAATTGATCAATTGGATTGGCCTTTGGTAAAAATTGTCAGACAAAATTCAAATAAACTAACGAAAATTAAAACTTGATGCTAAACAACGCACGATATGAAAAAAAATGCAGAGTTGAAAAATTTTGCTTTTTGAAGACACTAAAAGATTAGCACAACATTTTGAATTATTGATCTTAAAAAGACCTATAAAAATCTTTTCATAAGTAGTTTTCCTTTTAATCGTGAAAAATATTTTTACTGAATTTGCAGTATTATTAATCAGTGAAATATATTTACTTGAGTTTTTGGTTCAGACATTGCAGCTTCTAGAGCTAACATCACTCCTCTGAATATTTGATCCAAGGAAACAATCTTCGGTTTCCATTTTTTGCCACTTTCTATTATTAAAATTCTACATCCGTCAGAACGTCCTGGAAGTAGCGTTAAAATTTCCGACATTAACAAAGTCTTCTCATTTTTTGGTAATAGATCTTTGCAATATTTTGGATAGTTTTGACGGAACTTGTAGAAACGTTTCATCTGTCAAATTAAGAAGTATTTACACAATAAATATAAAAATATTAATCAATTGTAATTAGTTATTGAATAAAAAGATATCATTTTATTTACCAACTCGAAAGCACTTTGCACGTGCCACTTGCATGGCCGTAAGAATTTCACCAAAAATGCATCTTCGTCCGACATCACAAAATCAGGTTCGGCTGCAAAGATAACAAATTATTTTTTACTGTCGATTTTCAGTATGAATACAATTTTTTTAGTTCGGGAGACGATAATAATACAAATTTACATGAACAAATTTAGATGAATTAATAGTTGGTAATGATTACTAATTTAAGCAATTTTATTCCGTTTTCACTTCCATTGATATTATGAAATAGGAAGTGAATAGTCTTTTTAAAAGTCCGTGGCATAAACCAAAGTAGTATTGTAACGCTGGTCTATTCACATAAAATTACGTACAACACATATTGACATATCAGTATTTTCGTATTTTCTCACTCGTGCAAAAGATGAACGACAGTCCGTGGTCGTTGCCGACCAGGAAGTTCAAGGAACCAAGTTCTAAGCTTTTCAATAAAAATCGTTAGACTCATATTAAATGTAAAACGTGATAAAATGAAAATAAAATTCTTAAGAAAACTTTCTTGGGTCGGAAATATCGATTTTCCAAAAAGTGTCTTTTTCGAAACTATTGCATGTCAATATAAAGTTCTCTACAAATTTGAGAGAAATTCGAAATACTTTCCAAGTTTATAGGCGATTATTCAATTAGTTTTTATTGTAGTCAAACATGACGGTTTGGAAGGAATTTTTTATGCAGCAGGTATATCTGACTGAACGTAAGTAGATTTTATATTTGATCTTGTCATCGCACTTTTGCGTTTTTCTCAAAGCAATGACATTTATGATTTTTATACTTTTTTCAATTGTATTTAAAGATTAAAAATATATGCTAGAAAAATTCCAAAGTTAAAAAGATTCTTTTTATTAATTAACAGTTCTTTTAAAATTGTTTAAATTTTCTTTCGAGAACGTATCTTAGAACTTTCGTGGGATATGCTATGAAAAATAAATTATTAGAAGATGACATTACAAGATAATATTTATAGTTTCGTGTCACAAAACAGTGCTATTGTTTTATAAATTATGCACTAGCTATTTAATTTAGTGCTTCATTAGTCATCTTTTCAGAGTCACCTTATAGTATCCTGTATTATATAAAAGTCATCGTGTAATCTATAAGATTAGCTTCTTTAAATTCTTTTTTCCTATGCCGAAATAACTAAAACCAAAATTAGAATCTAAATCTACGTTAAAAATTAAAGAAAGTTAATTTTGGGTTATTGCACATCTAATGCCATGTGATGAGATTATGGAAATCTTGTCTTGATTATCAGATAATAAAAAATCTTAAATTAGCGCACAAATTACAATTTTTGTTCTTATGTAATACGCGTCTTTCAAGAAATAATTAGTTTTTTTCGAAATAAGCTTGTTTCTACAAAGGATTATATAAATGAGTACATAAAATAATGATTTAAAATCAAATTTAAAAAATAAAAAGGAATAGAAGTTTTTCGCAACTTTATCTTGTTGTTTCAAAACTGATCATAAATTCGACAGACATTTGGTTCCGTAATCAGGTGGATTGATTTCACGTAAGCCTCTCTTTTCCATTTCATTTCAGTGTATTCAGTGATGCAAGCTTTTGGCCGGAAAATATACTTTTCAATTTCAGAAAGCCGATTAAATGTGAATATAGACGAAAATATATACACTGCTGTGCGTAATTTAGTATTATGCGTGCCAGAGTCACTTGGGTAATCGAGGTTTTCAAAGGGGAATTAAACAGACTTGGCTTTCACCGAAACTAGCGTAGCAAGTTGAGGAAAGTGACGCCAAGGCCACGTGAAGAACTGCACAATATAGCTTTACAGAACTGGTTTTAAACCACTTTGGTTCTCAACCATTTTCAGCTGTTTTATTTAACCAAAATATAAAAAAAAGTTTAAAAGGACCCAATAACTCAAAATATCAATCTATTAATAGCATAGATAATCTGTCTTTATTAGATTGCAATTCATTATACATATGGAGCATATATTTGACTTGAATTAAATAACGATGGCTTGAGGGCTTAAGACTTTATAAGTTAACGAATCTGAAGTCGTAATGTAAATTCATGAATTTTTCAATACCCGACAGCATTGTTAGACCACTTTCGGGTCTCCAGAATAAGTGATTCAACATGGAAAAATACAAGTTCGATTATTTATGTTTTAATCATGCTATTATAAAGTAAAATGTTGTTTAAAATTTCCAGATGTAGAAAATATCGTTTATATTTGGTTTTACCTGCAATCAATATTTTAATATCTTCAAAGGCCTTTTTCACATTCTCTGGAGTTTCTCTCAGTTCATTGAGAGCTTTTTCTTTGTAAGTTTCATCTAAATCCTCGGGTTCAAATTTCATTTCTTCATTGCCTAATTTCAGAGGTGGTACCTTTTTTACCTTATCGATCAAAGCCAACTGACTTCCTGGTTTGAAAATTTTTTTAGTCGACATGGTGATACGGGAAACGTAAACTTATCTGAAAATAATAAATTACATTATTATAGTTTTTATTAAAAATAATTAGCATTCAACAAAAGCAAAGAAATAAATGATAGAATCTGTAAAAAAAAAATTGCATCTACATTACACGACGGATTTTTATGTTTCAATTAAGTAATTTACTGATGACATATGGTATTTAACCTTTGGATGGACTGAGAAGTCTAACACTTGCATCAAGAAGAAAGGACTGATCTATGTGGGAGGATTTTTAGATCTCATGGCCAATGCTAATTATATTGTGGAATACAAAATTTTACTAATTTCGACTTTCTATTTATATTTCGCTTTTTATTATATTTCTTAACTTTCTTCAACGGTTTTAACAGTTTTAACAGTATTTTATGGTCGTATTTAATTTTCCCTGAGTGGAATGTAGATTTTGCTGTTGACAAATGATTAAATAACGGATGCTCAGTAAAGCTGGAGATAAAAGTGCTTTTTACGGAATCCAATGTTTCATAGATGACCAAACGCTATCACGATCATTTTTTAATAAAAAAAATGTTTAATTTTTAATTTAACAAAGAATTCCTCTTAAACAATTGAACTTAATCACTTTTAACGATTATAGTTACAAAATTGAAAAGATAAATTATTGAAAAAATTAAGAGGAAAATGAAAGAACGGTGAAAATAATCTGAATAACTTTCGATTCTTCAGAAAGCGATAAAAGATTGAATAGTAGGGTCAACGTACCCTCCTTTCTAGTGTTTCTGGTGGATGTTACGGTACTCCAGAGTCGCTGCTGCTTTTTTAACTCAATTTATTCTGATAATAAGAAATTGCTTACATTCACTGTATATGTATTTATTTCACTGATAGATAAAAAGTCAACAAGTGCCAATCGATTGAAACTTGACGGTATATCTATTAAAAAATCACAGATGTTGCTTAATAAAAAATGTTAATTAAAAACACAATATATATTGAATACAATTCCAAGTATTTTAATTCTGATGATAGTAATAAATATGTGAGTAAAATTAATAGGAAAAATGCCACAATTTGAAGTCTTTTTTGAAAGAAAAAGTGGGGAATGAAGAACGTGTGGTGGTCAAAGAGAGACCAGATAGTTGGACTTGCCGGTGAAGACTGTCTTCTTGTTAGTTAGGAGGCATTGAATCCAGCTACGAAGAAAAAGAATTACGCCTTCCCCACTTCCTTTACTGGGAAAACGTGAGTACATACCTTAGAATCGACCTGATGGAAGAATTTTAAACGAGTTCACTACACAGGTCATACCTTAATTAGTTTACATGAAAGTAAAATCATCAGCTGCTTGATTCTAGAAGCCATACTTAGAAGTCTACCAAAAATAGCAAAAAAAGAGATTCATTTGAAAAGGTATTGATTGTAACCGCTAAAGCATCAGAGTTTTTTTTATCAATTTTAATTTATTGCCTTTGAATCATTTAGGCAATGAACAAAGAGTTTTACATCGAATCATTTAAATAAATTTTTAAAAAGACATGTATATAGTCGGTTGTGACGACATAAGAATTACTGACCAAGCAAATAATTATATTCTTCTAAGTAATTTGAATAATTACAGTATTGCAGTAAAATTTCGGGATAAATTAAAGAGAATACTTTGACGTATATATATCTGGTATTTTTTAATTTCTATTTTGAAAAATTGTTTTTATTTCAAAATTTCATGATTTTAATTCTATCACGAATATTATTTTCCAAAATTTCATCACTATGTTATGAATTGACTCAGCTTTTTTTTATTTTTCTGCATTAGGATTCGAATAATAAATACTCGATCCTAAAAATTGAAATAACCTGACTAATATTTTGCCAATAAATTCGATATCTCAATTTATATAAAAAAGGCAAGGGAAAAAAATGGTCGTTGCGGTCAGGATCTGATACATGAGTTGCCACAGACGACAAAGGTTGATTTTTTCAAATCAACTTATTTTTCTAACCACAAATCAGTAATTTAGAATGAAATTAAAAATCTGACTTTGAGTCAAAATATTTAAATTGAATATTTTTTTATAAAACAGTTAATAATTATTACAATTGTTAATTTTTTGTGGTTTGAATGGTTAAATCGAGTAACACATCTTATGAATAAAAATTAATTTATTTTTACTTCTGTTTATACATACACAATAATGAATTAAAATTATTGTCTATAATATTGTTATTGTCTAATATAAATCCATATCAATAAAGGCAATGATTTTCCTTGAAAATATATGAATGAGCCTCGGTGTAAATCTTATCGAACGTTTAGTTTTTGCGGAATCCATAGGTATTCCATTCTGAAAAAAGAAGAGAAATTTCATATTTAGATTAAACTTAAATGTTCGCAAATTTACATTAAAGTTTTTTAAAAATATAGGAGGAAAACGATAAAATTTCTCTGCATTTACGACAACCTAATCAATAAAAAAAAGTATTTCTGCGAATACGATTTCTCCTCAAGGCTAAATTACAGTCATTTAAAAAAAAACAATTTCGATAAATGCCTTTCTCTTGATATAAATTCCTATATATTATAAATATAAAGTTTACTTGAATTTATGTAACCCATAAAGTTATTGAAATTAAAACACTTTATTTCTAAAATCCAGCTATTAATAAATATTTAATAAAATGATGAATGAAATTTTTAATAATTGCGAAAATTTACCTTTTACTCTGTCTTCATATTTGACTATTGCAGGGAACCAATCAGCACCAGTGTAATCAATTTCTGGTAATTCGCCACCATAATTCTTTGGCAAGTGACTTGGTGCCATATGAGTGTGCAGTGAAGGCATTTTCGTTCCATGGAAGAACATTCTCTTTTTCAACTTCTCCTTAACGAAAGGCTTGAACATTTGCCATACCATGTTGAAGAGGAAAGGTTGTTTAACGAAATGTACCTGCAAAAAGACAATTCCTATAATTAAATGGTCTGAAGCAGGAGTTATATACATATTATTTTTTGTGTTCTGTTTAAATATTATAATTTTAGAAGATTTAAATTGAATTTAGTTTAAATTATTAGATAATTACCTCTTTCAATCGAAGTGGCATAGCTTCTTGAATGAAAGATAGGAGTCTCATGCAGAAGGCAGGTGTCAACCCCATAACTTGTTTCATGGAAAGACCGTCGAAGTCCATAATTACGACTACTCCATGTACCTGGAGAAAGAAAAATGAGCCTAATTAAAAAATCGAAATATAATTGAAACATACAATTTGTCACCACTACGATTTTCTTCAATTCGAAAGAATTAATAATTATAAAATTAAAAAATCTGGATTCTCTTGTAAACACATTTCATGTTTCATTCTACAGTTTCTAATTCCTCAAAATTTATCTGTTATTAGGAGTTCAAAGTCGATCTAGATCAGAATAAGATGATGATAAGAATCACTGATCGATAGCCAATAAGACAAAATACTCGAATATATTCTCTACACTTCTTATCAAGAAGCAAAGTGCAATCAGAAGAATTTGACAACTGGTCAAGATTAATGAAATAAACATGAGAAATAATCATAGAAGTAAATTGAAGTCACGATAAAGGAAAAATGTCTTAATAGATGTTAACAAAGCCTTTTATCCTTTACAAATGATTATGTAAAATTATGATTTTATACGCTGATACATAAAACATTGGTGGTTTCTAGAACACAGAAAAAAGAATAATCTATACTGCAAATTGTTCTTAATGCTGAATGAATGGATAATTCTCTAGCATGCAATCTTCTAAAATGAATTTGACTTACACAGTTAAATTTTGTATATATATTGTTGAAATATAGTTATTAAATGTTTATCTTAAACATATCTTTTACCTGTGTAACGGGCTCAAGCACAGCAGCTTCATGGATGAGGTAAAAGATACGGAACATCTGATCAGCACTGACTTTTGAAGGATCCCAAGTCTTTCCTGCATTTACAATAAGAACTCTTCGCCTTTTGTGGTCTCTGCCTTTTAGGACATTGACTACATTGTTTTCCAAAAATGCTTTTTTCTCGTCAGATGGCATCAGATTATCCAGCAATGACGCATTATTCTGTTTGAATTCGGCAATTCTTTTCATCAAAGCATGTGCACTTTCTGGATAGAATTTGGTTGGCCTCAAAAAAATCATTAGGAAATCATCGTCAGTCCTGAAGTAAATGGTTTTATCCTCTGAAACAAAAGTAAAATACTAATAAGTTAAAGTTTTTGAAGAATTATAAAACTGAG
>JAUESI010000007.1:4104512-4115879 GCA_032275145.1 Synergus laeviventris | reverse complement strand
AATTCTCTTTGTTTTTAATCTGATTAGTAAATTGTCAATTTTTATACTTCAGGGGAATTGCTTTTTCGCATGCAAGCAATCATCATTCAAAATAATTTTAAAGCACTTCAATCGTTATGTCAAATTTCATACTGGAAAATAAGTAACCAACTACCTTTGGTCATATTTCTTTAATAAAATTAATAACTGCTGCAAGCAGTGTATATAGAATAAAAAATATAAATTATATATAAATACCATATATAAAAGATTGTGCTATGTAATGTTTGATGTTTATAGTCGATACAGATAAATTTGTCATTAGAAAAACAGATATTTATTATTGACTCTCTATTTTGAGAAAAATGGAAGTCTTTTTATGATAAAAACTGGAGAGCGAACTTTGACACAAAACAAGAGATCATTCTCAATCATTCAAACCATTGTTTTGCAGTGACTAACAAATGTTTTACACCAAATGTATCTTAGCGATGAAAATGTAAACAAGAATTTCAGATTGAAATGATTATGCGTAACACGTAAAATATTTTTTAAAGGAATCCAATCTGTGTGGACGAAACCACTATTTGTTGTTGAATAGAGCATTCCAATATTTAAATTCATGACGCGCAAATATGGTAAAGAAAACATGATTTATTTTCATGAGGTAATTATCGATTTCGATGTTACTTTAATAATTTATATGTATCTTATTTATTATGATTTGGAATAAATTTGCATTTGTAAAAAAGAGCTTTAGTTTAACTAAAAAAAATTTTCAGTAGCATAATTTATATACTGTAATCTTTCATTGCTTAGAGATAAATATGATCTTGTTGACACTTATTGCCTATCATGAAATGTAAAAGAAACTTTGATGAAAATGATTAGTGATGACAATAGTAACAATTAAAGCTTACTAAGAACAAAGTATCTTATCACTGCAATTAATTCAATAATGATATATCTAAATTAGTCATTCTTTATGGTTTACATATTTTATACTTGATTAAAAATGATAACACTGATTAGAAATTTTTGAATAGCTTCTGTTTCCAAGTTATTCTAATTTTAAAATACTTTCATCTCAGCCAATTTATTGAACTGTTTCTGCTTTGTAGATTGTCATGACTATAGAATTTAGCTTAGTTACTGAACTCATCTACTAAGATAATGCTATCAAAATGACCGAGACTGGCCTTACGTGACCTTCACATGCAACTATCTCTTTTATTAGGTGCGAAGATTGCAACTATAGAATATTAATAAATTCAAATAGTGCAGCCTTCCAAATCCGATTTCTATAACGATTGTAAATTTATTGTTTTATGAATTTTCTAACGACCAGTATCTGTATTTAAGGGCATGTGCATGGTGATTACCATAAGAGCAAATTTAGTTTCGCCATCTTTAAATATTACTTGCTAAAATTAGACCATTTATCTCCGTTTTGTAACGGTAAATGGCCTAATTTTAGAAAAAAATATTTATTATTGTAAATGTAAAGTTCACAAAACTGAATTGCTCTAATGGTAAAGTATCACATATCTACCCTTAAAAAAATGCAAAAGTCTAAATGGAATATTAAAACAGGTTAATGAATTAAGATAAGGTGACTGAGTCTTATTTCTTACTAATGAATCTTCATTCGATATAATTATCTGAAAATAGTGCACCTTTGTCCTCGTTTTTCAGAATAATTGTTTTGCACACCTTTAAAATAAGGCACGTTCGAAATCTCTTCTGCGAAAGATAATTGATTAGACTTTGATCACGAAAATTGAACCGAGGCATGCTCATTCGGTTACTCATTTTTATTTATGCATAAAAAAGACTTATTTAGATAAAAAAAATTAAGCATGCATAGAAATGATGAATGACAAATTACAAAAAGTTAACTGAGCATCATTATTATTGTTCAATAGAAAAAGTAAAAGCGTTCATGCAAATGATAAATTACCATTTAAGTCAGTTCAGTTTCGAGTGCAGTGAAAACGAAAAAGAAGGTTGAATTGGTTTTTAGGCCATAATTAACATGATTTAAAAGCCAACTATTTTTCAAGCAAATGGGTCGATCTTTTGCAATTTTAGATCTGTTTTCGTGAGACGAATTCATAGTAATGCAAATCGGGACTACTGATTGGTCTTCCCAATTGTCTATTACATGAGCTGTAATGCGATTGTAGCGATGCAAAAAATCACGTAACATCAAGTCTATTCATTACTTTGTGGTAAATTTCCTTGACAATGATTCGCTTATGCAGTAGTATTAGTAATTTGATTTTCGATAATAATATTAATCAGTTGTGAAATTTTCTCATCAATTTCAAACAGAAAACGAAAAGCAGTTTATATAGAGAATAAATTTCATTTATTAATGTAAATTGAATTATTTTTTAGACATAAATGAATTCAGTCAAATGCACATTGCACTCAGGTTAAAATTTTATTATCGCTTGCTACCTGTTTAGAAGTATATAAGATAATAGATAAGCCTGCTATTGATATTTCAGTTAAAAGAGAGCAGCGAAATATCTGTGATAAGGGAGACATTTTTCGGTACATGAATGATATCTTATTCAATTTCCTTATCCAAAAGGCCTTTTATCATGGTAGAGACCCCTGAGAGCAGAGAGATGTTTACAGACTTCTTTAATATCTTACTTAGTTAAAAATATTAAACGACAGATATTTTCGAGGTTGACAGGTCATCCAAAATGGTTTCTTTTTTTTGGGATAATTATACTTTGAAACTTTTTATTTGTTCTGAAAAGCACAATTGCTTTGAAACGAATATTACACAGAGAAATAGAAAGAAGTCTTTCGTACGTAAAAAGAATTGATTAATATTGAAAGAACAATCAAATAAAATGTCAATTTTTCCCTAATTTCATACTGCCTAAGATTGCAAACTGTGAAAATAAAATATTTCTATATTTTTTTCAAGCGCATTATTAAAGTGATGACTCGTTGAAGAATAACTTATTGTATTTTGTAAAAAATCAATGACAGCAAAAAATAATCGCAATGAGATGGAAGCTTTTTAGATAAGAGTAAAAATATCATTTGAATGGAAATGTTGGGAACTAAAAATTTATGAATCGCAGTGACAAAAAAAGTATAAATTGCAGTCAATCATTGTGATTGAATTTTTTTAAGTGATTATTTTTCTTCATTGTTTAGTATACTTGTCTGTACATGAATAAATTTAAGTAAATTATTACATTCAACTGGTTATGTTAACCGATCCTACGATTAAAAAACCAATAATTCGTACAATGCAAAAATTGCCCAAAAACAAATTAAATCAAACCTTCCAAAACTTGTTTACCATTAAAAAAAAAATTGAGAACCGTACATTTTTGAGACGATAGATTGCCAAAATAAACGCTGAGTATTAGACTTTTTTAATTTTAACATTTCTGTGTGGATAATTTTTTCCCTAGTAGATATTGCAAAGATGAAAATTGTCAAGTGGTAATAAAATTTGTACTGACCTTCCAAAAGCTTTCTAAGAGCAACAATGCCATTTTTGACATTTTCCTCAGTTTCCCTGAGTTCCTTCAGAGCCAAAGCTTTGGTTTCAGCATCAAGGATACCACCCTCTTCGAGTTGAAAGGCCATGTCCTGACAACAAATAATGCAGATCTGGTCACAATTTCTCTCCTAGGAGGATTCTTTAACGATCTTCACTGTCGAACATCAGCGATATATCTGTGACCCGATACGTCGGTGAAGCCTCCTCTTGTCCACCATCTCGATCCAATCTTTGACCGCCCAAAGTCCAATCGACTTTTGATTTGACACATAAGAGTCTTTTCTTATGAGAATATTGAGAATTCTAGTGTACAAAAAGGTACCACGTCACCCGCGTGTATTCATACTAGATAACATCAAACTTTACTTGGTCTTGCATTTTCTTTCCGATAAGAGGAGCAATGTGCCGAAGTTCGTGATAGTTTAGTAAGATTGTGATCCTCGGAACTTGTATCGTCCTGCGGGTAATAATTCTTATTCAAATCGAAGAACAAAAGCTATGAATTTGATCGACTCTCCGAACTCTCCAGGACCTGAATGAAAACAGAATTGCACGTGCTGTTTGCGAGGACTTGATCTTATTACAGCGAGGTGTGGAAAGGTATAAATTCGGAATCTAGTGAAATTGCTCTAGATACCGGTTTTTCATTTAATGACTATATATTAAATCAAATGATGAAAGTATGTGCAATTTCAATCACTCCCACCCTAACCGAAATCGCTAATCGTGAAACTGGACGAATTCTGGTATACTGCAGTTTTGTGCACGAAGGAATTTCTCGATAAATATTAAGGGCATGTGGTAATTACCATATGAGCAAATTTAAATAACTATTATTTTTTTCAAGAAGTAAAAGTTGTGAGGAAAAAACTGGGCTATTTAAATTTGCTTATATATAGTAAGTAACAATAGTTTATATGTTTATATTTATGCTTATGTAAATGTAACTAAAAATTACTTATTTGTCTAAAATTAAAAAAAGATATTGAATCTATAGGATTCTCAGTATGGGACCAAAGCGTTGTATATATAGATAACGAATCTCGATTAAATGAAGTTTCTTCTTTTTTCGAAGAACTAAGTATAGTACAGTGATCGAAGTTTTAATCTCGTCTAGATATAGTTTGGAAATTTTCCTCATCGATTTGAATGACTTTATCTTATTATAGTTTTCATCTTCTTTACATTGCTTAATATTTGTATAAACGGTCCATCAAACAATAAAAGAGATATCAAGAGATATTAAATTGATATTCTTGTTGACAAGAAATTCGTATTGCCTCTCTCTTCTATAATAGTATCTAATTTTTAAAAAAATCTAATACTACCAGGATTTGTTGACATAAACAAGTTACATTCACTTTTAATTTAAATTTAAAACCAGATTCATAAACTTTAAGTCCGAACTAATGTGCTGTTCTGCTTAACGCTATTGGGCTGAAGTTCCAGACATTCTTTGCCAAAAAACATTTCCCATATGCTTTCTGTTTCAATACAAAAATAATTGTAAATAAAGAATTTTATTTTAGAGAGAATATTAAAAGTGTTTATTACGTGCAAATATGAATAGTATAATTGTTTGTCTTATCTGTAAAAATAACTTGATTGCAGCTAGGTGTTCATATACCACACTGTTTTTTTCTGCAACTTCTTTCTTTCTGACTCATATAAGATTCGCGAAACAAAGTTCTCAAACACCGACCTTTGCACCTCTTTCAAGTAGGTGGCAGAAAATTAATTAACCGGGTACACACATTATATGGCTTAGGATTATTATGCTTTTTTGTGAATCCAATTTTAATTATGAGCATCATAAATGCTGTGAAAATTGATAAAATGTCAATTTTTCCTGAATTTCATACTGCCTAAGAGTACAAACTGTCCGAATAAAATATTATCAAGATTTTCCAAAATTAGGTTATCTGTATAATGTATCCGCAAATTAGATAATAATCGTAACAAACTTTATCTATATCTATCATATGACTTCAGACAAGATTTTGATCTGATTTAATCAAGAATTGCAGAATTTATATAATTTTTTTATATAATTTTATATATTTATATCATTCAATTTTATATCACTCACTATATGTAAACCGGATAACATTTTTGACGATCTTTTTTTGAACAGATTTAGTCGCGTGGACCGCGAAACGGTTCTTCAATTTATTTTTACAATTACAATACAAGTGTCATACATATACTTTTATTTTGTAATACAGAAGTATAATTTTGCTTTACATTTTTATTTTTAAAATTTAGCAAAACCCATAACATTTTTAACAGAATAATAACAACAAAAGTATAATGGAATTTATTGCATTCTCCCCATTCTGTAATAAAAATCTAACATTTTTCGCTATTTGCATTAATAAAATCGACATGCGATTGTTCATAAAGAAAAATACCATACAGGAGGGAAAAGCCCCGTTGAACAAAATAGAAAAGGATAAAGATTTTCTATCTCTCCCAAGCACACACTTTGCATCCATCAAACGCTATCTTTTTCTATCCTTCAGTCTATGTCATCTCAAAAAAGTTGAATATCTTTCTATATCCCACATTCAATCTTATTACTTATTACTTTCAACTTTTAAACATATGGTACATACATAATTATATTTTAAATATAATATTTTGTTTATACAGATTATTTTAATATTACCACTAACTTAATCCACTGAGCTAACGAAGCATTAGGTGTTATGTTTTAAAAACCAATATCACTAATATCACTTATCCAAAAGAGCTCTATCCCAACCTATCCATTCTTTATTCCACTCTATCTTTTTCAATCTCTATTATATCTATAATCTATATCTTCAATTTCCTCATTTATGTCTCATCTATCCATCTCTATCCCTTTCAACCTCTTTGTCAGTACAAGCACTAACCTATCTCTATCAGACCCCATTTTTCTCTATCTTATCCTATTCCTTGTCGGATACGTCTTACTATTTTCTATTTCCTTGCACTAATATGGTTCTACTCATTTAATCTTACATTTTTTAAATCTAAAACGGATCTCATTTAATACGCTCTTCCTTATCTCATAGATATCAATTATAATCATAATTAAAATGCATAAGTTTGATGATTTTAGATTTTAAAAGAAATGCAAATGGCGAAAAGAGAGAAAGATAAGGATTTGAAAAGATAGGGTTGGGTAGTATACTTCAAGAGAGATAGAAAATAATTGAAATTATTATACAAGGATAAATATGGATAGAATGGTAGAGATTGAAAAGGATAAGCGTGTTATTAGATTGTAAAAGAGACAGCCATGGATTACTGTGGATAAGTGGAGGGTAGGAAGTTATTAGCGAATATAAGACTGAGATTCAAAAGAAAAGTGAATATTGTAGATTAAAAAAGAGATAGAAATAGATTCGAATGGATAGGCAAGGATACATTTGGATACATTTTTTGATAGACATTTTCTATCTTTTTACTTCCAACAGGGTATTTCAGGAGAGACAGAAAAGGATAGACTTGTTAATAAACTTCAAAAGAGATATAAAAGGATAGAGATGAGTAGATTAATGATATAGATATGGATAGAAAGGCAGATATTGAATTGAAATAGACTTGGTAATATATTTCAAGATATGGATAAAATAGAATGGATTGAAAAGGATAGGCTTTTTAATATATTTTAAAAAGGATGGAAAAGGGTATAAGACATGATTAGATAAAGGATAGGCTTCCTAGTAGATTGTTCAAAGGATAGAAAAGGATAGAGATAATTAGATTAAGGATGCATATGGATAGAAAAGTAAATGAAATGGATAGACTTGGTCATATACTTCAGAGGAATAGAAAAAGATAGAAATAATTACACAAAGGAAAGATATTACAAAAGGATAGGCTCGACAGTTAATCACAAAAGGTATAGAAAAAGATTGATTCGGATAGGCGAAGAATAAGGAAAGATTGGCGTGGGATAGGTGGAGGATAGATTTATTGGTGAAGATAGACGAAGGATACAGAGAGATAGAAAATCGGAAAAAAGAAAGGAAAGAGATTATTGTAGAATAAAAGAGATAGAAGTAGATTGGTATGGATTGGGAAGGATACATTTGGATAAATTTTTCCTTTCCGTTTCAATCCTGAAGATTGAAAAAGATAAAATAGCTCGAACTCCATCACCATAGCTGCAAGGGAATAAAAAGATACGGCTTTCATGACTTGTAAAAAAGACGCCAAACCCACTCGGCTTGATTATATTGAAGACGGAGTCTCGATGTTTTTCGTTTTTCCAAGTTAAAAAGACCGCAAGTTGACATACGGTCTTTATTATGAGTTGTATTTTCATAACCTTATTGTGGTTTTAGAGGAATAAATATAAATGGTAAATACAACTTTTTAGTGACTTATGGTTTTATCCTGCAAAGATTTACAAGTTTTACTCGCAAAAAGCTTGTTACTTAATATTTGTTTTCAAGAATTCTCGTTTCCGTAGATAGATGCAGTTTTCTTTTGCGCATCGATTGATGTGAAAATCTCATTTTCATTAAAACTTATATGGCATATATCGACCTGACATTTACCCCTGAAGGAATTATACTTTTGTAGGCAGACAACAGATGGCAACGGAATAAAATTCCGGATTTTCATTTGTGTCACTAGCACTACGCATGAAACCGGGTTTTAACGTGTTGGTAGGATGTCATGCTTACTGTTTAAAGACTAAAGAGTTATACAGTTTTAAGCCAGTTTGTATTTAACGCATGTGTGCCTTCACCGCCTTCTGCATGTATACGTATGTTACTTCTTTCACATTGTGAACTCGTACATTAGCATCCATATTAATGCGTGTGTCGCGCGGCGGCGACATCGGATGCAAAGTTTCCGATTTTTAACGCAAAATCTGTACCATAAACAATGACCAAGCCGCAATTCATCGCGACTGATTCAATCGATGGTATATGGCCTTTTTTGCTCAGTGTAAGTTTATATTTATTTCTTTATTCATCAACAATTGTTCAGTGTTTAGGTTATAAGAATTCCCCTGAAAGTTGAACTTTTCCCAATGCTATTGATACAGTTTTTAAAATGCAAATAATCAACCACAGAAATGAATACCGAAGGTTACATGATTACATACTATACACAGAATTCCTGATACTTTAAAAGCTATACCAAAATTCGCAAACCAAATCGTAAACCTGAATGGTGTCATACTCATTAATCAGCTGACGATGTTTTCACCTTGAATGTACCACACTATACTTATGTGGAAGATTTATTATTAAAACGTGCAGGACATGAAAAAGAATAATCTATTGCTTTTACATTGCATTATGTAATTAAAATTTGCTTGATTTTAGTGCAAATTTTCATATATGGATCTTCAATATATTGTTTACGTTCATCACTTTCACTTTCAGAGATTTCATAATTTCTAGCATTAAAAACTTTTCCATTGCGTGTAAGGAAAATGCTATCTTATTCAATAAAGTGTGCAAATACTGATATAATTATTGCTATGAAGTTTTAGTCATATGATAATTACAGAATGAACTCAAGAATGCATTTTTTAAGTTATCTTTCTTTTTGGAATGAAAATTAATTAACAAGTTTATTAATTTATTAAATTAATTAGTCTTGAGCTATATACTTGATGATTTTTTATTTTATTAGTATTATGTAACTTAAAGAAAAATGTTAATTTTGTTATGAGCTTATGAATTTGAATAGTTTACATACTTTACACTAATTAATGAGCGGATAAAGATAAAAGTACAGTAGATATTTTACTGAGCAGAAAAAGAAATACATGCACTCATGTTTTTGGATTTCATATTGAAATATAATATTTTTTTACGATAAATGAGTACAAACAAGAATTATAAATGTACCATAAAAAGTGGAACAATGCTTGTCAACCTACTTCAATGAAAAATAGATGTAATAAGCAAAATGCAAAATCATGTAAGAAAAAGAGTAATAAGTAATTGTAAATTGTTCCAGATCGAATGGAGGGATCCGTGGTTGGCTCTTCTCTTAACTTTCCATGTTGCAATCACATTGACAGCATTGATGACGCGAAATCATGCCAACTTTCAAATTATCCTGTTTCTTATACTTTGTAAGTTTAATCACAATCGAGATGAGCTTCCTCATTACTTCAATAATTTAAAATTGAGAAAAAATCATATTTTTTTTATAGTATTACTGGTTTACTTTTCTGAAAGTATCAACGAAGTGGCGGCCACAAATTGGATGTGAGTTCCAAGTGCTTTATATTTTTCGATATTTTTCAATTTATGTTCAAATACTAATTTTAAATCTATAAAATGTTATCTTTCCAGGGTATTTTCTAGACAACAGTACTTCGATTCAAAGGGATTGTTCATATCCGTCGTTTTCTCTGTACCTATTTTAATCAATTGTATGATCATGGTGGTAAGTGTTTGCCATTTTTTATTTGTTTATTTATCGTATCCATTATTCCGTTTCAGTTATTTTGCCAATTCTGTGATGTAAACATTTTAATTTAATTAAATTTGTTTGCAGGCGAGTTGGTTGTACCAATCGAGTCAGCTGATGACGAGTTTAAAGAAAGCTCAGCTTCGTCAAAAAGTGAAAACTCAAAAGCAGACTGAAGCAGAATCCTCTAGCTCTAATTGCAATATCGGCAGGCAGAAGCAGGAATAAATAAATTGATCTCTAGTCATGGCTGTGGAAGCGTTCATAAAATGGATAAAACTAACAAAACACCAGAAAAATGTGATCAAGCTCTAATAATTCTCTGCAATTGCAGTCCTGTCGATTAAGATTAAAAATTTGGTAGACTTGATTATATATCAGTACCAGAAACGATCATTCTGGGCTGCGTGCAGTTTTCCGTCTAGCAGAATTTTAAAACAGTTCCGCTGCCCCTTTTTTAAAATGTCGTAATAATTATTGTAACAATAATATATCCACGTTCTATCAAATTTCAATTAATATTTATAACTATGCTAAGAAATTTTAGCCTAGTTCGTAAATGATTTTTGTTATGATAACGAACCCATTTGAAACATACATATATTGAAAGTGTGATAATATCTAGTTTGAAAATAATCATGTAAGCTCTAAAACAACTTTTAAATTGCTTCAAGGTACATTCCTGTTACTTTTCTCTATCTATTCATATTCTTTTGACGCACTGAAATTTTTTCTAAGAATGAGCTGCCTCTTATTGTATAAATGATGTACTTATATATATATATACAACGATTTAGTATCGCGTTTATTTAATGAATTAAAGTCTATTTCCCCTCAACCTCTTTGATAGAATTTAAATGAGCGAAAAGTTGAAGGTGCCTAAGTATTTTTTAATTTTTGAAAAAGCAAAGATTTCGCGAATTAGGTTATAATTGATTATAGATGCAAATAATAAATTTACGAGCATTTTCTTGCCTTAAGTCTTCTGTTATAAGAAATGATGTAATCAATGCTTTTAACTTACAGTTAACTGTATTAGATATAATGTAATAAAATATTTATGCATAAGATAAAAGTGATTATTACTCTATGTATTATTAAAACTTTGTTAAATCAGGTTAAATTACCAGTTTTTCTCTCCATAAGCTGCTTATAATCATACTACAGTTTTGATAAATAACAATACAATTTATATTGTACTTGCTTAAATATCTGAGGTTTTGACGAACATATAGATGAAAACAGTTATCAAATTTTGATGGAGAAATCGAATCCTAATAATCTTGTTATTTCCATTAAAATTTTGATTATTTATTTATTGTTACTTCTAAACTTGAATTTTAAGTAACAAGAAACAAATAAATAATACGATAATTTAATAAGAAATTATTTATGCAGATTAAAAATAGAACTAT
>JAUESI010000007.1:4090391-4101643 GCA_032275145.1 Synergus laeviventris | reverse complement strand
GAGCTCTCCTTTAATAAGAATTTTCAGAGATCGAAAGTTCAGAATTTGAGCACTGATCACGTTGGATTCTGTAATCTTCGGTAAATCCTGGTTTAAATCTTTTATCAAAGATTTATATTCGTTATTCACTCAGTTGCCTCGTTCGTAATTGAAATTTTAGCTAAATTTTCCTAGCTCAACTTTTTTTTCTATCGCCCTGATAGAGTGGTAGAGGAAGGCATCAAAGAGTCCAGCGACTGTAAAAACTCCACCAATAATCGCACACAGATTGGTTGCAAAGTGGCCAAATGACTTCGCTTTTTCCGTGTACTTCACCATCAATGGACTTAATTCATAGTGAAAAAAGACACCTGGCATTCCAGAATCTCCAGACATTGGTGATATCTGTCGTGAATGTCCCGTCACAGAAAACTGGTTTGTGAAAAGCATGGAACCGTCTTGACGAACGAAAGTTGTTGGGATGATTTTGATGTAGTAGTTAAACATGACTGCACCTAAAAAAATTAATTTAGTTTTCTGAATTATGGCTATATTAATTTTTCAGTTTAGAATGTATCAAAACTGGAAATTCTTATCCTCGAATATTTAAAATTATAATTTCCCGCTAAAAAGACTAGTACTATTTACAGGTTGGCTAACCTAATTCTAGTTTTTTTTCTGATTCATCTGGTACCGTGTAACCGTGGTACTAATCAATATGGCGGCTATCTAATCCAGAAGGCAGAAAGTGTTTCACGTTATATTACAAGATTAAAAATTAAAGGCGAAACATTTATATCTCTTTAGAGTAAGTTACTTAATCCACATTTTTAAATATTACTCGAATAATGTAGAAACTGATAGACTGATAATTAAATACAAATTCTTGACCTATAAAAAAGTTTCGTCACTTTTTCTAAAAAATTATAAGACTTTTTTACTATGAATATCAATTTCTATAGCAAAAATATACTATAATTATCAAGAAGCCTATAAAAAATTATTTTTGTAAAAATTTCTTTGGTATTTCTCAGGTTATAATGCCGGTTGTCGCAGGTGGATATCAACATGGCCCGAGCTGCTGGGATAGAATAAAAATGGGTTTTACAATGGGATTCTGTGTAGGTTTAGCTTCTGGAGCAATTTTCGGAGGATTTGCATCTCTCAGGTACTTTTGATTTTATAAATTATTAAATCTGATGTCCCTCAGTCCAATACAAAAATATGCTGTTGCCTTCAATATTTATAGCATTTTTAATCACGTGTCTATTTTACTATTCAAATGAAAAGTAATTTAATTTTTAAATTGATGATTGTAGACAATGAATTGTTATCAATGCTCAATTTAATTAGTAGACTGTAGTCCTTGATTCATTCTAGTTGGTATACTATAATTAAATTATGAGATTGAAAATTGTATGTGTAAATAACTTACAATGTCATTAAGCATTTAAAATTGACGACATTTTCATCTAATATTTTATGTTTCTTGGATATAGCTTGGACAATCTCCAAATTGACATAAGGAAACATATTGAGAGAGCATTTTTATCAGTATAAATGAAAAGGAGCTTATAGATCAATTTATTAATTTTACCTGAATATAAATAAATACATATAATTTTCAATTTCAACCACAAATTTAGTTAAACATTAATTAAAGAATGTAATACATACTTATAACACGAATTTTAACCGAAAAACGTATTTATACCTTAAAACTGATTACAGTGACTGAAATCTTAATTATCATTAAAGTCAACACATTTCTTGGATTTTCAATCATTAAATCTCTATAAACTCTAATTTTATTAGTGTATAGTTTCAAGGCAAAGCATATTGAGCACAAATAACGCCTTATATTATATATATAAAAAAATAATTCCCCTTTTTTTAATCATCAGGTCTGGCATGAGAGGAAGGGAATTGGTAAACCACATGGGAAAGATAATGTTACAAAGTGGGGGGACGTTTGGAACGTTTATGGCTATTGGATCCGGCATAAGGTGTTAGTATTAGAACAGCACTGTGTATATTAACTATAGGCAGATAAGAAACTTATTAAAAGCTCTATTATAACTTTTTAAATAAATTATATTCAAGGTAAGACCAACCTTGCGTGTGTGTAACCGTGGTGTTATCCATATGGTTTGTTTTCCCCGGTATGTTTATTCCGAAACTTAAATGACGTATTATGTGCGTCAAGTTAAATTGCGAGGAAGAAAATGGTTGGACGTCGTGTACTGTAAAGAAGGAAAATCATTTCTTCCTACATTTTAAAGTAATTTTCACTATATTATAACCTTTTTTAGAGTTTAAAAACTTACCGTGTACATGATTTATGGAAAAACTGTCGCCTGGCGCAATGTGGAAACTACCTCCAACCCTATTAACTACCATTTTACCGTAAATTTGACATCCTTCAGTAAAAGCATGCTTCATTTTTTCCACTGACTTATCGTTTTGGCATTGTTTGAACACCGAGGGATCGCTTATCGCCCATTTTCTTGATTTATAAGCTTCTTTGATATCTTCACAGGTGTTGCAACATCTGTAATTTTGGTTTATGAAAATATAAGTTAGGATTTAGGAGTCTATTTAACAAAAATAGAGGATTTACCTACTTTATGCCAAGGCCTTCGTCAGCTGCTCCATAACAATCTCCGCATATTTCTTCTGTTGTATTCTGCACTGTCTGTAAAAATGTTGAATTTTGTTTATACTTGTTGATAAAAATAAAGGACGTAGACCAAGAGGATGTCCTTGAAATTAAGAAAAACTGAACAGTAATTGCACAGATTTTCACAAGACGCATGAATAATTAATGCAGCAATAACATTATGTTTTTCTTTTTTTTTAAAGAGTTAAAATTATTTGTACCTTTTCGGTTGACCTCTTCTTCGGATCCATAATATCTGTTAGAGAAGGATAATTATTAATTAGGAAAAGGCGATTTCAAACTTCACTGAATTTATGCCAAATTTTGGACGATTAGTTTAATATATAAAAGCACAGATAATTCTCAAATTTGAAATAAAAAATTTCGTTTTAGTTGCTAATGCACACCTGTTTTTTTGGGATCTTCAATAGGTCTGCCATCTAAATCTAATCGTCTTTTAAAAATATTATGCTCTATATGTAAATGCTGTTCTCCAGTTGTGTCCATTGCATCTAAAGATAACACTGAAATATAAAATAGCCTTTAAATTCTCTTCATTAAATACACATTTGTACAAATAATATTTTTGTACTTACAATCACAGGATATCCTAGGTATAATAATATCTATATTAATTCTTAGATTAGATCCCTTAGAAGTATCCACAAATAATTCTTCATTCATACCAGGAGTGAGGAAGTCATCGAGTTCAGAAATGAAGAGCAGAACCATAATAATTGTACTTACAATTGTAACTGAAAGGTATATTTAGAGTGATTTTAAATTCTTGATAAATTATTAATTACAAATCTGCATAACAAAGAAACATAAACATAATTTTAAAAAACCCAATGAGGTTATTATCGATGTTGTCTTGATATTGCCACCTGGCAATTACATTTCTTTTTTTAAGAAACTAATCAATTTTAATGAAACCTATAACTTTTAAACAACCCATGTGGAAAGGAAAGAATGTTAAAAAGCAGACGATATTAGAATTGACAGAAGTGGTTTCACTTGAATAACAATTAAGGGTGTTTAAATGTAATTACCAATCGCCCCACCAGAAGTTTTGACTCTGAAACTGTCAAAGTCCTCAAGTACTTTCGGGTATGCATCGAAATAACGTAACTTATCCAAAACAATCATTTTTGTAATTAAAAATATTTTCTTTTTGACAGCTGCAGCCAAAATATAACCTAATAGTGTTTTTTAGCATGCGCAATGACATGCGCAGTATTGAAGCAACTATTATGCGCATGCGCACAACTATGAGACTTTTTGCGCCGATTGTATGGCGCCACGTGAATCCACATTTCAATTTTCATTGGTTTCCGAAAGTAGTTTATCTGCTGAATATGGATAAATATTTATATCCAGACTGTCGCCTGGCGTAATGTGGAAACTACCTCCAACCCTACTAATATTTATATATATATATAATATATTAAATCATTTTATGATTTAATTTTTTTATTAAACAGCCGGCACGTTTGAGCACAAAACCTTCAAAATTTGGCAACGGCCCATAAACTCAATACAACAATAATTTTATAAAATATTTACAAATGAAGTTCTAAATATAGTTCATCCATCAGATTACCATTATTACTCGGTTTACATTACTTAATGGAAGTGCACTGAGCATGCTTGTTTTAAATTTACAATCTATAAAAAGCGTCAGGGGAAGATGCAATTAAGACAGATTCGAGTTTGTAACAAATGTTTCATAAATTTTATTTGCCTCTATATCACTCATTGAAGCGTGGTGACGTCCCATGTCGTTGTACAGTAATTCTAGAGTTGTACAGATATATAAGTATATTCTTATATAGGATCTCGATTTATTTTACTACATCTCTGTGCTTTACACAATTCTCATACAAAATATGTAGTACGCAAATCTCGTTTCTAATTTATTATCTTGTTAGAATACTTCTTTGTATGGCGTGTCCTATAGTATAGGTTCACAACTTTAAGGCACTGAGTGCCAGGAATAGTGCATACGGAAAAAAGAGCCAGGCGCTAATAAAAAAAATTTCCCGGATAATATCCTCTGTTGCATAAAACATATTAAATAAAAATTAATCTTAAAAATAATTGGACGGCCGTCTAATATTCACAACCCGTTCACTTTGAACATTCTTTTACAGATTTCACTTTTTCCGTAATACTGTAAATAGATACAATTTTTCTTTGGATTTCGTAAAGAGTCGATGAATCTACTAAATAAGCTTATTGATTGTAGCGGCAATGAAAAGTAGTGAGCGGGTTGATTATAAGAAACTAACAAACTAACGTAAATGCTATTCTTGTACTAGCTATGACAGCAACGAAAAACCTATCTGTCTTTCTTTTTTTTTCTTTTAATCAAATTTGATGTATTGTGGATTCTTTTGGATCTTTTTGCCCTCAATGCTTTCAAATTGCTGGCTTGATTTGATATTGGTAACATATATTTATTATATCTTGAATTACGAGACGCTAATAATTATCTGGCAGTTTTCGATAAATTAGTAGATCCAGTTTACTGGAACCCATTGATGTTCAGTAGCCAAGGCATCTAAGGCGGCTACAACTTGTCTAAAAGTATTGTCGAAGTCTTCGTTCACGATGACGAGATCGATGTATTTTTCGTAGGCTCTTTGTAAGGCTGCTGATTCTTCTAATGTTGATTTCAAATCATCCTCCTGTTAAAATGATTTAAATTCGTGTTAATCAAGAGAATTAGAAATTATAGAGAAAAAGTCTCTGTCAATTGTTTGTATGGTAAAAATACTATCGTGCGCTACGTACCTCGTACAAAGAAGCAAGGGACTCCAAAGTTCTGGCTCTTCTGGAACTGTACCTGATGGAACTCTGGCGGTCGAACTAATAAAGCCATGATCAAACACAAATACAATTATAAGCATACCACAATACATAATTAATATAGAATGATATTAAATGATAAAAATTACATGAAGTCTACCTACAGTTTCACTTTCATAAACAATTTTCGAACCGAAAATAGAACCACATTCAGATGATACTAAATATTTACACTGGAGGACATGCAATCCAAATATATCTTCATAACAAAATCTAGAAAATACTGGGGCTTACTATCAAGTTTTCAAATTCATTATAACATTTAATACATACTACAATTATTAGTTACTTTATCGAAATCCCACCTTATTCGATCACGAATTTTTATTCTTCTCCTTTAATAAGTGATTCTGTTGTATTTTACGACTTTTTTCAAATAAAAGTGAAAATATTTTACCGTCAAATTGCGATTACTCGCTCCAGTCGACCTTCCAAGGTCGTACAAGGTTTTGAGTTGATCCATTCCAGGTGCGGCTATGAATATGACGTATGGCATGAATTCTGTGCTATTGTGGAGGATTTTGAGAGCTGCTGGACTGCAATCTAAAACGCACATTTTTCCAGCCCTGATTAAGTCTCTAACGGAATCTAATTTGGTTCCATAAAGGTGGCCTCCGTGTTCTCCGTGTTCAAGAAAACGATGTTCCCTGATATCAACTTCCATGTTTTCGCGGTCAGTAAACCAGTAGCTTTTGCCATCTTCTTCGAGGACTCTTGGTGGTCGAGATGTATCTGTAATCAAATTATGTAATCAGTAATTTAAATCGAACAATGGCTTTACAAAGTAATTAGATACTTAAATGTAAACATCTTGAATAATTGAATTTATAAGTAATTACTTACAAGGTACGATTGTGCCAAATTTCTCAGTATCGCTGTTAATTAACCTATTCTTCAACGTCCTTCTTCCCACACCACGGGGACCAACTAAAGCCAGAGTCTTGCGTTTAAAAGGTGGCATTCTAGCAACTTCTTCATACAGAAGTAACTCGGCTGCATCAAATTCGCCATTCGACTTTGATTCGTACATCTTTTTCTTTTTCTTCCTAGAAATTCTTGTTCCGCAGATACTGATTTTGTGTACGAAATCAGCTTCTGGAGGTACGAAGGCTTTCCTTCTTTCTTCGAGTTCAAGGGAAGGTATGAGTCCTGGAGGCCCTAGACCTTCACCTTCTACTCTGCGAGCTTGCCACCAATTTGGATCTACTTGGTCCATAATTTCGAGAATGTCTCCCTTCTGGAAAGGAAGACCAATTTCCATGCAAGGTAGTAGGGTGTCTTCTGATGGAAAGTAGTCAAACAAAGCCCTCATGTAGCACTGTAATTAAAAGTAGATTTAATTCATTTTTCTACAAATAAAATCCATTAAATTTCACAGTCAGGACACTGGAATTTGCTCGGCGTGGTAATAATGTTGCCACTTTGGAATGATAGTGTTCTATTTACATCTTGAAAATATCCCAAATAGAGAAAATGATTTTAACGTCTTGATCACTTACCGTTGATTTTCTAGTCTTGTTTCCGTCTGTAGCTATTCCTGGCGCCAATTTGAGAGTGAGATTTTTATTGGCTTCTTGTATTGACTGTTGAAGTTCATCTGGTGTGTGAACTTCTTTTCCGTTGACTTCAAGAATAACTTCTCCTATCCTCAAAAGTCCCTGTTTTGCTGCGGTGCTTTCTCCTAATATCCGAGCGATTATTAAATTCCCAGATTCGTCGACTTGAACTGTTAGTCCCTGAAAAGTAAAATTTAGATTTAAATTTAAACTTTACGTCAAAAATCTCTAAAATTCAAACAAAATTATTCTATAATCTACACTAGTTTCATACCCATAGTAAAACCAAAAATATTTGTGCAGTCTGCACGTCTCACAATCGAGAATTATAGATTTGTCAAAAGCACAGATTTGAATTTCTGAATCAGAATTATAAACAACGTCAAGTTAGAACCGGAAGTTTGTAAAACCTGGCAGGATGTCGAGATTGATGAAACTGAATTCGAGATTGGGATATTTTGGAAATTTAACATTGTTATGATATTTATGTCGTATAATGTAAATTTAAAAATCAAACATCAAACCTACCAAAGGTTCGTCAGGCTCCCTTCTTAGCCCGACCATTCTGACGGCTTCCGTTCTTTCGTCAGCTGGCATGATTGAAAATTGTGGATTTGGACTTGGTGGCGAATCACGAAGTTTTGCTATTGCGTCGTGGGTCTCCAAAAGGGCCTTCAGGTGCAAACTTTTCAAAAGAACAACTAATTCTCTTGCACTTTTGTTATAAGAATATAAATACTTGTGACAAATCTCGTCAACTGTGTCACAGATATCCGCACAAACTGGCTCTAGGGGAGCTGGGGGATCTTCCAACCGCTCCTGAACCTGAAATTTTAAGAATAAAGGAATAATTAAAATTAGGAAATTATATATGCTTTAACATTATCATTCTTTTTCAAAGAAATCCATTAAGGAAATTATAGGAAAAAAACGTCGTTGAATCATATCTCGTCAAAGGAATTTCAATAATCTATTTCTTAATATTAAGAAACTAAATATAATAATTTTCCCTCATTAACTTTAAATTCTTGGGATAGAAAAAAAATTTAAAAATTGAATTCAGATACTCTTGGAAGTACCTGCTTTCGTGCATTGACCTCATTAGTCATCAACTCTTATACGTATGATTTTGATATTCCAATGCGAACGCTTGCATTCAGAATATGGTGAAAGAGAAAGTTGATGAGTTTAGAACAGTTTTTTCGCGGTTATATTTTTAAAAAGGTGTATGAAAATTTTACACTAGAAAAGTCTGTAACCGTTACAGATTTTCTATGCTAATTTATGTAAATAGAGTTTATAACTGTTACAGAATTTAGTCGTAACATTATCATGAAACATCTGACTATTATTAAAAGTATCTGTAAAGTTACAGAAAAATGTCTATAATATTACTAATGTTGTATATATGTGAAATATTAAAATATTAGTGAATTAGTGAGTAGTTGCTAATTGATTGATTTGGTAAGCATTTTTACTAATGCTTAGTAAGAAAATACAAAATTATATAGGATAAAATCGTTACTATAATGCAATTGGTAAGAAGATTTATTTTGATTTAGAGAGTAGGATTTCCTACAAAGTTTTTAAGGTTATAAGATTTACAAATATACACTTTCACACATTTAACTGTACTTTAAAAACACAATTTTCTTATTAACAATAGCGCAACACGTCTACGAATAATATCTTGCGATTTAAATTAATTATACCAATTATAATGTGATATAGAACCAGAGAGATAAAACCGTTACAACGTTTATACTTTATAGGGTTTATAGTGCCAATAGTTGCCAATAGTAGTTCGGCATTTGTTTTTACAGACGAGTATGGACGAGTACGCATGCGGATTGGATGCCGGATGGACAGGTGGGACAGTATGCACAAATGACAAAGTTGACAAAGTTTGTAACGCTTACAGGTGTTTTATGTAAGACTTACAAAATATCAGTACCATCAAGTGCATGTATAATCAACCTATACAATCTGTAAATATTACAGATATTTCTAGTCACGTTTACAGTGGTTAAAAATTAAGAAAATTTTAAGTAAATCTGTCATCTGTCATTTCTATCTTGTAAGAAAAAAGTAAATTCTTTAATCTAGATTCTCCAGTACATTTGACGTAGTGATGAACTTTCTACGACTTGTTATGGCCCTTCAATATGAATTAAAAATTTGCAATTTGTTTATACAAGGTCAACTTTTTTGATATTAGTGACAGTTCTTTTATTTTTCTTGGGTAAAGAGCACAAATAAAAAATAAATAAAATAAAAAGCAAAATAAAAGGCGATTATCGTAATTGCCATACATAGAAATACCAACTTTATTATTAAGTATAAGAGCATATTCAGGTGTTTTTTTGGGGGGCATAATTTAAGGTTTTAAAAAGCATTAAGTTGGTATCTCTAATCATACAAGATAAATGTCGTTCAATAAAAGTACTGTTTGACAATTGCATGAAAATCATGTAATTATTACTTTCATGTTGTCTTGGGAATTAAATTCATTGTGACTAGAAAGTAAGCAGACAAATCCGAGGTGAAAAATGAAAAAAAAAACAAAATTAGTACAGATTATAAAAATATACTGCAACAATTACTTTCTGTTTGAATAATGTAGTAAAAGAAGAGACTAGTTTTTTATTCTTGATCTTTTATGATTCCTCAAATTAGTTATAATCTCAGAACAAGACAATTAATCCAGTGACATTAATAGCTTCAATAATCGGATTACATCAACCTTTCACAAAAAAATAAACCAATTAAAATCAAGAACTAAGAGATGTAGATTAACCACTCCTGTTTCAAAGCAAACATAGTTTCTCTTTCATTGTAACACTTTTCGTGCAAATTTTCATGTATAATCTTTGCATACTCGCTATACCAGTAAAATACTAATTATGGCATAAAATCCGAACCAAGTACAAGCTAGCAAGAATAATAGCTGATTCATCATTCATCAAAATGCAGCCGATCGGTCGTCTGACATTGAATCAGCAATTTGCCTCACACCCACATTATTTTCCCGCTTTTGCTGCTCACTACTTAAATATTGCAGGGAATGGCTCGTTTAAAGCGCAGCAGGTAAAAAAGTATTCCAGAAAACTCCAGGCACTTAAATCCACAATCCAGACCTGTGTGTTTTCACGAGGACATTATGCTACTCGAACGCAGCGCAGGCCTTCGACTTCTATCGATTGTGAAATCCAAATGGAGGCCACATTGTTTTTTCAAAAACATGCCCATTCAGAATATGTTCAGATGTTTTGTTATTTTCAATTCAAAAGAAACGTGCATATAAAAATGGTTGCTGTCATTCATGCTTCTTTACATTCATGACATCACGTGGAAATAATGAGAATCAACTTTTACTATGTCCATCACTTGCGAGTAAAACTATACTACAAACTACAAAGATTCAAAAAATGCTGCATCTTCATACCCATTTTATGTGAAAATCATACACAACATCAATTTCCTTGAAACGAGCGGAAATGATAAAAGGTGCTGGTAATCAACAAAATTTCACCCACGCCACGGATGAAGACATTAAATGAATAAATCAAACTAAATTAATCGCGCACATGTACTATGTCAACTTCACTTCGTGGTCGACTGAATCATCATCTTCTTCGCAAAGTGTATATGAATTTTATATGCGCATCACTTGGAGATTTCTCAACTGTCGTTTTCTTAAACAATTGTTGCACAGGCTGATGCGTGAAAAGGGTCGATAAAGAGATATTGGAGAACAACTTGAAGTGGAGTCTTGTGACTCACCTAGTGAATGCTCCCTCAAGGTTGAACGACACGTTCTAGGAGCCGCACCGCTTTTGAGGGTAGACGGCGTTTGGGGGTTGGTTTGTAATATCGATCGCAGGGCGAATGAACTATAAGCACCAAGGGGAAGGCCCGTTGTTGACAGACTTCTTCGATGGTGCGGTAGCGTCAGAAAACTGCCGCGCCTACGATGTTCCCCCTTGGTTGTAGGCAGCCCGTTCAGCTCTACACGGTTTCTGAAACAGGTGGGGGACCCCGTCACCGTGGTTCTACTCGCGGTATGCAACACTCCGTTACATTATAATCAGGGCCGTACCTTTATGGGGAGCCATAAGATATGACCTTCATAAGTTTCTTCAGCATAGTAAACTAGATTGGAACCCTTTTGCAACCCAACTGAAACC
>JAUESI010000007.1:4079401-4090291 GCA_032275145.1 Synergus laeviventris | reverse complement strand
AAGACAGAAAGTTATGGGTTCCTTTGGGTGGGATGATGTTACTATATCCAATTTCACAAACTAAAACACTTGAACTAACTACTTTTAGAATAGTAAAAGTTTTCTCTCAGGGAAGAAGTTGATCGCGTTTGTTTGTCCAATTAAGGGTTGGAATCTTGTTCAGAGAAGAAATGAGAGAAAAAGTTAATGAGTAGGAGAAAATTAGAGAGTAAATGCAGTAGAGGATGTTTTTGTGAATGATGGGAAAACTACTAAAGAACTAATTTTTGGTTGTATTTCTCTTCGTGAAATATTTTTACTTTTCTTTCAAAACACCGCAGTTAAAGAAATCTTGCTTGTCAAAGCAGATATCCTTCAAGAGAAAGATGCGTTCTATGTATATATATTTATTGCCTATGTATTATAGTCGCAAAAACTGGTTTCTCGTAATAATTCATGAGTACATGACATCACCTCCTCGATCTTCCGAAAGTTTAAAGAATCTGTATATCAAATCTATATATTTTTAAATTCCTTTTATTTTAAGTCTTACCAGTTAACTTCTTATGACATGTACGCATATTTGGAGTGTTTAAATATTATACGAACTCTCTTTTTGTGATAACTTGTTTTTTGTTCTAAATTCTACAAGCCTCCAATAGGTAATAACTCAAATTAAATGCTGTCAACAATTTTGAAAAATGTTCAATCCCATTCATCTTTGTTTATCCCGAAGTAAATAAGTGTGTCATGAGACACTTGAGGATAGTGGTACGGTCATTCATAAAACCGTCACTGAAAACTCTCATCGTTTCCTTCGCTCTCTCCTTCTCGATCCCCACTTCTGTTTAGCGAACGACCTGTAGTGAAATTACATCGTACATACTATAATTACATACTCATGTATGTATACAGCAGACAACAGCAGAATGCACAATACTACGCGAACCGTGCAATGAATTTCATCAGATTTCATAGCACAAGTCGTGCCTCACACATAGCAAATATCTGTCGACTCTCTGACCCAACAATTAATTGGGTTCATACGGTTAAAGCCAATTAAGGAACAACGATTCGAGCATTAAGGCATCACTATTGACCCACCGAGGTTAACTAATAATTAGGGCATTAGGGCTTAGACTGTTAGACATAGCCTAAATTGAATTTATCACCCTTGCAAAAAGGAGTCAAGAAAGTCAAAAAGTTAAGACTCTGCTCAGATGATTCTCTGTTTTGAATGGAAGATTAGACTATTAGAGAGTAAATGTACCGGAAACTGTATTGTCCGGCTTTGGACTTTTTGACGCCCTGAAAGACCGAAAACCTGTTAAACCGACCCTCTACCTGTTCTCGTGTCTTACCTGCGAGCCTCACACATGGAATGTGGGCTTGGCTGCAAAAGGGAAACATTAAGAAGTGTGTTGAAAACACACGTTTATACCGGGAGACTTCTAAATTTTAATTGTAAACTTTGAGACCTTTTACACGGAAAAAATTGTATGACTTTTAGTTTGATTTTTACATCATTGATAAAATATTTTAAACATAGCAACGCTAGAGATATACGATATTTAGATTTTTGAGTAATTATATCTAAGTTTAACCCACTAAATGACCAAAATTTATGTATGTACTATTTTTAACGATCAAGCGTGGGGTATTGCGAAAATAAATTTCTTCACGAAAAGAAAATTCTAACTTCGTAGGAAATTTCACCTGCAGAATTTCGAGAAAAAATTACTGTTCTGTAAGTTTTCATAAAACTGATAATTATTAATATTTTTATATCCCTATTGATTCAGTAAATTTTCACGGTTTGTTGGTTGAAAAGGAAACCTTATAAACCCGTGTACGATAATTAAGTGGAGAAGGTTAGAGAAGTTCTTGAAAGTTTAGTTTAGATCATTAATGGTTATCTAATTTGGTCAACGGTTAAATCTCATTAGCACTAAAAATCAAATAAATAATTAAGTTATAAATGAAATTATAATTATATTTACATAAGGGAATTAGAGAACACAATTCCGTAATTACTTAAAATATAAATAAAAGTTTGATTGATTAGATAAATAAAAACGTCCTAAAAACTTACAAAATACTGGATCGAAATTAATATGAAATTATAAATCTTCTTTCCGTTTTATAAATGGATCTATAACTATATACAAATTTTCAAGGAAGGATGAAAGTTGTAATCTTCTAATATTTTACAACTCCTCTACTAAACAGTCAACATAAATTCAACTGATCGCCTCATAATTTTTTGTTTTACATGACCTGCTGTTTATACTCCCATAAAATAAACATATTATTATCTTTAATTCCGTAAATGAATAAATCGTACCAAGTCAGACATCTCCTGATCTTCAGACATCTTCAAGAGGTACTAAATCTCGAATAATTTGAAAGATATAGAGTAGTTCAAGATGGCAATAATTTCTTCGTGATTCGTGTACTTAAAAATAAAATTTACACCGGAAGCCTCTTTCGAACACTTAAAAATCGTAAGACGCTCGACGTCGCGACGGAACGTCAAGGACTGACGTCTATATCAGCGTCGATACTCTTCTAATTCGTTCTATAGCTTTTGTATGACGAAAATAGTTCAGGAGGTGCAAGCTGAAATAGGATCCCATAGAATCTTTAGGTTACATGCTGTGCGGGGGTGTTTCTGAACGTTGCACCCAATTAGTGTTTTATACACTTTCTGAAACTATCATTTTCAATTTTCTTATCGATGAAAAATATTTGAATTGAGCATGATTAACCGAATTTTAATCATTACAAAGGTTATAAATATATTAAATAAATTAAATTAATTAAAATTCTATGAAATGCATTGCAATTTAGAGACAAACGTGTCATACTGAAAATTTTTACTACCATATAATAAAAATACTAAATATATTTAATAGTAAAAATTCTCAAAGTGACACGTTTGTCCTAAATAGCTACACATAGTTGAGGAAAAATTTAATAAAAATTTGTGTTTAAATTTAAATGCGTGCAATCTTCTGATGATTTAGAAGCATTAATAAATTTTATTCTATATAATTGAGGAAGAAAGGAGGTCTGATTCATGTACTCAAATATCACTCGTTAAAATTATGTACAAATAATAAAAATTTGAAAAAATAAATAATAGGCATATATACGAGCACATGTTAGATTCCGTTATAAATTAATATCGTGTTCAATGACGTAGTCTGCAGACAGTGTAATGTGTAAGTAAGCGCGTAAACATAGCATTTTCAACCTACTATTTGATGTAAAAAACAACTGGAATATTTGCATCTGATAGTTTCTCGTTACAGTTCATTAACTCAGTAACCAGTAATTTTGACAGCATTAAAATTTGAGAGCATCCAATATTGAGAATAATCCTAAAGGAATTTCACAAAAAATAGCCAGAAAGTTTACACGAAAAATATAAAAGAACAGTATAAATGCTTAGTCCTAAAATTTTATGTATAGGTAATATTACTATGATAAAAGAATTCTAGGCGATTTTTAAACCTATATATACAGATGGCCGGTCTATGGATATCAACCTTGGGGAACTATAGTTCATTGCCTCAATTAAAAAAAGTGTATAAAGTGAGCATGTATTTAAATTTTAATTTATAGTACTTACTCTGACTAGTGATTCTACAACTGGATCATCCAGAAGGCCCTTGAGGAAGAGGAGGTGCGCCTCATCTGCGACTTTTCCGAGTTCTTCAATATTATCCCTGACATGCATGAAGGCAGCTGGAACAGTCACAGAATACGTCTCCATAACTGGACCGAAAATCGTGTTTAGGGGTGGCATAGGGTAGATGAAATGGGGAAGCAATGGTGAAAGTCTCTACGGGCGTGGCCATCTCTAAAAGATCAATATTCTTTCAGCTACAGGTGGCTGAAACAACGCGCGTGGCGTCGTATAGGTTCAATGATCACGCTTAAACTTAAGGAGACTTGAAACTTTTAGACTTTCTTAGATCTGGACTCTTTCTTAATAAAATAATAACTAGATTTTAAACTGTTTATTTCAATGATTGAATAGTCCGAAAAAGTTAAGGAATTTTTGAAAACCAGAAACTCTAGACTTAACATTTTCACCTAGAAATTTTAAATACTCTAATTAGAAAGAACCAAACTTTAGTTTAGATTCTTTTTAATAGATAAAGCAAAGCAGTTTTCATATCTCATTTTGCGTCATCTCTCCGCGGCGAAACTTTATGACCCATTTAAAAGATTATATTTGACATGAAATGGGAAATTTTGGTTAGAGGATTATGTGTAATAAATGATGGCACGCTTTCATTTAAATATATAGTTCAAGGTCTACAACGTGTGAAGCCTCTAATGAGACTAAACCTGCAGTTTAATTATCATAGAGTCGAGAACAAAAAACAAGATGACGAGTATTGTATTCTACTACTTTTTGCGATTGACTTTCACTCTTTTACATTTTATTATACATTCTAAAATATACTTTTGAGAGAAAATATATAGATATAGATTCAATATTATCTTTCTGCATCTATGTCAATGGAAATCTAGAAACCTCTTTACTCTTGTAATCATAAAACCGCAAATTCAACCACAGAAAGTATCCTTCTCTCGGATGAAATATCCGAAATATCCGAATAGAATAGCTTGTGCTTTATTTGAAAAATGTCTAGCATGAATTTTATAGGACAATTAATGGCGCGTTTACGGTTCAAACATACAGTTAACTAAATTACCTTCTACAAGTTTTGATAAACTATTTTAATAAGTTTAAATTTGTATACCTTATGTTTTCCTAATTCGAACAATTTTTATTTTTACATTTCTTTATTCAGACGACTTTTTTTACAATTGAATAATTTATAGAGTAGTGGAATGAAGCCGCATGTGATTCCTGCGTGTCAATGAATTCTTAACCACGCGAAAAGGCTACAAAATCTTGGCAGATATTTTCTTTCTAAAAATAAAAGAGCCTTTTGGACCACTGAAAAGTAGAAACTATAAGAGACGATATTTTCTAGTAAAGCAATATGATATATAAAAAAAAATAAATAAATCTGAAGCACATATTTAATTTTAATTTCAATTATTAAAATATCTATTTATTGCACTCAGGTGAAAAATAACTGTGAACTTTTTCTAAACAAACCATTATCTTTGGTGCCTTCCCAGTTTGACTATATCTCATGCATAATTTTTGAAATGCAACCGATAAAACTAGCAAACATGTATGCTTGGGATACTAAGTATTTAATGGCTCGTGTTAAAAGTTTATACGCCGCGAATATCTTGCGATTATATCGAAGAGAAATGAAAATAAACGTTCGAATTAAAGAGGATGTGTTGTCGAACATTTTAACAAAATCATCGAGACAAATATTTTCTATCATAATTTTGTACCAAGATTATCTCATACCAAATTATTTGCACAACAATTTTATTATACATCAGTTCATTCACATGTTCAAATTCAAATCTTTTGTTTTTTCAATATAATCCTTCTCTATTTACCATTTTCAAAATGATGCACTTTGCCTCCATTCACGGCATCCATACTCGCCAATAATCGACGATCATCCATTTTTTCTTTCCGGCCGAGGAAAACCATTTTTAGATTGATTGATGTCACTGCCAGCGATATTTGATCGCAAACATGGGTCACGCACAAAAACTGATAAATGTGCAAATTTTTCGCACTCTTTGTACATTTACGCGTTCCGATTAGCGGCTAATCCACGCGAGTAGGATCATCACAAACAATTATTTAAAACAGACATTTAAAAAACAACTGTTGCCGTCGCTCTTTGATTGCTGAGTCGATATGCGAGGCCCACCGTTGAACGAATGAAAGCGTGTTCTTTACCCACTACTTGTTGGGCCTTAAGGCCCCTGTCTAGAAGAATTGTAGATGTGAGGGGGACGAAAGAAACACGTCTCGGAGTTCACCGAGTAGCTAACTAACGGAAACCAGGTGAGACCAGGTGAGACACTTTGCTTCCCTACATTTATAAAATATTCTTGAAAAAGGTGGACTCAAAGGATTGCATTACATTCCACGTGCTAACGTCTCTTTTCACATTATTGTTCAGCACGCAGTAGCTCTCGTTGCACACCTATTGAAATTGAGATGAATTTTTTTTAACTTGCCATACGTGTCAACAATTAGAAATTTGACTTCCAATTATTTAATCTCGTAACGTACCAACTTGGAATATGCATACAAGATTAAAAATAATATTAATAATAATATTAATATAATATTCCAATATATAAAAGTATTTCGCTATGTCCGAGACTAACCGACACTATTTTTTAATAACTTATTTCAGACCTAATTTCAAGCGCTTTGTTTTCTTCTGCAACTTGTTTATTTCTTATATTTCTGTTTATTATAATATTTTTCTCTGGCCTGGAATCAGATCAAAATAAAGAAGGTCGGAAAACCATCACCTAAAAGATTGTCTCGGCTCGCCCAAATGAACCTCTACTCAAAATTAGTGTAATTAAAGAAATTTGAAGCTTAAGTTGATTAAACTGGGTCTAAGAAAGTTTTAATTAATTAAACTGAATTTTTAGCGAATTCAACGAGTTGTACTGCCAACTTTAAATGCGTAAAGCAGAAAAAATGTAATGACCTTATTGTGTAATCATAGTAGAATGTATATAGTGTACGCTATTAAATAAATAATTACTCCTATTGAGAACTTCATTGTCTATATTCTATGGGTCAATAATTTTAATGCTGAATAATCTCCACTCTAAAAGCAGATAATTTTAACTGATTTTAATAATAAATTTGAGAAATATTTTGTTCTTTATTTTTATATTTTAAGATAATCTTTACCTGACCTGATTTTAATTTCAAGTCAGAGGAGATTCTCACTGAAGTGGAACAACTGAGGTCTAATCTGAATTCGTTCGCACACGTTTCGTAATCTTATTTTTGGACAGAAATTTCTTTTTTACTCTTAACTCTAACTCTTTTCTCGGTTTCTGGTAGATGGAAAACACTAAAAAATTAGCTGACTATAATTAACATTCTTCAATATTCTGTACCACTGTTTTAGTGATTGTTAGTCTGATTAAAAAATTATAATTAATAATCAACTCTTACTCATCTGGAAAATCTACACCGTTTAGATAAGAGATAATAGATTTTTTTCTGACTCACGGAACTTTACTAAATATCATTTCTTCCTATTGATTCAACCTTTAGTGATTCTTCTATTCTAGGCCAAGCTTTCCCACGTTTGTTTATCGTCATTTATGTTTAAACTTTTCAGTTAGCTTAAAAATGGTAAAATTGATCTGAAAACTTTAGTTTCCAGATCACTTTTACATACTTACTCCACTTTTACAAAATAATCTAGATTCTAACAAAGGTACATCGCCTGTCATTGTTTTGTCTTGAAACCTCTCTTTAAAGAAATTTACAGCGTCTAGAACACAATAGCAAGTTAAATAAAAATCACATAAATCGTTGTACTAAATCCGGTATTTCGTGAAACGAATTTATCTCCCGCAGAGTTTGATACAACACGTGAAAACACTTCAACAATGAGGGAAAGGTGTATTGCGAACGTGTGGTTAAGAACTACTTGGGGTCGCAACTCCAGATCCCGAAACAAACCATCTGATTATATGAATGTGAGGAGAAGAGAATATGAAGGAATCGACGCGACGGTGGAGGAGGACGAGGAGAATATCGCAGCATCCCGACGTCGAGACGCCAGACGGCAGAAGCTTCTCGTATCGGGAGGAACGAATACTATCAAATCAAAAGGCAAAGCAGAAATAAATGAACGATAACAGAAATTCTTGAAACACTTACCCGCGTCTGAATTAATCCGACTTGCACCACTTCTTCTGTTCATAAGGGATGAAAGTGCTGCAGACCATCCCCAAATGTCTCCCTTCATTTTTTTTCACTTTCTAAACTATATAATCTTGAGAACTTATACTTTCGAAATTTTGCTGCACTTGGAGAAGCAGTTTGAATACCTTTATACGAAAAATGAAGGGTTTCCTTTTAGAAGAGTCAAAGTTCGAATGACGAGAATAATTGCAAGTCTCGTTTCCAGGGATTGATATTTCCCTCGTTTGATGTTCTCCATGGAAACGATTCGTTGGACTCTAGAATTTATGAGTCTCATAAAGAATACATGCACGGAACTTTTTTTTACAAGACACGAATCACGAAATTGGTTTGGTTGCCAAAATAGTGGAGACCCTGGAACGCCCTAAAGCCGACGACAACAAGAAAGATTTCATAAGAATTTCAGAAGTCACGTTTTTCACGTTTTCTTCGAGCCTTGTGACGTTGGATTGTAGAAACCCACGGAAACTATTCATAGATCGGTGACGTCGATGAATTGATCGAATTCATTGGGCTTCGGATTAGGGGTTGCGATTTAAAGTTCATAGGCAAGGAGTGCGACTATGGTCGAGAGAAAGCACGAGGAAAACTATAGTGTTGAGGGCAGGTTGCTGCTATTTGTAAGTGAGGGCGGTTTTACCCCTCCCCCTCCCCAGGCCGGGTCGCATTAGTGAATATCTTTTCGATCGATCGTCACGTGACTGAGAATCGTCAAGTTTAGTTGTCGAGGCGTACCTACAAGAAAAAAAGAGCTTACTACTAATTAACATACAGTATTAAAACGCTGTACTTCTGAATAAAATTATTTCATGATTTCAGATGAATTATTAGATCTATGGATGTTTAGAATTATTTACTTATAATTTAGTGTTTTGATAATATATAAATATAAAAAATCTAAAGAGAATAAAAAATATCGTCGCGCGCTTGCATCAACTAATTTGAGGAACACATGTTCATCCGGACACTCGCGCTTTGCGCTCGATATTTTATTTAAAAATTATTTTAACCAATCGTTAAAAAGACGAAATAATTATGACTGGGTTCTAATTATTTTAAACATATTAATGCAATTAATTAGTATAATTCTAGCTTATACCTTAAAAAAATAGATTATTGAAAAATTGGTTTATGCAAAGATATTATTAAAGTAGATGTGGCGCAGAGCGCTAAGGTCGTTGTCGATATCTCTTTTTCTGCATATATATGTTATTATAATATACACAGTATCGTCGACAATTGTCAATACGCCTGGTTTTTAGCAGTTGCTTAATGTACTCTAATTTTTATAATATTAAACAAAATTTTTTCTCAAAAATACTACTAAAGCTAATAAAATTCTGTGTCTAATAAACTAATGCGGAGGTCAAAATGTTTATTTTATAAAAAAGATGTTGTCAAAAAACCTAAAATTTCAATGTTTTCAAAAATGATAATAACTACGAAAAGATTGATTATTTTTTAAAGCATTTTGTCACATTTCAAAGACAAATTTTCATAGTTTTTTTGGTACGATATTCAGATAGTTTTGAAATTATTTTCCTAGCTTCTGCCATATACTCAAACTTGTACGGCAAAATTTTAAAAATTGAAATAGTCAAAATTATTTAGAAGAATTAAAAAAAACTCAAAATATACCATAGAGTATAATCTTCATTTGAAAATTGACGAGATTTTTCATGTAAGTTTGAGTATATGGCAGAAGCTAGGAAAATAATTTCAAAATTATCTTTTCTCAGTTATTAACATTTTTGAAAACATCGAAATTTTAGGTTTTTTAAAAAGATCTTTTTATAAAGTAGACATTTCGACCTTTTATTAGCTTTAGTAATATTTTTGAGAAAAATGTTGTATCAAATATTATTAAAATTACAGCACTTTAACCAACTGCTAAAAAACAGGTGTACCGACAATTTCCTATATATGCTTTAAAGAAAGTTTGTTGGTTAGAACTTGTCCCAGTAGAGGCAGCACATCCTCGACTTTCGAAGCTGCAAATATATTATTTCAAATGGTGAAAATTAAAAATGTCTATTAAAGGTTAAAACTGAAGTCGAATTAATAAATAGTTAATAAGTTAGATAATATAAAATTTTTAGAAAAACGTGAAGGAATGCAAAATCAATGGAAGAGGGAATGAATTAACATTGTGAAATAAACAATGAGGATGTTAGAGTGAGATAGAGAGAGAATGTGAGAAATCAGATAGTTTAAATAATGAAGTAAAATATTCACAGAAATAACCTTCCGAGTATAATATTAATTCATGAATATTAAAATATTTATCAAAACATTTTAATTAGGTTTAGATTAGATCCGAATTTATAGGAAACAATAAATCATGCTAATTTTACATAAATCTTATTGTTAGGGTATTCTGTACAAGGTTTTTGATGCCAGTCAGACCAGTCATAAAACTCTACTACGAATTTTAGGCTTAAATCATATTTTCGCGACACGTGTCAACCCTGATTGGCAGAATGGTCGTAAATTAATTAGAGTAGGAATGCGCAAGGGATCTCGCGAGATGCGCGAGACCCTCAGGAACTCTGATCGACGGCGAAGTTTGATCAGATTTCGATCCGCTTCCGAGACAGATCCTTTGTTAATTGTCAGGAGAATTTTATTAAACACGTTCGAGTCGAGTAAATTTAAATACTTTTTGACTTTGGATATTTTCGTTGCGCTATTGAGATTAATTCCTGCTTCAAACTTGAATTCAGTTAATTGTTTTTATTAAATTTAATCTTGTTAAATATATCAATTGAGTTTAAATGATTTTATTTCAACCTTAGTATTCAGTTGACATTAATTGATTTATTGGTATTTGATAATTGGACATCGTTGGGAAGTTTCAAATTCGGCCGAGGAATTTTTTAGTTCCAATCGGAATTAAAAGGACCCACTTAATTAAATTAGAGCTGGATTATTGGATTTTAATTTGTAAAGTTCAAATTTCAACCTTAAAGATTTTTGAATTTAGCGCTTAAACAGGTCTCATTGCGTTACAGCCATATCGAAGTGCTGCTGATTTCAGAAAA
>JAUESI010000007.1:4031534-4077602 GCA_032275145.1 Synergus laeviventris | reverse complement strand
CAACGAGGTCGACCATTGGGTAACTATTAAGAAGAAAAAGAAGAAGAAGAGGAAGAAGAAGAAGAAGAAGAAGAAGAGGGGCTAATATTTAGGGAGCACTGATATAAATACAAGACAAAATTCCCAAAATTCATTGCAGTTACATTGTTCAAGTAAATCCTGTTCTTCACGGCTCTTTTGACAAAACCATTATTCCCATTCTGCAAAAATGGGACTCTTTAACATTGGAACTCTGTTCTCAGTATTTGTGATTTTGCTTAACGCTTTTGGTAAGTATCCATAATTTAATGTATAATATTTTTATTGGTTGCATATTAACATTCCAAGGTAAAAATGTCTACGAGGAAATGTACAGATTGAAAACTGCAGAGAAAAAAGAAAAAGAAATGATACTCTTTTCTTTGAAAAGACTTAGAGCACTGTGAATTCCGCTTTGTGACAAATACAAATTGGACTTCAGTGTTAATTTGTTTAAATTGAAGAAGTTTGTTAAATCTGCAGTCTTGTACTATCTTTTCATTAAATTTTCGTCCCTCGACAAAAGTTGGAACCAGTTAGCCAAAAAAGAAAATCGCTAATAAAAAGGATTCAATTCATTGCAAACATATTTTAATTGTTTCATTAACAGGTTTTTTTTTGAAGTTAACGTTAGAGATTTGTTCGTTATTTATACTGATCTAACTTGTATTTGCGTAATAATAGAAGTATAAGAATTATTTCAATTTTTTCACGTATTCCAAGCTTTGATAGAGCTTTTTTAGCACTGTATCTGAGACGAAACCTTCCTTCATATAATTAACTGTATAAGTGAAAATGTATACAATTTAAATATTTTCATAACAACTACCATTAAACAACATGTCAAAGAGGCCATCTGATTTTTTCCACATATTTTATTTTATTTTTTAAAAACATGCAGCAATTGAAAGTTCACTGATGTGAAATTCGTGCCAATAACCATGTTTTTTTAACTTTATCTGGTCATAATTTTAAAAATAATTTTTGTGTGAAAATCTATGAATGGGAAAAATATTTACAATATAAAAATGTTTACAGAGGTATGAATCTTTTTGTCAATTTTAACAAATCTAAAAAGGAAATTGGTTCAAAATTAAAAAGTCCTTTCGAAAATGGAAATTTTTTTTTTTTTTGTGAAAATACAACTAAAGTGATGCATTGGCGGATCCAGAAAAGTGCTTTGGTGAAAAGGCCACCTTATAATTACCCTTCCCTCCCCTCCTGTACTGTCCCTAAGGTGATGATCTTTTATTTAAAAAAATATAAATCAATAAAAAAGAAACTCACGGCCTCTCCTTGTCAAAAATGTAAGTCTCGGCTTTTCAGAGGGTGGGGGTGTCAATGATTCCGTGTGGTATCCCTCCTCCCTTGGATCCGCACCTGGAAACAGTTTAATATTGTTTAAATATTATACTTGAAATTCACGTGGTATTCATGAATCTATATATATTTTCCTGTGTCATTTCCATGTAATTTTTTGCGTCCGCAAATTTTTTGCTATATTTCGATTAAGAGGTAAAATTGTTTAATTTCTATTTTTTTCTTACAGAATCAAGTCATGCACAGGGTTTACCTTTTTTTCCGCCCCCATCAACTGAAATAAGAAATGAACGTCCTCGTTTTATGATCGAAAATCATACAGTCATATTACTGGGAAATAATCCAGGTACACCAGTAGTAATAGGAGATTTGTTTCTTGGAGTGTTCGAAGGTACTCAATTTCGTCCAGTGAATCATCGTAACCATTTGTCCATATTAAATATAAGAGAACTTCGCTACATAACCGTGACCGAAAGTGAAAGGACCCAACTTATAAATAGGTTCAATGCAGGACATAATATTCGAGGAGAATGATACCGTAATAATCGAAATTAACTATTATATGTATATATCCAATGTTTCGAAAAAATATAGACTTTTACTTAAATTTTACCTTATTTATTCGACTAAAATTTATGAGAATTTATATTTAAGAGTTAAATAAGTTCCTAATAAAATAGCAATAAGATCCCAAATTAAGTCCTACTAAAGTACTACCTTTTCTTGCAAATTTGTATTTCTATACACATATAATAAGATAAGATGCCTATGAATAAAACTTCACAAAACTTCATGAAACTGTAACATTGTAATGTCATCTTGCATTCAAGACAAGAAATGAAAACAGATCACTGTACGACGGTATTATATTTGTTATACGCATTATTCGCGAAATATAAGAAAAGCGAAGACCTTCACTCGCTCTGTCGCTCCCTCGCGCAGGGGCTCTATCTCCCTCGCAGACCTCAGTATAGGCTCGTGGGACCAAAACTTTCCACTGACAAAAAAAGATCTTCTACGAGATTCCGGAAGATTTTTTTTTAAGGTAAAGTTGAAGGAGAGGCACCCCTTCCATGACACTTTCATGGGGGTGGACGACCTATAAAAGAATGCATCTTTCGAGGTTTGAGACAGTCGCAGGCGAGTTGAATTTGAGAGTCCGAAACTCTCCTCAAAAAGGAAAATACAAGCCTTAGGACATCCCATTATCTTCCCGGTAAGATTTTCGCGAGAATTTATTCCTGCTCTTTGTCACCTTTTAAGAATATTAGTTTGCCTATATACAGGCGCTTATGGTCAAGGCACTAGTTGTTGGCCTTTCACCAATCGTAAATTAATTAAATTAACTTTGGATTTTGGGGGTGTCCATAACTACAGACTAAGGTGCCAATGTTTACTATCTGTTCATTAAATGTTGGAATAACTCAGCCAAAAAAAAATCGCTAATAAAAATGAATTACGTCACTGTAAAGATATTTCAATTGCGAACATTTTTCCTATTCATGGTGTTTTACACAAAAATTTGTTACCGAGCTATCAACAAATGAATGTTAAAAAACAGGGGTATCGGCATGAATTTCACATCAGTGAACTTTTACTTGCTGTATTTTTTTAAACAATAAAATTGAAATGTATAAAAAAAATCAGGTGGTATCTTTAACATTTTCTTTATAATATAATAGTAGTGCCCTCACCATACATTGTTATTTAAAAAAATACATATACTATAATGATAACGTGAACTTTTCCCCAGGATTTGTTGACGAACATTTTTTTAATGAATTTCAATTTTAGAACTTTAAAATTTCAAGGTTCGATGTACCAAGTATTTTTTCTGCAATAAAAACTAAATCTAATCTTTAAATCTAACTATCTCGCTCATGGTTTGACTGTATATACTTTTATGAATTGTTTTTCATAAGGCCCGTCTTAATATAATATACAATTGCGTCTCAAACTATTATTCATATTAATTATCATAATAAAATTCTAGTATATTATTAGTGACGTCATAGCTCACAGGAATGACACTTACGCGGTTATAACATTTGATCGTTCTAATTTTTTCTTGATAAATTGATAAAAATTGTAGATACAAATGATAAAGTGATTTCAGTTCAGTGAAGTTTTATATATTGTTGTCCAGCTTCAGCCAGTTTAAGAGCCTATTATCAAATCAATGTCACTTAATATGAAGAGTCATTCGTCGTTAGTTCTACTGTTCTGTGCTGCTGGATCATAAGTGTCTTCGTTCAATGCTACATTTAAACTGTGATAGTGCTTCCCACTTGCCAGAAATGTGATATTTTAAACAATTCAGAGAAAGTAATCTTATCACAAAAGATAACTACTATTACGCAGTTATAGCACATCTTCGTTACTGATATTAAATTTTGCTATGGACACAAATTTTAGTACATCTGCTGCTTAAACCACCGAACAGTGTCTGGAATCGTGAAAACTATAGCAAGGTGGTTTTCCGAGCGGGAAATTTCATCCGCGCCTGGAAAAAAAATGTCGAAGTATTATTTGGTATGTCATAACTTAAAAAAAAAAAAATTTGCTTGGAAAATTAAAATTATGTTTGATAAAGTCTGTGAAAATTAATTATGCAGGTTCTCCTCTTTTCATTTATTCTGATATCGTCTGTTCATTCTCAATCGGATGAATTTGATGATATTTTTTCCGAAATTGAAGACAAGCGTTATAATGGCAAACCGATACCATATTCTCTCGAAGAAACTTTTGATGGGAGTTTCTTAACAAGAACTTTTAATGGTACGTGGATTTCGGGTACCCAAATTCTTTATAGAGACTCAAAGACCAAAAATCTACTAACGTTTGATGTGGAAAATTTACAAACTACTCTTTTCCTCAATGCGTCTATATTGGTACGTCAAATAAATTGAGTTTATGCATTTGAGACTTTTAAAGTTCATTGAATATTTTATGATTGAAAGGAAGGAAATCCATCCATCGACTTATCTCCTGATGGATCACATCTACTGATTGGTCAACTAGTTTCTAAAGTAGGTCAATTTCTTGAATTACAAACTTCGTAAGACTTCATTTATTATTTTTCTAAATATACATTGTGTTTTAGGGAAACAGGATATCTACCCTGAAAAGATACCGGGTGTACAATCTGTATAAAAAGTAAAAAACTGTTCTTTTTTTTATCTCAATAATATAAATTGAATGGAAATGTGAAAAATAATTAATATTTTCTATTTTACTTTTAAGAGCATGGTCTAATATCGCGGAAGGTGGAAACATATCTCTTGCACTTTGGTCGCCTATTGGTAACGATCTATTTTATGTATTAAATAATGATATCTATCACAGGCAAGTTGTCAATGATGTTATTAAAATCGTAAGATTAACTTTCGATGGTTTACCTGGAGTAATTTATAATGGAGTACCTGATTGGGTTTATGAAGGTAGGTTCAAAAAATGTATAAAGAATGTATAAATAAATATTATTAAGAAAGTATTAGTAATTACATCCATTATCGAAATAATAATAGAGGAAGTTCTCAACTCTGATGGAGCATTGCAAGTCTCTCCGGATGGAAAATATCTTATGTTTGCTACATTTAACGATACCGAAGTAAAAGATACTGTTTACCCAATTTATGGAGAACCTGGTAAAGCTGATAACCAATATACCTCATTAATGAAACTCAAGTACCCAAAGGTATTATTTCAGTTTGATTATAATTTTCTATATTAAGATTAAAGTCAACTTGTATAAAATATAATAAAACTAATAATAATTGTTTATTATTTTCATAGGCTGGTAGCACTATGCCTACAGTTTCCTTGAATTTGATAAATTTATCGAAACCTAACTCATCATTCACATTCTTAAAAGCTCCTCACGACGTTGTAGGAAGGCAAGAATTATTTAACTTACAGTTTTCATTTACAGATCGAATTCATTTCCACAGAACTTTAAAGAAAACATTTGCTGACAATAAGTTTTTCATAAATTGCGTTACGGGTTTTAGAAGTTTGAAAAAACAATACCTATAGTTTATCCATAGAGAATTCTATGACTTTGAAATGAATTCGACCTGCAACACTTGCAATGTTATTTTATTGGGCTAATTGATTATATGATTTTAAGGGAACACATCTTGTATACCTTTTCGTGGTTAACAAATGATAAAATTGTTGCAATGTGGACCAATCGTGTTCAAAATACAGCCCAGATTATTTCCTATGATCTTCATGGCAAAGAATCTTACATTTTAACAATGAGTGAATCTGAAGGCTGGATAACTCCTTCCAAAATAACTTACTACGATGGATATTTAATTTTCCTCGCTAGTCAAGATTCTGGAACTCCTGCTGGAAAGTTTATGCACATAACAAAATTCGATCTCAAGAGAGAAAATAATCCACTGCAGGTTGATTTAACTCCTGGTCCATTGGAAGTTTTATCGATTCTTGCTATTAACAAATCTAGTAGTAAAATTTACTATTTAGCTACAGCTCCAGGAGCACCTTCACAGAGACATTTGTATTCTGTGTCCATAAATCAGAAAGAAAAACCGATTTGTCATTCATGCAGCTATAAAAGTTTGGAAGGTATTTTATTTGGATTGATGAGATTTAAAATATATCCAGGATCAACTGATATTTCTGTATATGGAAAATATTTTTTACTTTTTTTCTCATGTTTCAGGAAATTTGTGCAAGTACGCGGATGCTATATTTTCCCCAAACAAGTTGTATTATGCATTAACTTGTCTTGGACCGGATCCAGCGACAATTGATATTTACAATTCTGTGGGGAATCACGTATACACGTGGGAAAGCAACGACATTCTAAGAACCAAGTTGTCGCATAGACTACAACCTTCTGTAAAAAATATTTCTGTTGTGGTAAATGGATACAGGAGTGAAGTGAAATTGTTTTTACCACCTAGATTCGATCAAAATAAAAAGTATCCTATGCTTGTAAAAGTGTAAGTTTACTTTTATATGCCCAGTTTAGTTCGTATCGAAAACAAAATTATGATTAATGATTATTTTTGTTTAGCTATGGAGGTCCAGGATCAATTAGAGTCACTGATACTTTCAACCAAGGTCTGGAATCTTATATGACAACAAATCGAAGTACAATTTGTGCTTTTGTGGAAGGTCGTGGAAGTGGAAATAAAGGAAGCAAAATGCTTTTCGAAATTTATAGAGGTTTAGGAACTGTTGAAATTGAGGACATAATTGACATCTCTAAGTAGGTTTCAGAGCTGTATTATTTATAACGAAAACATTAATATTAAATAATGATTTACTATTGCTAATTTATCTGAAAGGAATTAATTGAAGCTTTTGTATCAAACAGGAGTTTACAGAAGAAGTTTTCTTGGATCGATGAAAAAAGAACCGCAATATGGGGATGGAGTTATGGTGGCTATGCAACAGGTATGGTTTTAGCAACTGATGTAGAATCTGTTTTCACATGCGGAATATCTGTGGCACCTGTAACATCTTGGATTTACTACGGTGAGTTAAGAAATGGGTAATCCTAATCTCTATTCTGTCATTGATTACTAAAATTGCTCAAATTAGTAGAAATAATATATTCACAAGGAACTATTAATTGATGTTAGTAATTTTATCCAGACTCAATTTATACGGAACGATATATGGGACTGCCAACTGTGGAAGATAATTTAGCTACTTATAATAAAACAGATTTAACAAGACTAGTGGAAGGTATTCGAGGAAAAGATTTTTTGCTTGTCCATGGAACAGGCGACGACAATGTCCATTATCAAAATGCTATGGCATTAGCAAAATCATTAGCAATGAAAGATGTTCCTTATCAGGAAATCACCTATCCAGATGAACGTCATGCTCTTTCAAAAGTTTTTCCACATTTATATCACACAATTGACAGATTTTTAGGCAATTGTCTAAAATTGACGTATGCTGAATCAACTTGAGACTAGAGACTATGTAATATAAATTATAAAATAAAATGACAATTTTTGCGCTAGTAAAATTATTTGGTATGTTCTCTGTTAATTAATAGATTTCATTATCGCTTAGGCCATGTTTATTGGTACAAGTTGGTACATACATATATACTCTACACAATTAATTTCATCGAATTATTTGAGTGGACATATTACACAGAATAGGTGTCGGTATTCCTATAGTCAAACACTCAGATGATTGATTTTCTAAAGGCATACATAGTGTTTACATATTATTTTCTTTCTACCATTTTGGGCATACGAATTTTTTTAAATTTTACTACCGAAATACGTCAGTTCTCTTTAAATTAAATGAGTTTAATTATTATTCCTTAAAATATAAGAAACCCTCTATCTCTTTTAAATATCTATTCTTTCAAAATCATTTCTTGTTTCTTTATTGACATTCTTAATATTGAACCCACTGATTTTTAAAAAATTGTAGTTATTTGAAAACTGAAGTGAGAACTGAAATATTATGAACATAAAGAATTTACACATGTAATTGGTCAAATATTCGATGAGATTTTTAATCTAATTTTCACTTGAAAATTAAAATAAAAACGTTTATTTTTGTTTTGTGCATAATATAATAATACATATCAATACTTTTCAGTCTTTGATTATGTTCTTTTTTTTTTGTAGATAAATATTCACCAATATACGATAAATTAGAATCCAGAATTCATAATTGTTCAGCAACTAATAATGATGAATTATTTTCAATACTTTAGATTTTTAGAAAATAAAGAATTTATCGAAATATCATTTCTTTTTAAATCGTTAAATTCTCGTAAATTCTAGACAAGCTTATACTAACCTTTACTTGATAGTTGATTTCGGATTAACTTAAAACATTTTTCTTATAATATTTTACTATTTACAACAGCGATGTCGCTTTAGATGAGCTGCATTATGTTTCTGTAAACTTTGGATTCCAATTTTTTTAAGGTAGTTCTATATATTTTGTTCTGCCATTTATTTATATGGCAGCATTATATACGGATTCTAGTATTTTCAACTTAATATGCAACCTTAATTTAAATACAGTAGTAAATAATAAAGTCAGAGTAACTCATAAACTATTTTATAGTATGTAAACTGGTAGTCGAGATAATTGTAATTATAATAATTGACAGGAAATTGTTCATTTTTCTACGCGACATAAACACCTTTTAGGATTGAACATTTAAACGATAGGAAACACTTAGGTATGTACTTTTTCTAACTGCGTGATTTTGTATAAGATTAAAGAAAACCTAGATAAGATTTTGAGGATCAAATGATTATTAAGTTATTGATATTAAATGTTGCTATATTGATATATAATACTCAGAATAAGAAATTAAAAATTAAAATTAAATATTAATATAGAAACATAGAAAATTACATATTAGAGATCTAAGGCTATCAGAGATTTTCTTACAACTAGTAAATAACAGGATGATGTGCGCTGTGACAATAATAATTTATATACAAACACCACGTAGTTCGTCGATTCAACAATGACGATTGCGATCCATTGATTATACTTTCATGTGTTTCGAGACTGATTCCCTCGGAGAATCACGAATTAATTAAGTAGAGTGTAGATGATCCTTCGAGTGGAAGGATTTCAACCGAAACTTTTGCTCTAACTTTTATTTTGCTTGTTTTTTTTAACAATCCTTTTGTTACACATAAAGATCGCAAAATAACTCTCACATCGTAATTTAGTAAAAGTTGACTATTTACTCCATCTAAATGTAGATTCATCTAATTTCAACTCTAACGTATTATTGCTCAAATCTCATATTATTTCCAATTTAATTAACTAAAACAAAGTTTTAAAAAAGGTAAAAATTCCACAAACTGCTTAATTTTTTATGATAATGGTTAATACTCATTGCTATATACAACATCGAAACATTTTAATATCGTTTCAATCATGAAAATTTCCTTCAAGAAGAATTTCAGAGTTACTTTTTTCTGCTAGATTAATTTTACATTCTAAATTCAGCACCTTTGAGAGTCCAGTTTTTTCTTCATTTAAGAGAGAATGAGAAACAATCGACATTCATAAATATGTACCAATTATGGAACATCGACTTTAATAATTTCTAGGTATATTGTTACACATCTTTATTTACACGACATTGAAATCATCTTGATACAATAAATTGTTCAATTTCGAATTTCTATTATTAAGTCAACTTTTGATGAAATCTGTCAAACTTCTAGATATTTTGATAGATATACCAGTTACAGATACTGGGATTAGATCATATTTAACATACAATTAATATTTCTCAGCGTGCTCTTTTTCTCAGGAGAGAATATCTATTATTTGGTTGACTACATACAATGTTTGACAAATTTTCAATCTCCAGAAAAGTCATGCTTTCCTATTATTAGCACAACTTCAATTTCCTCCTAGATTGGACCCAGAGGGAAATCTTTAAAAACAGTTGACCCTATTTGCTCCTGGGAGCTTAAAATGGCCGCCTAATTAGCAAATCTGCAAGTCGAATCAGTTTTGTCTCTTTCTTCAAAACACAAATCTGAGCTGAGAGGAAAATCCTAAAAGTTCATAAACTTTGACTGTTTTCAGAGTATAGAAAACTCCTTCAATAATGCCCATGCAAATTAGGAAACAAAATCTTCTTATTTAAGGACGGTACGTCCTTATTTAACTCTCATCTCAATTACTATTCAAATATATTCCCTGATGGAGGGGAAAGTTTGCTAAATCCAATGAATAACGTATCATCTGTTGCAAAATTTAATTTCATAATTTGTAATAAGTTGTTATATTACAAAACTATTAATCCTCTAGCAAAAAGCTTTGAAGAGAGTGTACTGCAGATGATGAAGATACTGACAGTGAAACAAGTTGACAAATGTTTCGTCTATTTTTTCGGTCTCATCTGAAATTTTTCGTCTGTCATCATAAACGAGGACATCTTATTTAGATGCAAGATCAAGTTGGTAAGAGTAGTGACAACTCGAAAAACAATTTATCAATGTACTGAATATGCTCTTTATGAAAGAAGGCAAATGCACTTAGCCCAAGCCTCTTCGGATTTCAACTCGCGTTCCCTTTCCCTTAGCGAAAGCTATGAAGGATGTTGATGAAGCTTGCTGGCAACAAAAATCCTTCTTCATTGTTGTGGATCTCACCGTTTTTTTTTCGATGGGCGTTTAATCTTCAAGGCGATCAAAAATGATTTTGACTCGTCATGATGAATTGGATGCTTATAAAAGAGAGCAAGCTGTACCATGCATTACTTCTGTTAGAAACATAGGAGTTCCAGCTCCTAATCCACCATCGGTTCCCTGAAGGTTGTCCCTCTCAAACTCGCAATCAAAGTAACGACTCTGCAAACAATTAGACGATGTAATAACGCTATCTCGTTTACTTTACTCAGTGAACTGTTACGGCAGGCGGAGCAATTAGGAAATTCGGCGGAATTATTCCACAAGTAATGTTCCTGATATAGGATACTGGTACGAACATGTGTATTCATACTAGTACCAGGTGCGCATGCAGCTGATGAGAATAATTAATGCAGTTTCGGACGAAATTTGAAAGTGGGTAGCTACCATACAGTTTGCAGAAGTCTTTTTTTTACAGTGCTGAAAGTCTAAGGTCGTGAAAACTTTCTTTTAGTTTTAGATCGCACAACGTCTATAATGGATTACATTTAACGATCATATTCAATCCCGATCAAAGGAAATATTGGCTATTTTTATTAAATCTCACCTGACAGTCGAAACATCTGCAATGGTCGCTCATTTTGCAAGTAATTCCCCATTGTTTGGCTACAGCTTTATATAGCTCCTTGCTGGATTTGTGCAAAATCTCTGGCCCCAACACAGGCTGCCTTTCACTGTATCCTCGATCAGAAGCTTTTTCGATAGTAGATGGTACATTTTGATCGAATGCATTGTCAGTTTCTTCTTCTTCACTCGCTGTTCGCTCAAGCCTCGTCTGGAACAATAAAATTAAAAATTTCTCTCGTCCAGTGAAGTTTCATATTGTATAAAAATTACTCAGCAAATGCAAGAATGGTAAAATCTGTTCTTAGTTTATGAAATAACTGCATTAATACGGTTGCTTGATTATACCTTGTTCATGAATTCTATAATTAGCCCTACTAATTAATTGGCGTCTAATTACGATTCCAAACAATCTTGTGTTTAGAGCGAACTCTAAGGCATTGTTTCGTCCTTTTGTTGGACCAATTGGCCATGCACCACGGTAAATTGCACACGTACCTAATAAAGCAGTACACTGTGTTTGAATGCGCTCGGGCAGTGGGCTATGTTTTAGTAGACCGTATAATGAACTGGTTTGATTTTATAACGACTTCTGTTCTGAGTGACGATGGGACATTTGCATGCCCGTTGCATTGTGTTAGGATGGTAACTCGTTATTATTTGCGGAGAACGAGTGCTCAAGGAGGAAATGTTATTGTATGCAATCCATTGAAACGAAAACAAATTGACATAATGAAGCTCACATAATTGTGTTTGCTTATTGTAAATAAATATTCAAAGAAGTGACTTCAGAGGTCAAATCACCTACCTGTATTAATAATTAAAACACTGTTCATGTTTTGTAATCACTGAACTTATTTCCTCCTTTTTCTGACTTCATAAAATGCCCACCGTTTATTAATTTCATGCATTGAATTACATTTCTTTTTTAATCTGGAGAAGTTTAAAATTTGAATGAAATGGAATTTCAAATAAGATCTTGAAAAGCTCTTGAGAAATAAACCCTCCATCTGGAATTTTTTTCCTCACTTCTGGAAATCGTCCAAGAAGAAAGAAGCAGAAATTGATAAAGGAGTGAATTGGAAAGTTATTGAATCTGAAATATACGTTACACTTTTCAGAATCCCCTTCGATATTACCGAATATAGAAAATTTCGTGCATTATTCTTTGAGATGTTTTCCAATATCGAATATTCCGAGATACCGTTAGATTAGCGTTTTACGAACTATTTTCTATTAATTTATTTTCAAAACGTAGACCTTCTCTTTAGGAATAAAAAAAGAAGATTTACCAACTTTTTAATATCTATAAAGATCTTTAAGAGCTTTTTCAACGTTCCTAACTTTGAATTTCGTGCATTATTTCAGTAAGAAAGTCAAACAGGAGAACATAAATCTCTGGGAAAATTCGAGAAATCATGTCAAATAATATTAATAATCATTCAAAAAATTGATGGATTTATTTATTTCAAAGGATTAGTTTAATTACCTCTTCAAGGACGTGTTCATATGAGGGTGGGGGTGAGTATGGTATCGCTGAATTTTGAGAAACGAGACTGGTTGTACCAGTACTCTGCATCTCGGAACATCCATCAGAATCTGTTGACATATTTGTCGGCAAATGAGGGTCTTCAGATTCGACGCTACTGCCGCCGCTGCTGCCGCCACTACGCGACTTCGACATCTTCGAAAAGCGGAGCTTGAATGGCGCCAGTTTGGAAGATTTTTTGCTCCTATAACATTAATAATTAACATCCTAGTTAATCAAATGTTTTGAACAAACATGAGAAACTTTTTCTTATATTTTTTAATTAAAAGTCACCATATATACCTCTCACCCCTTCGTATTTTTTTTAAATGTTCCTGAAAAAGATTCCACTAGATTGCAGAAATATTGTACATTTTCCCAAATATCAAATTTTAATGAGTTTCAAGTGATTTTAAGTAATTTAAAAATTTCAAAGTTTTCAAGACAGTAGATTTTTTTTCCTGGTTTGACAGAAGAAAGGGTTGCTGACCTTTCGGTAAGCAAAAAATAACTTTTCTAAGAACTCTGAAAATGTAGGGCCAACTTTTCTTTGCTATATCGCAGAGGATACACTGAACACGCCAGAAAAAATTATTTTCCAGAAAGCATGTGTTTTCGGTTATTTGAATATAATTTAGAAGAATTTTCCAGTAACAGTCACATAGGCATCATTTGCCCGGCGATGGTGTCGTTGTCGTGGAAACGCATCGAATTCATCTGCACATCGACCTAGTGACCGAGTTTCCAACTAGCGACTGTCATTTCTAGTTCTCGTGCTGCCTCTGAACTCGAACGCGATATTGTCACATTAAATTTTCCAATATATTATCAACTATAACTATATTTGATATAAAATGCAAACGACAATTTCCTTTTATAAAGGCAACTGAAAAGATTAGAGTGTAAGAGGAATATGAAAATATATATCACAAATTTAAACTTTGTATTAAAAAATTACGAATATTAAAAATATAATCGACACTATTCAAATAAAGAGTAAGTTATTTATATTCCTGTGAAGAAATTTCTCCCAATCTGGGCCCGGATATGTCCACAGAAAAATTTCTACACGGGTTTAATATTGGAAACTTAATTTCTTTTATTTTTCACAATTAGAGAGGATGAAGATCTTTTATAATAGTTAAGTAGGGAAAGCCATTTTTAGTAAGACCGCATTATCTGGAAAACAGTAAAGAAGAAGGAGTACAGAGGATTTCGCGCCTTAAGAACTCTTGAGGATAATCATCGGTCTGTGTTCGTGCAGATATACCAGAGTTTTAAAATCCAAATAAGCAGTAAGTCGACTCTCTTTTTTTTTATCTCTAAAGAGGAATTTACGAGTAACGATGAAAAATTAGTGTCAAGACGAAGTAGCTTTTCTTGGCAAGGTTTTAGTGATTTTCTGAGACCTGATGGCTGCCAAGTTTTTTCTTGAAAATATAAAACAAGTAATGGGACAAGAGCCTATTGTCTTGTAATGTCTCTTCTGTTCGACTTCACTTCAATTTGCAGTGCAGGCAATTGAAACTTCCTTATTGCGAGTCAGTTGTTATTCGTAAGAGCCGCTATACAGCTTTTCTATTTCGGAAAGTATTTTTTAATTTAATGAATACTTTTATATATATATATATTTGCATACATTATACCCCTCTAATTGAAATTTTTACAATTTATCTTTTCCTGAATGTTATAAGAAGCAGAAAAATATTTTTTTGGATTTCAGTATTCATTGATTGTTAAATAACCAAATATTTATTTTCAAATTTTATTTATTAAAATTTGAAATTATTTTTAAAAATATAGGTACCGAGTTTGTAAATTGAAAACTTATAGAAAAACTTGGAAAAATTAGTTAAAGCTAATGAAGTAACTCTTAAACTTGAACTGCTGCTTTCCCATATTTTACATTAGTTTTCGATTTTAAAGGACTCTCAAATTTGAAATATTTTTCTTTTAAAACACGAATCTAAACAATCAAGTTAAAAAAATTTTAAAAATACAATTCCTGTACCTACAGCGGAAGAAATATGCATGAAGATAGCTTTTATTTGATTTATTTGAAATTACTTGTTTTGAACAAAGAATTTCACATGTTCTATTTTTAAATTGGGATATTCGATAAACATTTTATTCAGTTAGCAGAATAATAAAGTTTCGTTTTTGCGGATTTTCTAGTAGATAACGTTCGTGCAGCAGCAGATTTTTTTTTGTAAATATTAGTTGCTTTAAATGGTGAATACTCTGTTCCTAAAAGTAGGATAAAGTTATAAAATATATACATTTACGAAATTTTATGTTGTACTATCCATTTCTCATAAAACTGACCCGCTTGCATAATAAAGATTTATTACTAAGGAATAAAAAATATTATTTTTATAGAATTTACTTTAACTTTTGGGCGTTTTTATTAATTATTTTGTGAGAATCTTGTCAAAAAAATTCACAATACGCCCGAAGTAAAAAAAACTATATTCACGAGAGACGAAAACAACGTGTTACTCGTGAATCGATATCATCATTTTATATTAATAATAATGAAATAATAACAATTCAGAAGCAAGGGCTTTTATCAGTACTAAATTTAAAAAGGATTAGAAAAAGTAGAACAGTTCAAAAATTCACAACTACAATTTTTTTATCGAGCCTAACAGCTGTCCACAATTTGCAGTTCCAGCACATTGGAATATATAAGAAAGAGGGCTTTCGAATCTCTTTTAAAATTCAGAACAATTAACATTACCTCTAATATGTTCCATTTTACAAATACTTATAAAAATTGATTATTTTTCAAGTTCAGTTTACACCTTTAACCCTCTTAAGGTAATGTTAAACTCCACATTTTCAGAAATAAATAAAAAATCTGATCAGAATCAGGTTAGTGGAACAACCCCTCGCAAGGTCAGCCAGGGATGCTGTGGAAGTATCAACCACTAGATATCGTTCAGCAGTCTGGGGTTATGAAAGAGCCCCTGTATCACATCGGACAATATGACTCTAGCGTAATTTCTACCCACTTCCGTCTCCCGGAACGTCGGTGAAATAGCGTCTTTCGTTTTACAGAACACCCGTATATTGCAGGGTGAAATATATGGGAGGGGGTAAATATCAAATGAAGAAGGGGTAAAGCGATAGAAGGAGGGGAAAGAGGGGTAGAAAGAGGAACGTTGAAGGTGGAAGGCAGGAACGAAGAAGCTGAAAAGGAAAAGGATCAGCTGGAGGGAGGTTGCCTGAGGGGGTTGGTTTAGAGAGTGGGTGGCTTACTGGAAAGCAGTCGTGAGAAAAATTCACAGAAAAACTCGAGACTCAAGACTTATCTTTGTGGGTAATGCGAGTCTTTTAGCAGGATTCGACGCCAAATATCTACTTCGAAGGTGGCAAAGTAGGTTGTTCGAGTGTGGGCCACTGGCCCCAGTATCTCTCTTCACCCCTTTTCCTCAGAAGTGGACGATCTCGTGTCAGTGGCCCCAGCTAGTGCACCCCTGTCCTGGGCTCGTGGTTCTCGTCCTAGTTTCCCGCGTTGCCTATTTCCACTCCCCACTCTCTTTCTACTCCATGATCTCTTCCCACCCCCACCCCTTAATATGAGTATACATCTGATTCGCTTTCTCCTTCATTTTCCACCCCTTTCACTCATTTCCCCTCTTTCGAGGCCTCATCAAACACGAGTGCGAAAAAACCATTGTTTCAAGTGTGAAAAAATCCATTCTCCCCCTTCTATACCTCATTCCAGCACCCCTAAATGATGTCGATCATTGTAACTTCCAGTGGTGCAGAAATTTGATAAAGAATCTATAATATTGCTGCAAGACCTGGAAATATTTTTCTATATTTATAGAATTTAGAAAGTAAAAATGGAAAAATAACTGGAATTTTTTTGTGGACTCTGTGTTGAAGTCTTAATGATTATTTTAGTATTTTTTGGAACGGAAGATTTCAAATAAAACAGAACTTAAAGGCGTCGAAGAAGAAGGGTTTTAAATGATTTACAGTGATTTTAAAGAATCTCGAGGGATGAAAAGTATTTCAAGGATTTAAAAAAATTTTAAGGGATTTACAAATTTTTCAATAACTGATTGTAATGAATTTCAAGATGTTTTAAGGATGTTTCAAAAGGTTGTAAAGAAATATCTTTAAAAAAAATTCACAAGACATATGAGACCCTGCAACCCTGATCTAATAAATTGCATAGAAATTTCAGAGGAATTGGAGAAGTAATCCAGTGAAGCTTATTCAATTACAGACAAGTTTGAGAGATTTACTTGTTATGGGAAATAAGAGAGTGCAACACGATTGGGGATGCAGAGAGAGATTGACAGGTAGTGGTTTGGGAAACGGAAGGAGGGAGGTTTGGTTGATGAGGGTCAGGAAATGTCCAGGATCTGACGAAAGATTTTATGTAGGTCAGAGAGTTTTAGTTTAATTCAGGAGGAGATGAAAACTCACCTAGACACGGGAAATGATTGGCACCCCTTCACACTCTCTCACTGATTCGACAGAGCGATCAATACGTATTAGAGTTTACGCGCCAACGATAGAAGTTTATTCACTGGATGAAGTGTTTTTTCATAGAGGAAAACATATTCGTGCAAAACTTGAAAACATGCATAAAACTACACGATAAAAATTATTAGGTTAGAGAAAAAAGATCGTCTGGTTTTTTAACGGGATCAATTTAATTTTTATTAATAGGAAATATTTCACGATTTCAGAAAATCGGGAGCAAAATTAAATATCGAGCCTTCAAGAATCAATAATAATTTTTAACCGAAGGTCTTATTTCACAATAATCAAGAGTTTTTCAATTGAAAGTTATCGGAAAATCCTTAGATTCTTTTATCAACTTTTTATGGAATATTTTACAGACTAGTATTAAATCCTTTACGTATGAAAACCTTTTTCTCTTCTTAATCTTTTGAAATTTCTTAAAATTCACCTAGAAAAACTTTTTTGAAAAAAGTAAGATAAGAGGCTATAAAAATAAATATTTTATATCGAATTATGCAAATCATTTGAGAGTATATTATTATTAAATTTAATAAATTAATAAAAATTAAAAAGTTGATAAACGTCATTGTTTGCAAACTTGGAAGTGAAGAATATAAAAAATTGATGAGCAGAAAGAAGAAGATAAGTGAGATCTTATCCCAGTTTCCCTTAAGTATGATTTTCTTAGAAACTCTATACTTTTCCTCAACTTCTAAGATCGAATTCGTTTACCATGATGAGCGACATTGTTCCCTAGCGCAGATGATTAATCATCCTCTTGACGAACGAAGAAAGAAGAAGAAGCAGAAGAGTTGCGAAGAAGTGTAAAGGAAAAGGGGGTGAGATATATATGATGAGTTGGGTTCAATGAAGAATTACGCTGTCTGATTTATCTCTCACGTCCACCTCGCTCACAACTCTCGATCACTACGACACAAGTCGGTTCTTCAAGTTTTAAATCCCTTGAGATTTCTCGAATCAAAGACCACGAAACGTTCTTCTAGACTTGGAAACTACCTTCTTTACTGTTCTCGATTCTTTTTGCAAAGAAGAAAGCTCTTCATTTATTTTTTTTTCATCGTTCTAAATGAAGATTTAAAGCTTTCAATTAATTTTATTTTTATTATCAATTTTTAAACCCATTTCAATTTTGATATCATGAGAATTCTCCGATTAATCTTTTTAATTTTCAAGTCATAATTTTAAATCGTTCAAAAAATTAGTTCTTTAATTTGAAATTCTCTACGTTTTTAACATTATTTGATAAAAGCATTTGGTGAACAATAATAAATGGTTAGTATTTTCACCTGAGTTTGGAAGATATTTTTGTAAATTGAGGAAGGTAAGAAAAAAACATGAGCGAGAACAACCCTTACGACAGCAATGTAAGATTGTTAGGGGAACTCGATATCTCGTTTGAAGGGAAAAAGATCAGGGCGTGAGTGGAAAGGTTTTTATTTCATTTTTGGGATTTTATCGCTGGATGTGTACACTGTACATTGTCAATGGCGGGAGGAAGCTTTTCGAACGTCAGGATCAGGACTGTGACAGTAAGCCAAGCTTTATTTGGGTCAAAAATGTAAGACACGAAATCCAATCAGCAAACACAAAGAAGCGAGATACTTTAAAAGAACTATACACCTGGTATTTCAAAAAGCTAGAATTTATATTTGTCGTTTTTAAATTGTTGCTTCAACCTTAATTTCTGAGACTCAGAACAGATACATGACTCAACTTTAAAATATTAAAAATGGGCTAGTTCAGTGAAGATTTTTATCACTCGACTGTGATGAAAAATGAATTAAAATGTATAAAAATATTAGCTGAATCAGGAGGATTGGAAAAACTAGCCGGGAAATTAATTCAGGTCCTGATCAGATGTCTTCTTTCATTTCGAGTCCAGCTCCATAAAATAAAATAAATGGAAAATCCGATTGAACGTCCTTTTAATTTATTAAAAATCGATTCGCTGAAAATTTCAAACTACGGTGGAACTCAATGTTACATTTTATGATTCCGTTTCTCAAAGTAAATATTTGCATAAATGGTAAAAAGCGTATAGGTGCCCGGTGAATAGTGGATATTCAAATTTAACATCTAGATAGTCAACAAATTGAATCACAAATATATTCATTCTAAATATCTAGATATTCATCCTAAACATATAGATATTCAGCTTAATTATGTCGTTACAAATGGCTGTCACATAGTTCACTGAATTTCCATTTTTCTCCGTGATGGAATGTAAAGAAAATATTCGTGTTTGATCTGTGTTATGAGGAAACGTAATGTTTTGTCCCCGCATGGCATATGCACGTCTGCATTTTACACTTTTTCTTCTCTTATCCTCAGAGATCATTCAGTTCTTCTTATTCGTAGTATAAAATTGAATAAAAAACGCTACACCTTCTCCCCTGAGAAATCGCAACGTGTATGTTAAAGTTCTTCTTTGTGCAACATCTAGAAAGGAAAGCTAATAGAATAATGGAGACCATATCATCCATTCACAATTTGAGAGCCAACTGATGTGATCTACTTTTTTCTTTGTTCAGTCCAGAGTTTATAAGGCTATAAAGACTTATATCTTTGGATTTTCCCTTCTTCAATCAGACACTTTAAGAAACTTTTAGATCCATTGTAGTAACGAGTTTTACGCTCCATCAAGAATTGCAATGGCACTTTACTTTTAATGTTACAGCTTTGTTAATTAAAATTCAAATGAATCTGAATCAAGTGAGACTTTTATTCATACTTTACTTATTTATGTGAGTGGGGATTTTATACACATGAATGAAAATAAAATACAAATTGTATAAAGCCGGAAAAAATGCATAACTAGGTCTGTTAGTTTTCAGATAGCCTTATGTCAAGGCATGACACATTTCCCCAGAGCTTCCTGAGAAATTGCATACACCGGAGTTTCCCACGAATTTCCGCGGATTGTCTCGCAAAACTGCTTCCATGGAAGAGGACATAATATAAGTCCAAAAGAAAAATGATAAAAACATGGCTGCTTATTTAATAGTTTATGTTCACCGTGCTATATAAGTGGGGTAGATTATAATCAATATTGCAAGAAATAATATGAAGCGTGAAGGACACAAAACACGTAAAGAATTATTATTTTTATCCGCATGATAAAGGTACTTGATATATTTAAATATTTATATATTCTCAGAAATGAGCTCAAATTCTATTAAAGTAATACTGAAGTAACTTCCCTTTTGAAATTTAATCATTATCCATTCATTCGAAAGGTGCTTCATATACTTACTTATATTCATAAATATCATTTCAAAAATCCATTTTTGGGCGACCTCATTAAAATATTCTTGAACCTTTAGAAATTCTTGAGCATCTTTTAAAAAATTTCTGAATACCTAGATGAAATTCATTCGCATTTGCAGAATAACTCAAAATGCACTCATATCTACATAATTCAATGAAATATTATAAAAACTTAAATACCCAGTACTTTTTCTAAAAGTAAAAAAAGGAAAGAAGAAAATTGAGGGGAGTGGCCAGATTTCAGTTTCGAAGAACCTAACCGAATGAAATAAAACACGCAACTAAGGTTTCTAATTACAAGATAGTTCGAGGTCGTCATCGACATTATTCACAGAAAGCGAATTCCCTCAAATTTGATCATCATTAGCAAAAATGAAACATGAAACACAACTCACTCAGAGTTTCTATTTCGCCAATGGCCATCCGGGTAAATTTTTTGCGTGTCTGACTGACCCTTTCAAGTAGTCTGTACTGCGACACTGACGCCTCACTTTAGTAAATGGTTTCATTCATCCTTTCCACTCAGTTAAAAGAATTGGCTCAACTATTCCGGAATGCTCACTATATTTTTTCTTTTTGTTGACTAGTTTTTATAATTCTCTCATGCACTTTCCTCGCAATAAAGACGAAGTTCAAAAAGAAGGATTTAAATTGAAAGAAATTCAAATTCCAATGGATTCCTACTGAAAGGGTTTTAAATTAAAGAATTTAAATTACAAGATAATGTAATCAGGAGAAAAAGTTGCAAAAAAAAGGGATTGAATAAAAAGAGGTACAAGTATTCGTTCGTCTCAAAGATACACGTATACCGTCAAAACATACCACCCCCATCGTTTTATTGATCGAGCGGAACACACACCGGGTTTAATATTCTTGTAAACTCCTGATTCAAATTTAAGCTTTTCAGTTCAATTTTTAGACATATTGTTAAACGAATTCGATAAATGAAAAGTAAATAAAGGAACTTACGTATTTTCAAAAGATCCAAAGCCTCTGAAATGAGGGTTGACTTTCAGGAACCACAATGTGCGAACAAGGTGTTACGGCAAGGCAACCATATTGAAACAGGACAGCGCCACTTGCGGTGGTCATTGAAGTTTCCGAGCTTTAACCTCTCTCACCTACCCACGCGGTGGTGAATTAAATTTATGCTAAACTTATACTTAGTATTTAAGATAATATCATTAGGTTCATTCATGCTGGTCACAGCGTCCTTTTCGAGTTCCATTGGATCCTAAGAAAACAAAAAAAAAACAAATAAATGAGGACCTATTTCATATGGAAGAAATTACATTTTTATTATATATCTTCTTTTAATTCTAAATCTTTTACCTTAAAATAAATGCATACATAATTACCGTTTAGGAACGACGTCAAAGATGTTAAATTAAAGAGATATTCTATTGAGCTAGTATAATTGGAGCCAGTATATATTGGAACAGTAAAAGCTAAACAAATAATGTAATCTGTGCAAAGAGTTATAGAAATTTGTATGACTGAGTCTGGGGCAGTGCCAGAAACATTAAATCGGACCTAAAGAAGTTAATGAACCCTTTAAATGCACGTGCACTCCACCTTTACCTGAATGCATAATTAAATTTTAACCCACATTCAAATACGGTTTTATAAGTAAAACGTTTCAAAAACACAGAAAAAAAATTGTATATAGTTTCTGTTACAGCTTGTTGTTAATTAATACACCTTAAGTCCGTTTTTGGACTTAATGCTAGATATAATTTTATTAAATAAAACTAAAATACTTTCAACTCAGATGTTAAAGATATCAAAGGTTTTCAAATATTCAAGGATTTTAAGGAATTTAAAGGGGAATTTAAGCGAATAGAAACGATTAAAAGCTTTTTAAGGAATTTTAAGACAGGTTTCAAGTTTCTAAATCAATATTAGCGAATTTCGAGATTACAGTACTGTACTAAAGTGCAGCAGGAGTAATTTATGAAGATATGGTATATGATATTCTTTACGATTTCTATTGTAAGGATGGTCTTAATTTTTTATGTGCAAAGGCAAGTTGCGTGAAAAATTGATATCGGCATGTGACATATTGCCTCTATCTGTGAGAAAGTAGTGCTGAATGAGCTTTGAATTTCCCTGAAGGATCTTTTGGATAGATATCTACTCTGCTCATGATGCCGAAAGGCTCATCGAGTCATATCTAATCGATGCACCCTACTAGAGTAGCGCGTGAAGAGGCCGAGTTGAGATTTTGCTAATTCAGCGACACCCCGACCCCTTACTAAAAAAGCCTTTCTAAGCCCAAGCGCTTTTTAAAAGTCCTTTATTTTATGAAGTGACTATTCACTCAACAGGGGAAATTTTACAGCAAATGATTCAACCTCTGTTTCAAGCCACCCTCATATTTTTTCAATGTTGTCGCCTTTTATAATTATTTACATCCTTCAAATGATATAGAGCTACTTACTAAATTGATCATAAATCCCCTGAAATCTTTGTATTCGATTTTTATTCATTTACTGGAACATTTTTTTTAGCTCAACAAAATAATTTTGTTGTTATTTGTGCAAACATTTTTTTATTGGGTCTTTTTGTTAGCCTGAAAAAATACTTTTTATATTCTCAAAACTGATTTTTATGAGAAAATCATTTATTTAATTTTCTTACAAATCAGTTCTTTCTTCATACTTTCTTTGGAACGTGTCAATACTTTTGCAGAGCAGTTGTCTTAGAATAATATTTCGAACGAAAACACATCGAATCAAAAATCGGGTACTTATATTTTAACCGAGTAAGTATACGCTACAGAACATCTAAGAACAGCGGCATTTGGTGTCAACAGCAAAATACTTTGTTGGAAAAACAAAACAATTTTGTATAATAATTTCGTTCTATCGTTTTACAATATATACGTATAAAATCAGGAGTAAATTTAATTAAGTCAGGATTCCAAGCAAAATTTGCACACCTCAAAGTGTACGGTTCACAAGAAGCTCGAATAACATTCTGTATCTAGTTGCTCGCAAATACTGCATTGTGTTAGCTGCTAAGAATGTGGTAGACGCAAGTCGTCTACATCCGGTGACTTGTCCCTATTTCTCAATCCCTTTTTCTCCTTCTCTTCTTCTGTTCATCTCCATTTCTACTTCTCAGTTACTTCCGGCACGGAGTCTCGAGGGATCTGCTACTTACCATGAAAATAATAAACGTAAAAATTACTCAGGGGTATAACTCAGAAGAAGTCCTACAACCGTTTTAATTAAAATCTTGCTCGAAGAATGTCTGTCTGGAAATTGTTCCACTTTCGGCTGGTCGCTAATCGTCCGAAGAATCGTGGAGATGCTTGCCAAGTCCTTCGCTATAATTTTCATTCATATGAAAAGTCCGTTGTACTTCCAAAAATAAAGCGTGCTACTCTGCAGGTACATTACAATGGGCAACTTATCTACTTGAATGCTCTGTAGCCAAACTGCTTAATTGACATAATATTTTTCTATGCAGTGCCTTAATTATAAATTATAAAAAAATGTAGCGAGAATTTCAACTTTATCATATCTCTTTGTTAGTGAAGGGACATCGGAAATAACTGAGTTGCAAATGGTAATGAGAATTCATATGGCAATAATGGGTTTTCAGAGCAGCTTTTCGCGAAATGGCTAATAAGATATAAGTTGCATTTAGTTTGGTAACTTCATGGTTCGGACGCACCGTACGGGTGCATACCTCCACTCATATTAAAATTTATATTCCCGGGCGTCCGATGTACACATATATAGCCAAAGCATCGTGCACGCCAAGGGAATTGTGTCGTTAAAATCGAATTTCACGGTTTTCCGACAAGTAGTAACATATATACACTGACTCATATTCATATGTATATGCATCGCGAAAAATTTTAGTCAATTAAATTATTTTACTGTTTTACGCTTTTCAATGAAAACAGCAGAGTTAAAATAAATTGTGCTCAGTAATAATGTGCGGTTTTATTGAAAACTTATTTCAGAAAAAAAGATGATTGTTTAGTAAATATATATATATATATATATATAACTTTGACTACAAGTTCTAGGTAAGGTTGAAGTGTTATAGGTAACTTGATATTAAATGAAGTGTGAAATTCAGTTAAAATTTCCCGAAGGAGAGAAGCGGCACATCGAGGTACTTCAGGATGCTTTAATCAGTCGTCAGTTCGCAAAGACAAGTTTGAAAATTGCACGACAACAGAAACTTTGAGTTCGCTAGCTTTTCAACTTCTGTGCTCTCCACACAACCTTTCGTACGACCTTCATATTACAAAGGGATGTAGAGGATATTCCCATAAGTGTTGTAAAAGGGAGTGAAATTCAGAAGAGTATATCATTCCTAAATATCTTATTACCAAAATATCAGAAATTACTTTAAAAATCACGTAACAAAATCTATTAAACTTAAAATCTTTAGACAAATGAAGTTGCCTTGCATGATATTGAAGGTCATCTCTCAGGAGAGCTTTTTGCTGGTGTAATGTACACAAGGAGAAAATGAAACTGCTGCTAAGAGATAAAACACGTAGGACAATTATTTATTATTTAGAGCCTAATAATTTATATATTTTTTTATTTAAAAAACAATTTTATAACGTGTGAAGTTTTTTTAGTAACAAGACAATAAAAAAACTGTAGATAAAACTTTTATTCAATTAGTTTAGGAAATTAAAATTAAATGGACTGGAAAGCGAATTTTTTTTTAAATTGACAACACTAAGAAGAGAAGTGATTCATTTGAAATTGGAAGGTGGATAATATAGATAAAAACTGAATTGAATAATCGGAGATAAACCTGGAGTAAATTTGAGATCAAGTATATTTTCTATATCGTGGAGTATTGAAAACAGATATAAACCTATTTGAAAGAGTTTGTGTTTTCCAATACCAAGTGTTAAAGAGGACACTTGAACCGGAATTCAAATTGGTTCCAATCCCTGAATTGGGTTAAAATGAATAAAGTCAGTAACTTTGAAGAAGAGAAAAGAAAGAGCGAAACAGAAAAGAGTAAAAGAACATTTAAAGAAGGATTTACCTGGGCGGGGAGTGGAATTTAGAATAGATTGAAGTGAAATTCTGAAGTTGCTTCAAAAGTTAATTAGTATTCACAATGTAGGAAGAGTAAAAATGATAGAAGTCACTTCAGTAAGAAGAAAATTTTATGGACGAATTGGTGTGAATTGAAGAGGGTTATTTTCCGGTCTGATAAAGTCTAAACTAAGGTATCAGAAGGGAAAAAGTGACATCAAAGATGCAGTATGAGGAGAGGCAACTGAAGCTGCCCCCAGGCGAAGAAGCATTCATTCCTCGTGAAGAAAAGTAAAATTATTGTGAGCAAGAGTTTCATTAAATTTATTTAAAGGGTCTTGTTTAAAGATAAGATATAAAGAAGGGCTCAAGATAAAAATGTGATTATTCCTGGTGCGTGAAAAGAACCAGGCGTGACAAATGTATGTCAATTAAACTGTAGCAGATAGCATTAAAAAGAAGACAATAAAATTAGAAGTGGTGGAATGGGATGAAAGAGATAACTGTCCTTCATACTATCCACAGATTTATCGGACCGAAAAAATAGAAGTAGTAAATTAAAAATAAAAGTTACTCGCATAGAACAAAAACCACCCTTAAATCTTATCACTTCAACGAATTTTGTAATGATAATAACAACTAAAACTGGAAATCAGAACTCCAACAACAAGTAAATAAATTGCTGCATTCAAGACGCTCCAGTAAGTTAAAACTACCTTTGGATCAAGTCAACTTGCGTAATGTCTCTTCATGTACAAAGTATGGTACATGTTCAAGTAATCTTTTTTCTTATTTATACATTTTATGAAACATACATCATAAGTTTTCCTTATTATTGATATTATTTATTAATAGTAGAGAACAGGGAAATCTCAATTTTTAGTAACTCTCAATACTATAGAAAATTATAAAGAGGGTGGTTTAGGATGAAACTGTGAATTGTAATATAATACATATTCGCGTAATCTTTTCATTCGAGAATAGGATATAACATTAGAATTGCAAATTACTTTTTATCATTTCAGGTTTTGATTGCTTTTATGAACGGTGTCTTGGATTAATCTCTGCAACCTTCAGCACAATTAACATTAATGCTCTATAAATTTGCTATCAATCCAGAATCTTATAAATCATTAAAATTGCAAATCATAATCTCCTTTTATTAACGGGCGTCGTTTCCTTTATATAAAGAGGTAGCTGACATCTAATCAATTAGATTTCGATGCGATTTTTCTGTTAGAAAACTCTAAAAGACTTTCCTGAAGAGTCAGAATTAAAGTTAGATACCAGCAAAAGTTAGAGTTGAGGTTTGAGTCTGAATTAGAGATAGGGTCAGAGATGAAGTTTGAATGTGAGTTAAAGTTAAAGTTAGACTCAAACTCCTGTAACAAGGAAAGGACCTCAATCTCGTGAAAATAGGATTTCTTGTTAGAAGTGCTGTCAAAATACGAAACGAAATTTCGTAGGCCACAATGTGTAACCGCGTAATAGATTGCGACGCGAGCGCCACTGTCAGTAAATCGATGCGAAAGGCTCGCAGGCTCTCTCTCTCTCTGATTCGTTCTATCGTCCTCTGCTTCTGCCACCCCTGAATCCACCCTCGCTCCCTCCCATTTTGCTACCCTCTCTTTGGTAAGTTAAGCTCGCATTTTAACTCGTCTCCGCGGTTCAGCGGAGTTCAGTCGTGCTCACGTGCATCGCAAGCTCAGTTGTCTTCCTGCAAGCTCGACGTGCAACACGAAAATTCTCGCGGTAGCAGTCACACTCGATGTTCCCGCTCCCGAAGGCCTACACATCCTTTAAGGTAGAGCTTTCCCAATTTTTTTCTTTGTAAATTAACCCCCTTTTCTATTTTTTTCCCCCACCCCCTGTAATTTTTGGGACTTTTAAGTGAGAAACGAAACTTTGACCTGTATGCTGGATATTACTCTAGTGCTATTTGAAATACGGTTTTATATGGATTATTATTACATCAATAAATAATGCTATATTCATTTTTCATCACAGCATTCACAAGTATCAACTTTATTTTGAATAAAAAATTCCGATTTTTGAACACAAAATTATTAGATAAAATAGTATCAATGTGACTGTGAAAAATGTTTTAGGGGAACTTCCAAATCAGAATAAGAATATCTTTTATTTTCTTTTTCCTATAGCACTCTTTTCTTTTATTTCTTGACGCTGTATCCTGACGTATTTCCATTGACCGTGCCTTCGAATACACGCGCTCAGTTCCATGAATGGAAAGTGTTTTTTTTTTCTCTAAATTCTCTTGTGTTACCTATTTATTTTTCTCTTTCTCTCTTATATTTATCTTCTATGTTTCCGACCCTTACTGAACCCGGAAGTTCATTAGCAGTTGAGAGACGAGTGAATAAAAAAGGCTTTGTAATTAATCATCTCATGATGTGAAGTGATTTTTCATTTTAACAGTCACGTCATCTCCCTACTTCATCACAACTGGCCGACAGAATTTATATACGTGATACGTCCCGGAAACCTCAAAGTTAGTTAATACTTTCCACCCTGATGATAAACCTGAAGCAGTTTAGCAATGGCCCAATTCGTTACGAGTAGTTGAATTTACGAGGATTCCCCACGACAGTTGATAACGAACTACTTAGGGTGGGATGAAATGCGCGCAAGTACTTCGAAAGCAGTGGAGATTCCACAAACAATACTGAATACAAATACTTCTTTTCAATTGGGAGGACTTTACTCCTTACAATTAGCATAAAAGAAATAATTTATTGTGGCAAATGATATGGCAGAAACAATAAGGGACAATTATTTTGACAATTATTTCAATTCCGCCTTGCATAAACTGGCTTTATCTACTAGAATTTGTGTAACGTCACACAATTCAGTAAAGCAAGGAGTCTTCAACAATACACGTCAATTATTATTATTATTATTTCATCCCTTGAAATATCGGGTTGAAATTGCAGGTCTGGTTCGATATAAAACGTGGGTTTTCCGACAATATTTTACGTTTACCGATAGCTGTTTTCATTTTCGATCTACATAATTTGATACACAAATATTTTACTCTAAAGTACCTTTAATGGATTTTTATTGAACTCTTGAGGATTGGTACTAGGCATCTGAAGTATTTGCTTTCAGAGAAGTAAATATCATAGCGCGACTTGCCGGAGGAAAAATTGTGTTTGTTTTTCACGAAGGAATGAATTTCAATTAATTTAGTTGATTGCAAATCTCTGTTTTCGTTGTTGTTGTTTCTTACGATTTCCGAATAAAAGCAATCGATCTACATTTCCAAGTACTTCGCTTTCCTGGTAAAGTTTCTGTTCGACCTACTCGAAGAAGCTACTTTGAGAGATTTTCAACTTCGAGGGTGGCCTCGAGATTCTAACCCCCTGCTATCTCGCTGGGAATCGCAAATAAGAAATCAGAAGTTTGTGGGATGGAGTTGGTGAGAAAGAAAGAGGTTTGGAAGTGGAGGAAAAAGGAGGTGGTGTGAAAAATTCATTCCACGTTTATCGAAGCTTGAGAGTTTATTTCGTTGCACAATTTTATCTACAAACCTATTAATCTCTTTTACTCTCTACTGATACGAGAGATTTGTGTTCTCAGAATCTTACATAAGTGTGACTGTGAATTTACTGTATTTTTCTTACATTTATCCTACACTTTCATTTAGTATTTAAACTTTTATCAATTCATTTAAAATTGAAGCATTAGCGATTGATTTACTTTTAGCTTTATCAAACTTCCTATTAATTGCAGTTCCTACTAATTGCAATCCTTGCATAATTTCACATGAAATGCACATTTTTAAACTCTCTCTCTCTCTGCTATTCCTTTTCTCAGATTATTAAAAAATCTTAATAAGGTAATTGTTGGATTTAGATCTGCAGAGGAAGATAAGATATTGTTACTATCCATTTGTGCGAACGAAGAACGTAACATTTTAATTAACTGCATCTTCTTGTAACACATAATTATACTATATCCCAGTTTTCTTTCTCTCTTTCGTTATAAAACTCAAGAATGAATCTTTCTATATTTTTCTCTCTCACCCTTCTCTTTTCACATCCTCCTCCCATCCTCTTGTATGCCCCTCCACATTAAAAAAGCTTTCCTAATTACTTGTCTGAAGGTCGTAGAGTGCATCTGAGTGAGTTCTCTACTCCCTTTTCTCTATTAGTGAATTTTCTTCTTCTCCATATCTCCTAGATTCTCACTTTCTCTCTCTTTACTAGGATTTTAAAAGCATTCCTTAATTAAATTTATTTCAAAATCTCTTGCATATCGGATATTCGTTGTATCCCCGATTCTTATAATTCCTTTCAATAGCGTACCGATAATTGCAAATTAAAGCGAAAGTTTAGTAATCTGGTTCACGGATATATCGGTAAAAATTTCAGAGAATTCATTTCGAGAAGAATGGTATCGTATTATAAAATAAAATGAATGGGTTATCTTTGATAAGCCAAAATAATGCTTTACTTGACATTCTCATTTGGAATAATTTCGCCAATATAAAGAAAGCTTGCTTCTAATTAGTTCTGGACTAAATAATAATCACTATTACTACCTGAAACCACAAAATTGCTATTTAAGGAATTCACAAATGGGTATGCAATTACTATTACAATCACAATTACAGTTAAATTAAAGTTACAATTACTATTTAAAATGTACCATTTACCATCTACCATAACGAGTACAATATTTGTTTCGCATTTGAAAATTCACTTCTGACTCGCTTCATTTCTCACAAGTTATTACTTTGTCTGCAGTTTCAATTTAAACTCGGTCATTTTCTTTTTAAGTAGAATGAAGAAAGGTAAAAAGAAGTATAATAGTAATCAGTACATGTTTAATATTTAAATTAACTATATTCCCTTTAACTCGAAGCGAAATTAAGTAAGAAAATATATAAGATAGTAATTTAATATTCTCTTTTATTAATAGATAATTATTTTTCAGAGTTACCCAAATCTCCTCTCTCACAACTACCTCCTCAATTACACCTATACACCCGGTTAGTCCACTGCCTAATAATTAATTGCGGGACTCTAAAAGCTTCTTGTTAATAATTTAGGAACTCTTCCCTTTGGTTTATACACGACTTGAATAACCTTTTGGAGTTTGTGGTTCATAAGGGTCGAGAAACACATTTTATGATATCTTAAATGACCTGAGTGAATTTTAAAGTATTATGTAAGCGAAAGATCCACAGACATTGATATGCAATTTGCGGACAATATTTATAATTAATTCGTGGATGAACGGACGGGTTTGTTTGCTATTGCACTGGCTCAGTGACCCGACAGTGACCTAGTTTCTCTCGCTTCCTAGTCCCGTGGATTTGCTTCCGATTTCAACTTCCCCATTTCATATACTATAACTGCTCCACCGCTACTGTCCTGGCCAGAAAAGAGTTGTGTATTACTGTCTGCTTTACTGTCATTTTCACAACTTTCCTTTTTATAATCGCCATAAAAAAAAATAAGAATAATAAAAACAAGAACTGCGGTTCCATCCCTTGTATACAGATTCGATATTCGATTTTACCAACTGGCACCGCACGCTTAACAATATGCACTGGAAATGAAATAACTCGATGCCAATTCTCCCATTTTGCTGCTTCTGCTCGTTAAACTAGCAATTAGCGCCAGTGCATGAATCGAACCTGTTGCCAAAATAATCAAATAGAAAGCGAAAAAAGACGATTTGAAAACAGATTCTTTATTCAATATCTACTTAAACAGGCGAATTTAAAAGCACGTTCATAAATCTATCTAACACTATATATAACTGAGCAAATACACAAATAACAAAATTAAAACATATAATAGTTTAAGTAGAAAAGCAATGCTGGTCAGACACACTATGTTTATCTAAAAAATAAAACGAAAATTTTGTAATTGTCGACCAAAACTATAATTTGCTACTGAGTGAGAGTATTTTAGGTAAACACTCCTGCACACTATAATTTGCCAATATACAAGTGATTTATGTGCAACGTAAGTCACTAGAGCTTGGATGATATATGTGGTATTTCTTGCTAGTTGAACAATTATCCAATTAATAAATAGTATACGATAGTGATATAATCAAAAAATTGTCTAATATAATTATACTAAAGAGATGTGATTAAACGCAAAGAAAAGAGAATCTGCAGAAATTGATTTCGCGTTGGGATAATTTATCAGAGAATTATTATGATTTGTTGTATTTTAATGAATGAAAATGATTATTATGTTATAAAAATTAACTGAATTGTTATTTTTAGAAGCCAATTCGATGGTTTAATATTTAGCATCCGTTACCAGATGCAATACGTATTTTCTCCATTCCTGTCAAATGCATATATTCGCGATTCACGCATCCAAAATCTAAAATCGATACCGTAGTAAAGAGTATGGTATATCTGCAGTTATGGAAATCGCTCCAAACTTTATATAAGCAAGCACACAGCTGACAGGTATATAACCAGAACGTCTGCACCATCCTTCAAATTGAATCTTCTATTTCGTGTCATCAAACTTCTTGAAACAATTTCGAAATGCGGTTGAAAGAATATTTTTCTAAAAGAATTATTTTTATAATAATTCTCTGCACATGAAGAAATTTTCAAACAAAAACTGAAGACAGTTTTTGACGCTTTTTTAAAAAGTAAATTTTTTTGGTAAACGAGACGACTTCATATTGACTTTCATGTCAGTTTCCTTCAAGAAAAAAAGAAGCAGCGAGAAATAGAAAAATAGAGCTTGCGAGACAATTTAAAAATGTAAAGGGAAGCTTTTCTGCTCTTTTTGTGCGGATTATAGAAGTTTGGCAAACATTCATTTGGCTTTTTTTCATATATAAACAAGCACTGTCGAGTGACTCTCGTCTCGATGAATCAGAGTGGCTTCATATAACATATGTACGAACTATATGTACAGTGTACAGTGTACACACCTGCCCACATTCCAAATGAATCAAAGACTAGAAAGACTGTTTCCCAATATTTTCCAAAGCTGGCTTTAGCAGTCAATCGGAAAAAAAGATATGAGGGAAAGAATGTCTGGACAATTAACTAAAAACTTCGAAGGAAAAGTTTCCATTGTACCTAATTTTTGTTCGCTACAACGAAAATTATAATATAAAAAGTTCTTGGAAACTTCAGCTTTTTACAACCAAATGAGCGATCTATAGACTCTTCAGAGCTTTTAGACTTTATTGTTTTTTAATTAAAAAAACTCATTTTACCCAGCCTAATGAACTTTCATAATATAGATACACATAGCCTGAAAAGTTTCTTCAAACCTGAAGGCGGTTGGATGTCAAGAATTTAATTTAATTTAAAAAAAACAGAGAGAGACGATCAAATGAATCCAATATATGAAGTCAGATGTAAACTTTATACTATTATTTTCTATGTAAGAAAGGTGTTGACGAAGCTTGGAAAAGCATTATATACAGAGAAGCATCTAGGAGACTACACTGCTTCAATCCGATCGACCGAATAGAAGATATACCGGAAAGGAATGCGAGGGGTAGAAGAAAGTGCATGAGAATTGAAAGTAATGATGCTGTGTGCACCACCTACTCTTCTTTCTCTTTCTACCTCAGACGAAGGTAATTTTTCTAAAGCTCAAAAGAATCCTTGCAGAGTATGTTGCTACACAGAGAAAAGCCATTCCAATCCGACGTTGTTCGATTGTATGTACCTTTTTATTCGCGTACTATTTCTTTGACGGATGTCAGTTTCTGCATTCTTGTACCCCAAAAATAATTTTTCAAAATATACCCCTTTTCGTAAAAGTATCGAAGATATATATTATAAATTAACTTCGTAACAGTAATGCAACAATAAAATTAGGTACTGTTTTTGTTTAGCAGCAGTCAAACTTCCTTAAAAATATTGTTCAACCAAGACTCATTATCCGTCGAGCACATAGGGTACAATGTTTCTACGATATCAGACGTTCCATTCGTGCACTTGTATTGAAATACTGATTCGTTATAAGTAATTGGAAACGATTGGAAATCAGGAACAATGTTTTCAACACAATAAACCGTCTTCGTATACTGATTGTTTGAATCGTTTATATTATTATCGACTATTTATTTCCTGAAAACATCTTTGAAAGTATTTTTTAGATCTCTGTTAATATAATAAAAAGCGGAAAAGTGTCTAAAATAGAGGGAGTGAAATATATTTCCGGAAATTTGAGACTAAAAATCACCTACCCTCTTATGTTCAAACCCGATCTCTTTATCCTCAGTGTCCTCTTGCTAACGATAATAAAAGTAACGAAAAGAAAAGAAACTCAATATAAAGGAAGGCAATTTTGTAGAATTTTTTGTCAAGAAAGTGTGGTTATTACATAGCAGCACAATATCCGATGCGTCAAGATGGAATATGATAAATTACACAGCAGGTGCGACAGCTCTCGACCGTGAATATTTTGCTCTGAATTCTTTTTCATAGTACCCAAATTGATTAAATCAAATTGAAACTGCAAACTAACATTTTATGTTCCACTAATTTTTAGCGTAATTGTATTAATTGAGGATCTGATAAAACCACAAATCCACAGTTGCATAGCTTTGAAAAAAATTACTTTCACGCAGAATTAACGGAGCGAATTTTATTATAAATTTAATTTCTATTTTATTCAGTCACTCAATTTATCTAGAGATTGTTTTAATACAAATTTATACGTTTGCTTTTATTAGATAAATATTAAAATATTTTATTTAGTTAGCCCTAAGTGCTTTTATGGCATAATTTTGCAAATTAATGTGATTATATTATATATCATACAACCATAGTTATCAACATTCATTATTCTCGCGTGAATCACGTACCTTCAGTGAATTATAAATATTTTTCCCCCCCGGTGCAATTTTTTAATTTCCTTTTCCTACATGCACGTCATATAATTATACGCCGTCACCGTTAATGTCTCTGTACTATGTACATCAGATAGTTCGAGGCAACGTCTAACTCCATTGTACTTCATCCTATCACGAATCACTAAAGCTCAGAAATTAGGTTTCTTATAGCTTGTCAATCAAATGCGTTTACAAATTAGCTTATTTGTTTATACACATATCCCGACAATATGATCAAGAACAAGTCAACTGATAAAATTAATAAATAAAATCAATCTATCTATCTACTTTTTTATGAAAAAAAAAGAGTATTAAGTAAATCTGATCTGTTCTCTCAGAATTAAGGCAAAATTGTAATTTTTCCAGATTATTAATAAATCAATATGGAAAGAGAATATATAAGTCCATGAAAATATATTCTTATCCTCCTGTCTGACTATATATGGCTTCATCTACTGAAAGTTGATTCGAACCTTTTATACCCCGAATATTAATATTTTTAAGAATTATCTTTCAATCAGTTTATTATCAATTTATTCATTCTTTATAAAAAACATTCTATTATTTGTATTGTAAACTCTCATTTCAAAAAGATTTTTAAATGGATCTAAAGAATAGCGAATTCTTAAATTTGAAGTCGATCAAACAGTACAGTTTTAAAAGAACAGTGACTGACTTTCTTTTTGAAAAATAAACATTGAATGAGGAAGTCCCAAGGAAGGAATTTTGTTCTGACTAATGGAGAGACTGAGCCAACATTATTTCCTAAGAGCGGAGCTAGGCAAGTTTAATTCTTTTTTGCGACAACTTCGGCGAAGTGAAAATCAGAGGTCCATTGAATTGAATGTGACCTCGATTCCGTAACCGTTGGATTAGAAGACTCCTGAAAATTGGTCCTTTTTTTATCATTCAATATTGTTAATCCTGGTTTATCCTCTTTGATTAGCTACCGTCGAGGGGTTCTTTTCTATCTTCTCGTGAATTCACCGTAAGACGAACTCTTTTCACGGTTTCATTATTCGTAAATTATATCCCTGCCCACACAACTCCTTGGATTGTCTGAGAGTCCTCTTCAAGTATTTACATTTTTAATCAAAAACGAACCTAAACGCCTATCCCGATCAGGCCCCTAAATAAGGCCTGATTTGGAAAATTTTACATTCATTTTTATTACATTTTTTTCATCTGTAATTTATTTAAAATTTAACAATGCAATATGGAAATTTAATTACAGACAAATTAAAAATTTTCCATACATCAAAACAGATTACCATTTTGACCTTCTCTTCTAAAAAAAATTTAATTAATTAACATAAGTATATATTAATGAAATTTCGAGCAAATTGGAGAAGCAATTATAGATGATTTATTTTCAAACTATGATTTCTTTTGGCAATAAAGGATCAAATACTGTAGTTAATGTACATTCTAGTTGAACTACTCTCTAAAATTGCACAGCAATACCGTAATGTACAGTTTTACAAGCATTTTAGTATTTGAAAACGTATTATGAGGATCGTGTTCAGCTCTAAAATATCAAGTACTTGTACTACTATAACAGCAATACTGGATACAACACATTAGAAGCAACATTTCCAAGAGCAGTAAATAAAGTACTTTCAGATCTCTAACTTGAATTACCAGAGAAAGTTAATCCATAAATCCCTTCTAGGTCGAAATTCAACGATTCATTAAAGGTCCCTTAAAGACCAAAGTTTTGAACTTCCTTACTTTTCTTGTTTCCTAGAAATAAATTTCAGAACTTTGGATATAAAGTAAACGGAACAAGGTTATTTTAAATACAAGGAATGATACCCTTAAGGGTGGATACCCTTAGTTCACATCTAAGGCTCAAAGAAATGTTAGCGTCGTACTCTGAACGAAAATTTAAAAATTCATGGAATCCATTATCCCTTGTTATATTCGAACTTATGAACGAAAGAAAAAAAAGAGAAATAAAGAGAAATATGACGAGTATAAAAGAATATGTGAGAAATTGAGTGTATTTGAGAATGTTTACTGAAAAAAAAGGAAAGGAAAAAGACGTGATACAACGTTTTGCTCGAACATTTCAACTTCGATTTAAGTTTACTCCCTCCTTCCATCTTGAAACTCTAACGAGAAAGCTTAACTTTGATGGGACCGGGATTATTCCTGTTTTTTCTCAATCTAAGTTAAATCTGGTAAATTCGCTTTTAGCTGTATACGAGCCAGTAGCCGAAAGCGTCCACTGAGGGTCGCATCTCTCATAATTAAGGAAGAAAATCGACCATCAGGTCACGATTCTAATCTCACAAACTGGATTCTCTCATTAATCCTACCCATATAAAACATTCATATATATATTCAGAAGTCAGAAGTTCAATTAGAGTTTCAGAGATTTCGAATATCAGTAAATATAACTCGATTAAATTTTCATTTTATCTTCATCTTATCACTAAGTCTTACCTAATTAGGTTTTAAGACACTTCACTCAAAGAAACGTCTAGGTAAATTAACTAGAATTATTGTTACATATGCCATTACTATTTTTTCCGATTACAGTAACCATAATTCTAGTTAATATAACTAGACGTTTTTTTGAGTGTTCGATTAAAATTATTATTATCAACCTGAACAAACAGAAAAATTCACTCTTATTCTTTTTAGGATATTTAATCCAGAGCCCCAAAACTTTTGCAATCTTTTTTAAAATTACTGGAACGCAAATTGCACTATTAATCACCAATAATATAATTACACCCTGTGGATCTGTTTTCATATAATTAGTCATAACTCTATTCCCATTTGCAAGATTTACAGAGATATTTGAACATTTCGAAGTAATTTCATTGCCTGTGGGATATTAATTTGATATATCATGATATATTCGAATTGAAATTACGCAACCGCAATACATAAATAGTGGACTATTACAGTTTAATCATCAGTGGTGCTAATAGAGAAGATTTAAAACCAGGCAATGACATAAGAAACGAGTTTCTATTTTGAATGCCAGTAAGTCTGGAAGCGAATCCAGGAGCCTTGAAGCGTCCCCGGAGTGTCTTTTGCAAATCTATATGTATAAGCATTGTTTTCACAACTTTTGTGAGATATGTATCGCGCATAACTATTTGTGGTATTCGTATTCATCCGTAGTTGTTTCATGACGACGAATTGGGCACGAAAGACACATTTTCACTTACCCACCCCTTCAGCTTTTCTCTTTATTTTTTTCCCTCTGCATTTTTTGCATTCCATTGTTTACTGCAAAAAATTCCACAGCGGGTTACATACAGAATGGCTTTATGCATACGCGTAAAAACAAAGCCACGCTGACACTGAAATTTCCCCCTCGCTAAGTTTTTAAAGATGAACCCTGGAATTTATCTTTCTTGTAACTTTTGCTACGTTTCTGTCTTTGGAAAATATAGATTGAATGAGAAATGTGACAGTGATACATTATATTGTAGAAGTATACATCCCACCATAGACTTATGCAATAGATAATTTAATACGGTTTAATATGTGTGGATCGCAAATGATTCTATTATATTATCCTGCACTTGGCTATAATGCCGTATGAGTTATTATCTTTGACGAAATTATAGGGTAAATGAGATTTGAGCAATTAGCAATTCACTCATTATGATACTAATATTATGCCATCGTTAATCCGATCAACTATCTATGCGAAGACACGTAGAAAATCTTATTAAACAATGTACATATACATGACAACAAAATCCTGTATAAGCAGAGGAAGCGGATCATTGATTGCCTGTCTTTCTTATTCAGTGAGAGCAGTAAATGTAAACAAATGAGAGCAAGCAAGATACGATAATAGGGAAAACAATTGACGGGTTTACCACCATGATCGTGTCTCGCTTGTTCTCATTTGCTTACATTTATTGCGCTTAATGAGCAACAAAGACAGGCAACCAATGATCCGCCGCTACTGTGTATAAGTTATCTTTTAATTGCAATTAATTACGAAAAGAATGATTAATTCCACTAAATTTTCAATGTTTTATAAAGTGGTTTAAAATTGAAATGGACATCGAAAGATACATCTTAGAGATTGAGTTTCACGTTTAATAATATGAGGGCGCTAATTAAATATCAAGTTTTCCCTTTTCGTGTAAAACTTTCCCAACTGCATTCAAGAGTAATAAAAGTAGAAGTAGAACGGCCAGCAGGAAACGTATTGTCTAAAATGATTTCGTGGAAGTACCAACGAGTTTAATGTGTTAAATTTAATATTAGTTCAATTCAATTTGTAGAATTTTAATTAAACCATTTTTCTGTTCAATTTAAACTTTGGGGGATTTCTAAATCGAAATTGTTGAATAGTTTTAAGGATATAACATAACTAATGCATTGCTTTATATAGTATCAAGTTTTGAGTAAAATTTAAAAATTTGCAAAAATTTCTAAATTAACGGAATAAAATAAGAAGTAGCGTATTACACAGTCTACATAAAGGATATAGGTACACACGAACGTGAGGAGCCTTGTAAATTTCGTCGATGTAATTTCACGTGTGCTCATGCAGAAAATAGTGTTCCAGCTCCTCTTAGTCAATATTTGAAGTAACTTTTATTCTGACAAAGCTTTCGGCAATGTGGAATAACATTGAAAGCACACAACATTACGACGATACTCCTCAATGTCAATTTTATTCTCGTTTTAGAACCAATTATGTCAGAACAATATATTGTGTTAATTAAATTCAAATCATATGAAATGAAAAAATTAATTTTTTTGAAATTTGTCAATATATAAACTCGGAAAAATGATACAATATGAAGTCAGTATTTTTCGCAATATTGAAAGTAATAATTCTATTTCTAAATAATCCATACTGTTTCCCACGTCGAATTTATTAATTTGGACTTTGATGTAATTAATCTGTAATTATAATTATTTCCAACTTCAAGGGAAAGAGGGTATCACTCTTTTGTTTTGTTATTTTAAGAAGTTTTCTACATCGAAAACAGTATGGTTGTCCCACAGAGAGCTTTGTAACTTGCAAGATAGAAGTGTATTGTTCAAGTTAATGAGACGGCACATCGACCACAGAGAGAGATAACAATAAAGGTCCGTAAGAAATTTAATTACCACACCGCCTACAGTATACGCGAATGGGTACGTGCATTTCTATCCTAATTATACACAGTCCTTGTACCAAACTCGACTTTCTTGATTATTCGGCATATTTCAGATTTTAAAGTTACACGATATTGATTAGAATTTTATTAATAATTCTCCTCTCTTCGTTCCAAAATTAATTGAAGTATTCAAGTCGGAGTCGCAATACGTGACAAAGTTTCAAGTTCCAAGAATTTTCCTACAAGAATTTTCCAACAAAAGTTTACCTCATCCAGAGATATTTTAAGTTTAATTAATTGCGTTCATTAATTATTCCAAATTAATGTTTGTCAAGCTTTTAATTTATTTTAATAAGCTTATTCGGTCAAATGGAAATTTGACCGAAATTCGATATTAGAAAAAAAATAAGTGAGCATGATTTATTGAAACAATTTCTGCATGGTTCATCCGTAAGAATAATGAACTTTTAAATTTTTATTAAAAATCCTCTGAAGAAATCTAAAAATTATTTTCAATACGAAGCGAATTTAATAAGCTACTCTTATTTACTTTCTGTGCGCAAATTTTTTTGTTTTACGGGTCAATAATAATTGTAGAATGCATCGCCTCGCGTGTGAAATTCACAATGACTAAAATTATTTGCCAATTGACTAGATTCGCCAAAAAGTCGGGAATCAATCGATAAAATCAGCCATCCGGAAATAACATGTACCGATTCCGTCGGGAATTCATCTCACTGAATCTTGCAGATTGACTCGAAAAAACATAATAATGGAACAGGATGAGCAATGACGAAAGGTGGGAGAACAGTGTTCCGAATAAAGAGTTGATGGTGGGTTGGAGTTTGGATAATGTGGGGAGAGGGGTGAAAAGTCGAGAGGAGAATGAAACAAGGGTGGAGGGTGACCTAGTTTGTAAAGGGTGGTTCAGGATGGGCGATGCCCCAGTGTCATTGGTTCCTGGCCCGGTATGACCCGGTTTCTCCCGGTCTTTACCCCGCTACCTACCATTCAGTCTTCAAGTTGGGTAGGTTGCTCGGTAAATATAAGTTACATATCTACTTTTGCGAAAGGCGGCATCCCTATAATTTCAAGAACGAGCCTAATGAGCACTCTTTTTTCCTCGCCGCTTCTTACACAAATGTACGCATTGCGTGCAAGGCAGCAAACAAAAATCTACTTGTTTACCAGAATTTTGTGAAAGAAAAAAAATATGGTTATCACGCTGAAGAAAATAGAAAATGTTGTTAAAGTATGCTATTAGATATTTAAAACATATACAAAATAACTACAAACGAGTAAGCCAGCACTGTAAATAATTATCCGTCACAAATTTACTTATACTACTTAAAACTTCTTTACGGCTGATTTACACGACGTATACTACTAAATAAATATCGAGTTACAGCTTTGCTGCTACCGCCGCGTTGTAAATAACTGCCTGTCAAAAATTGACGTATACATATATACCTTCTAAGACTAGTAAATTTAAAGTAATAATTTTAAATTAACTTATATTACTTACCATTCCTTTACGACTGACTTTAGTGGACTTGATTACTATTGTATTCGAATATTTGACTATTATAACGTAATTCGAATAGTTGACACCCCTACTGTCTGACTTTAAATGACTTATACTACTGACGTTTTTAGTGAGTGGAAATTCCACAAGCTCGGGTAGTGCGCATCCTCCCGAGTTTCTTTGAAAGTTTTCCACACAAATTGGGGAAAAAAAATAATAAAGTTTTTAATACCAATACATATTTCTTTTCGAATTTGTCGCTTTGAATTTACTTTTTCATATAATATAGTTTAGAAATTCATATAGTCAGATGGAGTTTAATATACCTTTTCTCTTGTGTAATATAAAGGAAGAAAAGTTTGGAATTTTTAAAAGCATACGTAAAATATGAGTGCGATAAAGTATTAAATGCTTGCAGAATTTTCTTAATATCTTTTAATTTAAGCGAAAGAAACATGCAAGCTCTAAAAAGCGTTTTTTATAGAATCTTTTTAATATAAAATCTTCTCATAAGACTTTAACTCTTTTTTCAACCTTACCCTTGATGTTTTTGATTAAGAATAAGTATAAAATAAACGCGAGGGAGAGTGTAATTAAAAAATGTATTTCATATATATATATACTTTATGCAACCTGCGGCTGCTTGAAACTTCTTTTAGAATGTAGTCAATAAATAATGAATATTATCATTTTTATTGCATTTCTATCAATTATTAAACTTCAATGGCTTCTTACAACGCGAATAAAAATTAAATTAGTCCCCAAAAATATTTTCTACTCCAGAAGACTGTAACATTGATCAATTGGAATAAAACTTTGTAAAATCCTGTTTATCTTATAAGACAAAGCAAAAATTAAAGTGATAAAATTCAAAGTATACTATAAAGTAACACGAGTTTATGGTTGTTTTAACAAAGTTTTACTGCTGAAGAGAGAACAATTCGGAAACAGATAATCTTGAATGTTGATGTAGGAAGCTCATTAAGAATACACGGGGGATGACAGTGAGTGATCCGTTCGATTGCTAGTGTTCCAAGAACAGACAATCAACTGAAAATATTTCCCAGAGGTACTTTAACGTCTAATGGAACACCGTGACCTGGAATGAAACGTGTAAAATGCGGTATCGCTGTGTGCATATGTTATTGCACTGTCGCGTATAGTGGAGAAACAAAGGCGAGTCGCTTGATGGAAACACGTTCGGAAGCTCTTTAGATTTTCCTATTTACATAAAAGTTTCAGGTCGAACAATAATTCATTTCATTCTACACACTCAAGGCCATAATCCTATTAACATTCTCCCACATGTGAGTCTTTCATTCATTCTCAATCTAACTTTATTACCAGGAATCGAGTTAGATATAGAATCCAATAGGGACCTCTTGAAAGAGATCTCTCTCACTATTAATATTGTTTCACTTTATTCAAGTATTCTATTCTTAGTTATTACCTTTTAGTCTCATACATTTGTTTTATTTATTCTATCTTCTATATTTAAAGATTGTTTACCAAAAGCATCAATAATCCATTTTATTTTTCAAGCTGAAACAATCCAGCTTACAATTACAACAATTTTAAAGTGGAAAATGTAAAGAATTAATTGTCACTGAAAATTCTTGTAGATAATAACGTTGTAGATAACTTACGTTAATTCTAATTTTTGTTTGTTCTAAAAACGAATATAAAGATTGCGATACAAACTTATATTTACATTGAAAATTGGATTTCTTGCGCTAAAATGCATAAAGTGACAAATTAATTTTTGAAAAAGCAATGTTATCTCGGCTCTAATCCTACCTACTTTGAATAAACATTAACTGCAACTCGGTTTATACGGGAACCACGTATTTTCTGGAAAGTTGCGTACAGCAGAATGCTAGTCTCTGGGGCTATATTTCATTCCGGAAGTGGCACTGAACGCGTATATTTGAATAATCTGGGTAGTGCAACGCGAAAAGGGCGGTAACAGGGCACCACTAGAAGAAACCCTACTAGTCTTGCGAATACATAGTGCTAATAAAGCAAGAAACCTTGAAGATGTATACATCATGTTTTTGAATTCCCCAAAGTAGTCACTTATTACATCAAACAATTATTTCAAACAAATTTAGTGTTTAAAGTTTCTTCACTGAGTCTTTATTATTTAATAAAGTTTTCATTAAAAAAAAAAACAAAGCGTAAATAATCCCATTTTATGACTAATAAACTGGAGGTAATTTCATTCTTCACTTCTTTTATACACAATTCTAAAAGCTATAGTATTAATTCCGAAGGTTTTATCTAAACATTTATGTTTATGTATAAACCACTGGGCAATATTTCGTATTTTTCTTTTTTTTTCCGGGATCAATGATTACACATTAATCGCGATGCAAAAAGAAGAAGCTGTTATAGAGTTTTGAACTTTGCAAAACATGATGTACGGTTTTTAACACATGTGTTATCCGTCGCACGTGCTTATCACGTCGAACATAAATTCGTGTGTCACGCGTATAAGCTTCATTTTCCTATATAAAAAATAAAAATCTATGCGTCGGCGCCAGACCACTCGTCTCTCGAGAACGTTATCTTGAAGACTGACACATTATGCCTGAAACTTCTGCGAGAAGTTGAACTACCGAATTTCTCAGATAAAAAAAGCCCTACTCGTGAGGATAAGAAATATATATTATATATATTATACACATACAAGGGTGGGGAAATATTCAAAATAAACTTTTTGTTTGCACCAATTTGCTTTAGAAAAGTTCATTCCATCCAGTTGCGTGTTCAATGTTACTTTTTTTAACGTTGATTTATCAAAGCAATTTGATAAATGGGAGAAAGATTTACAATCCTACTTGAAGGGATATAAGCTAACTTTTTTTCAAATTTTCTTTTAATTCTTTCTACTGCATTTTACCCTTTGTTTCTCTCATAGAAAGGTATTTAAATTACTTTTATATGAAATTTTCGTCCGACAGGATGTTGCGTTTAATGGAGGAAAGGTTTCGTGACGCTATAAAGTGGTTGAGAAGACCAGAAGGTTTTTTTCCAAAGAACGTTCAGACTGGAACATAATTATGGTTTTTGTCAAAGATTATTCTTTTAAATAAAACTGGAAAGAAATAAAAATATTTAAATGTATAAAACATGCTAAAGATATTACAACTTGTTACTTATTTGATGTTATTTTATACAGGCTATTCAATTATATCTATAAATAAATAGAAAAAAAAAGTTTTTTTGTGGATTTTCTTTCCGACAAATATTAAAAATCTACACGTGGATAACTTATTCCCTTTTCTGAAACTTTTCTACTTCACGAGTTTCCTCGCAGAATCTGTAAGAATAAATAAGCAAAAAAGATATAAAAGTCAAATAAAATCCGGATTCGACGTCCCTTCGAATTTGGGAATAAGATTTTAGTATTCTTTAATCATTTTAATCCCGGTCGAGACGACATTTCTTCCCTACATTTTGCTCTCTGGTCAACGTCACCCCATCGCAGGAAGCTCGTATTATCCCTATAATATAACACGTAACGCGGCCAGGCTTGAATGTTTCGTAAAAATGATCGTAAAACAGGTATGTCACGTCCGGAAATAAAAACAAAGTAGCTCGCTCATGCAACATCACCACACCTATTTCTCGATATTCCAGTAGTTTCCTAGCGGTCGACTATGAACCACTATGAAAAACGTTTCCTTTTTTCGATCTAACCTTAAGCCTAAGGTCATGAGTAAAGAACGAGCATTGAAAATTCAGGGAGAAACTGTAAAATACGTATTTTTCTCGTGGTATATAATCTAACTCATCATAAAAACTAAATTGCCTGTTACTTCTGATTATTTTTTTTAAGGCACGTAAAGCTGTTCGAGCTTAACAGAAACACGACCAAGATGAAATAGATTTACACCGCAATCGCAAAAGGAAAATATCAGTCACCAATTCTTTTTTAATCTTTAACTTTTCAGGACGGTGGTGAGTCTTATAAATTAAAAAAAAATTTGAATGATTAAAACTTTAAGGCGAAGAAAAGAACTAACGAATTGAAAGAATTTACTTTGAAGGAACTCAACGAGTTCAGAATCACTTAAGTTTCATTTTCTCTTTTGCTCGATAGACTTATCCACGCTCAATTATTTACGATGCAGTCAGCAGGAAAAGGTTATCCTGACGACGGATTTTCCCACCGAATACGTGGATCACAAACTAGTACAGTCATACCCTATATATAGGACTATACCTGTATTCTCTGTAAATAAGAAAGTGCTGAAAAAGAGGCAAAAAGGAATAGGAGTCCAGGGAAAATTAATTTCACCCATAGTTAAGGTAAGGTTTTACTTATCCGATCTCGACCTTACTGCCTCTTTTTCTGCAACATTACTTCTAAATTTATTGAGATATCAAATTGAAACAAAATTTATCAACTTAAAGAAAATATGGTAAGGTAATACGTGGCCTTCAAGCATTGTGCTCAAATCCACAGATTTTTTACGTGTAGTATCGTTCTTTACACGCGTAATTTGTTCCCCTTCCTACCTATCCATAACCTAATGCTTGATTAAATACCCGAGTAATCAGTAGAGTGTAAATAAAAATGTAGGAGGAAATTACTTAATTTCGTGGTTAATGTATAATTATTACGCATTTATAATTTTTATTAATTAATGAAAAATGTAATTGAAGCAAGATATGGATTTATTTATTGTTTTGCTAGAGATCCTGATGTCCACTAAATTCACTAGACTGATTAATTATACGAAAGACCGTAAACACTTGACCCCAGCTGACATCGATCCTTTATCTCACCTGAGGGATTAATTGTTGTTGTCCTTAATCCTACATTCAAGCTTGCCGTCACTCCCTTCAATGTTATCTTGTCGACGCTAATACAAATGTCCGAATCACCTGATCCATCGGTATATTCCACGCGATTTAACTTCATAAGGAATTATAAAGGCTTGCAAACATTCATAAGTAAGTCTAATCCAAACTAATCACAATATATGGACAAAACTGTTTCAATATTTAAAAAAATTTGTGTCGTTTTTCTCTGCTTAAAACTTTTCTATTTATTACTTATGGTATCAGATGTTGCGCGATATTGTGAAAAATGTGTTGTTGCCCGGGTCTATTGGGGGGTGGCCGAACCTGGATACTGGTTCAAGAAGGGAAAAGGAAGATTACGAGAGCTGACTGC
>JAUESI010000007.1:4002314-4031434 GCA_032275145.1 Synergus laeviventris | reverse complement strand
TTTAAAAGTTCCAACGAAGCGTCGTTTTGAAAAGTGAAAGTTTTTTCTAGAAGAGGAAAATCTTTCGATTTTTTAATGTTTCGCGAATAGCGCGTATAACAAATGTCTAGCAAAAATTGCTGGTTATTCTTACTAGAATTTTTTTCACTAGAATTGATAGCAAGGGCATATTTAATATTATTTCCTGTATAGTATAACCAGAATTCTCGTTAATTTAACCAGAGTGTTTTTTGAGATAAAAATTTTTCCTAGAACCAAACATTTCAAGTCCGGTAAAAATTAAAACAGAAATATGATATCAGTTTCCTCTGGAAAAATTAAAAAATAATAATCCAATAAAGAATTGAATTACGATGCTTTGAAAAATCCAATTTGGGTTTTAATTTTATTCTCAATATCTGGAATACTATAGTGTGCCCGTGGATATATGTTGGGTGTGCAGGTAATTATTAGACCACGGATTAGCTCTCGGCAAAGATACGATGGTTCCGCAGGCTATAAAGTTTTCGCCTATAACGTGTACAGCTTCCGCTTCGGTATTCTCATCTGTATCCATGTGCTTGGTGCACCTCATGCACCTGGACTAAGTACAATAGTAATTACATTCCGCAAAATAAGCTGTGCCACTGCTATGTGTTTCACTTCTCGAGAATTAAAATATTATATAATGAAATGATAGTGTAAGGGCATACAAAATTATATGATGACCCTTGTTGTTTTTAAAATCGACTTTGAAAATTCAATTTTTTTAAAATCTTGCTTTAGAATCTCCTACGAAGCCATATATTTAAAAAATTTAATTTTCAAAATCGATTTTAAAGACAACAAAGGCCAGCCGGGACGGCCATCTGAATTTTATATGCCCTTACACTATCCAGAGGCTCAATTATCGTTTCAATGTCCAAACGGTCATCATATCGGATTAATTAGAGCAGTGACAAGTTTATCCTTGATCATTGAAATGCAATAAGATAAATTAATAGCTGTTAAGTAATTACATTCAATATTCAACACCCTTGATGTTAATATCTTCGAATACTTTATTATTTACTGTATTAATAATACTTTATTTATTATTTTCAATATTTGTGAGTTATGTTCTTGAAAAATTTAATAGCAATTTTTATTTCATATAGCGCGCTTACCTGACACGTAAATCTAATAAAATATTGAAAACAAATTTGCATCCAGGCAATATTGCGAACACGTTTCACACCTGCGGATATATCTCTTGTAATGGTTTAAACAAAAAATATCCGACACGAGTTTGGTAGGCATTATATCTATTTTTATCATTATTATTATTATTGTTGTTATATCTAATAAAAGATGTTCCAGAAAGTTTCGAGAACTCAAAGACGTTCAAGTTCTCGAAAACATTATTTAAGCTTTTCGGAACAAAGCTTTTATGGTTTATTCGCGAGAAGAATGCCTTTATATTTGAAATAAAAGCTCACAAAAAATTCTAAAGAAGTGAGATAAATTTCCAACATTATCTCACACGCAGTAAATGTGCGACAATCAGTTTACCACTTTAGTCCTTTATCAGTGACTCACTTTGCTGTAAAGTGTTAAAATCGAGTTGAGAGGTACGAGATGCAAAATGCTATACAACGCCGCTGCTTATTATAGATGACGATGCTGCATGAGTTCGTAGCTCTTATTAAAAGTAGACATTAATTGCGTAAGATCTAGAGAAGCGACGGTAGTAAAGCCGATGGAGACGAGTTGATGAAAATGTGGCGAATGAAATTTAGAAAATCTTTGAGAAATTGGGTCGCAGAAGTTGAATAATGTCGAGGTTGCGTGACAACCTACGGGGTGTAGGTACTCTGTTCTGTGTAGCATATTGAGAGCTGATTTCGCATCAGAGCACGTAATTCAATTTCCATGTCGCGATTTCCGTGGCATGTTCCTCTGGAACATACCAACAAAGTCATCACGTATTTTGTTGCTGTAGCATAAGTTGTAAGCCCTGGGCTGTTTATGCTAAGACATCTAGTGTAGAAACCCCAAAATTAGAGTGGTGATTTGGCGAACGATTTCAAATTCACGGTCATTTCCCAGTTAATTTAAACTAAAATATTGATATTCACCGTGTCACTCTAAACATTCTGTGTAAAAAATATCGAAATGTTGCTGACGTCTATATAGTATGATCAATTTCTTTTATTTTGTTTTTTTTACATTTAAAGATATTTAAACAAAATTTCAAAACAGATTAAAGGAATTAAAGGAGAAGGACCTTCAAGGGATTTTAGGAGATTTTCAAAACATTTTGGGTAATTTTAAGAAATTCCACCGAATCGATTCTAATGCGGAGAGAATCAAATGAGATAACTCAAAATTACTTTAAATTATTTAAAATCTTTTGAATATGTATGTCTTAAAATCGTTGAAAATATTTCAAAACTCTTGAAATCTCTTGAAATCCAATTAAATTAATTAAAATCAGTTAAAATATCTTGAAATCTTGAATTTAGTTAAAATCATTTAGTCTTTTTATCCCATGAAATGCATTAAAATTTCTGTTAGTAAATAAATACTTATGGATTTTAGGGACTTTTTTTGATACTTTTATTCGAATGAATGTAAATATATCATTGTTAAAGGAATAAAAACTTGAACTTTACTGATATCAGAAGAAAACTTCCGGGTATTAAATTAAATTCCCGGTCATTTCCCATTCTTTCCCGGTTTCAAAGCAAATTTTTTAATGGAAAATGCTCTTCTTCAAATTCATATGAAGACGTTGATTCCAACTCTTCGCAAATTGATTTATGCAGACATCTGTTTCAGGACTTAGCAGTCTAGGCCAATTTAAAAACCATCTTTGAACTCTATACCTCAATCGCTTTTCTACAAAATTGCAGAATTCTGGTTCACTGAAGTTTAAAGTTTGCGCAATAAACGTTTCTGCCGCGAAAGAGCTTGGGCTCGGAAATGAAAGGATAATACGCGTGGCTCAAGAATAGGGAAATTTCTCTTCCGCCCCGAAGCGAAGGGAGAAGAGACCCTCCAAAGTCTCGTCGACAGATTCAATTACCCTGTGCAGAAACGTGGTACACGTAGTTGTCGATAATCGGGAAGCAATATCTATCCAGATATTATGATTAAGCCCCCAGAAGTGAATAGTAATAAATGAGATTGTGTAAGGGTCTTTTGCTATCAAAGTGATAATCACTTACATAATAATCTGCTTCCTCACAATTAGTAGGTCCTATTTTAGTACAAGGGTGAAATTCCAGCCCATCGTGTCAATTTGTTTCTATTAAGAAACTTCGCAGTTAAATAATGATTTAATATAATCGCTTGATTATCATAGAAATCGATAAGCAGATCAGTATAGCTGACAAAGGGATAGATTCGAGGAAGTTATTAATATATGTTGATTAAAATAATGAAAATCTATGATAATATTGATAAACTACTTTGATAAAAAAATAGATTTGGTTTATTCAATGAGAAACTAAGAAATCAATGAAACACAAAGGGAAATTGTGAATGAATTTTATACATGACTTCTTTTATAACGGCTAACCGCGGGAGAAAATTACATTGCCTCTAGATAAAATAGATTAAAAATAGATATTAATTCAATGCTTTTTAAAAGATACTTAATTTTGGAACTATTGAATATTTTGAATGTTCCGGGGTTTAATAATTAGTAGAATAAAAATAAAACTCTGATTTATTATACATATAAAAAGGAGTTTAACCTCGAGCTTCATTCTTCTGATTAACGCGAATTCTTTACTCTTATGCAAAGAACATATTATAGTTAAAGTAGAGAGAAACTGTTAAACCAAAGTTTCAGAATGATTCAAGGTTAAAATTCCTAAAGGTGGTTGGAAGCTCCCTTTAATTAATAACACAAGTTCTTTACTCTTTAGCGAGAAATATAATTTTCGAGGAAATGTTTATTATAAACAACATTTCAGAAATTCTTGTAATCGTGATTCACAATTTTTTAGCAAACTAAGTTCAATTTTTTTTTTGTTGGGGAATAATTATAATTTTAATGAAAGTATCTTCAGTATATGAGAACATATTCTTTGCTCCTGAATACTTCAAGTAACTTCTCTTAAGAATCAGAAGAGAAGATCAGGAATTTGGAAGCTTTATAGAACGAAAAACTGCAGATTGAGTACACCCTTAGTGGGAAAATTCAAACGGGTTAATAAGGGATTAAAATTGAAATCTCCTCTTGCGATACTTGGGATGAGAGTCATCATTATGTGAGGTAATCCTACCTAAGATTTCGAAATCATCTAGAAAAAGTATGGATGAATTTTTAAAGTTAAACTAACAAATTTTTCATTGAAAAAATCATTAAAAAGTTCTAAAAAAGAAGTTACTAATTACCACTTAAAAAACTATTCACATAGAAGAATCTTCTGAATATAGCAATGTTTTTGTGAACCAACTAATTATTTTTTAAATTAGGTATCGATTCTCCAGAATCCTGACTTATTAATGTCATAAAGATGGTGCTTTTAAAGCGATTCAACCAACGGAAAAGAAGAATTAGAGCGTTATAAAGTACCCATTTATCTATTCAAGTAAAAGATCAAAAGACATAAAAGTATATGGAATGGAAAACCGAGAGTGTAAAGGATCATGGAAACCGTCCTCTTCACAAAAACGCAGGCCAAATTTCACTTTTGAAAGGAAAACGCTCCATAAAAATTAATTCATCTCCATTATCATATAATCTTCTTTTACATCAAATAATAAAAAATGCAATTCAGAGATCAATTTTTACGATAATTTCTTTTCTTTTCAGCATGCCTAATGAAAACACATCAGTTTGTGGATGCGGAGTGGTGTTGGACCTTCCAAAATCTAGAAACGGAATGACGGCCATTTCAACGAGAAATCTAACAATCCTTATCCCAAAGCCATCTAAAGGCTCAAAAGGTGAAGGAAAATCTTCAAAGAAACAAACAGATGAAGGTGGACGGGGACCGACGTCCAGAGCGTCGGATACCGGAAGTAGTAGCTCTGTGGTCGAACAAACGAGACCCGCAAAGCACACACATAAGCATGAAAAACGATTGAATCCTTCTCGAAGAACCAGGAGTGCAGAGCGAGTAGAAACCCATTATACCTACATTGGTAAGTTTACTTCTCACTTACGAAGAATTAAATTACCATTAAAGATGCACACTGTAAAACAAATGTCGTTCAGACGTCTTCCTACGATTGCGAGTCTTCAACAAGACGTCTGAAAGATGGATGATTGTAGTATACCATCAGTACATATTAACTGCAATTCCCCAGCTATTCATCACAGTAATGACTCTCAGAGCATCTTATAGTAAAAACTAAATTAAATTGCTCCTCTGAATTAATTATGGTAGACTAATCTCCGTTTCAAGCATATTTTTAATATTCCTTGAAAGAAAATAACCCGAGGCTCTTAATTTTTCTTTCTTACCTTATTTCTGCCTTATTTTCAACAGAAAGATCTTCGCAAATGATATCCATGTAAAACTGTCATCCTACCTGTAAATGATGAAATGAAAAATATGATTAAAGAGATTATAAAATATTCTAAACACTGTAAACACAGGAGAAGTTTTGATTCATTGCCAAAAACAGACCACATTAGTTGATTTCAAATATATTGTATTTTTATAGGCCGAATAAAAATATATTAGAGTAAAACTCAAAAAGTGCACTGTGTGCAGTTGTGCACTCTAAACTTTTATTTGGCTCGAATAAACCAGGTCGGAAGGTTTTAAAGCTCACTCATCACGATTTGGTAGATTCGGGCTCGAGTATAGTCGGAGGAGGTATACGTGAAAATGCCATTCCGGAAGCTCTCTACGCTACCATTGAGGACCCACCGAACGCCAGCGCGAACGGAAACGCCGGAAGTCAGCAAAATGCACAGAATAGGCCGCAGCCAGTATACGTCCTTCCTTCAATGACATCACCTCCACCTACATACGACGCTGCCATTGCTAAATCGTTGCAGGTACGTGCAATGAATAAATCCATTACTACAAACTGTCAATCTCTATCATTATTACCTATCAAACAAACTTTATGATAATGCAAATTAGTGCACCCATTCAATATATATATATATATATATGTGTCATCGGCGTTTTTCAGATTCGCCGCCAAGTAGAACATAAATTTCCCCTGATTTCACTGGGTCTTCCAATTTGACTTATTTCACACAAAATGCACAATTTTGATTCCACACTCGGTAATATCATTTCTCGTATTATATCACATTTACAAGAATAAATTAAACGAAAGCTCTTGATCAAAATACGCATTCATCCATTTGCCTAGCCACGCACCCAGAAACTGGAACAGAAACTTTGATTCAAACAGAATAGGTCCACAATCAGTGCTTTTTCAATTGTCAAATATTTTTTTGAGCTCGTCAGCTTTTAGAGGATGATAGAGCAATCCTCACCGATGAAGTCAAATCTCTGCACTTTAATATGCTGTGTCAGTGATCCATCGGGATACCGTGAGAATTTACTTCCAACTGGAAGCGATTCTATTTCTAGAATAGTGACTTTACTGCTGAATTATTTCTCTCTCTACTTTCATCGTAAATTCAATAAAACCTTTTCTGCAGTATCAACTGAAAATTTCTATCTGAACGTGCACATCACGTCGTCAGATTGGCCAGATGTCATACCAAGTATCTTTGCAAGTATTATTATCCTGCGGGTAGACAGCTGTCTAAGAAAAGATCCCAAGCCATTCGACAGAGGGAGAATTAAATCAAAGAAAGTACATAAAGAGAAATCCCTAATCTTTATTAATAGGGATTTGCGTAATATATTTTACTTAATGGTGTATTTTTGCTCCCTCTTTCTTTCTCTGAGAGGATTTTACAGATAGCGCACAAAAACGTCGATACTATTCGCGCAAAGCAATTTGAACCAGTACAATTATATTTCAAAGATTTATAAAATTTATAAAATACAAGTCAATTTTATTGAAAGAAAGATAAACAAATTTATGTAAAAAGAAGCAGAAGTGCTGATCAAGTTGTTCTCTCACGTGGCAGGAATTACTCTTGGAAGACGGCTGGTTGATGACACGGAGATTAAAAGTGGTAGAATTATGGCATTGTTGTCGGGGGCACAAGAACCGTATGTGCTTCCCCTTCCAAGTTTCAATAAAGGTTCACCGATAAATTTTTAAGTGGAATACGTATGTTCCTGAAATAACCAGACCATTGGCGTTCTTCACTTTTATCGGAATGCCTGTCAGGACCCAGATTGTAAGCAACCTAGAAAGCTTTTTCCCACTTTTTCACTTGTCTCTACATTTACGCTTCGATAACTTTTTTCTTATTCGCATGAAATTTACGACTGGGTAAAACGTGCTTTTGAACTACATTTTTTCTACCCCCATTCTTTTCTCTAGCAATTAATCGAGAGCTGTGCTTCACTAATTAACTTTGCTCGAGTTTTCCCTCTGTGAGAACTTTTACGAATCTATATCTCTCGCTCTGCTAGACAGTGTTTTCTCATTGACAGTTTTCCACGTGTCATACTTTTCTTTTTGATTCGTTTAGACTGGTCAAGTTTTCAAGGCGACTTAATTTACTGCGATGAAATGCCTATTATGCAAATCACTACACAGAAAAGGAAAAATCAATTGGGTTCTGATTTGGGTATCGCATTGAACTAATTACACATTGGGCATACCTCTGCAAATAAAAATAATTTTGAAAAAACAAAGAGAAGCATTCAGTTCAAATAAAAGGAAGATTTTTAAGTCGGTGCAGCAGCAGAAGAATTTTAGGTAACTTCCATGTTTTAAGTAACTTCACTGCTCGTTAACTTTTTATATTTCAAAGGTTCTAACAGTCTACATAACACATACAGTTGGATTTAATGGAATTCTGAGGTATCTTTAAAAGTTAAAATGGTTTGAAAAGGATTTCGATTAACTCGAACGATTTTAGTAGAGTTAAGTGCCCATTCTGAAAGCAGTGCCATAAAATAAAGTTAAATCACTGCTTAAAAAGTTCTCACTTTTTCGAAAAATAAGAAGTATTCTTAATCCTAGGGTAATTTAGAAACTACTGGAATTAGAAGCTAAAAATTCAGAACTGATCATTTACCAACATTTTATTTATGATGAAGGCTTGGAAAATAATACGGGTTGATCGATATTTGAAATCGATATGAAAGTGAGAACAACCTAATTACTTTTCATTTCCCAGTAGAATATCTAACTTTGTTTTACATACTATATAGAATTTTAATAAAGCATTAAAATAACAATTTAAACCTAGAGTATAAACCAATTACATTAAAAAAAAACTATATAAGTTTACTATACAATCAGAATTCCCACAATTTTTATGTCAGATAAAAGAAAAGATGTGATAACTGGGACCCCTAGTGAATCTTTCCTGTAAGATGAAGATTAAAAATAAATTTCTTTCCTACATTTCTGAGGAAGGTGTACGAGTTCCGGCAAGCATAAATTTCGATTTCGAAAAAGCATCTAATAATTTGAAGCACTTTTCGCGAAGGCTACGGAAAATGAGTAAAAACGGCTATCAGAGGTAAAAAGAGCGTAGCAGTGAAATTACGACCGGATAAAAATGTCGGTGGTGAACGAGAGGAAAGCAAGAACGTGCAGAAGGGTGAATCGGGGGCCAGGTAACTTTTCAACTTCACCCATTAAATGCAACTCGAGGTGGACGTAACGCGGACAAAATTTATGTTTCATTTCCTCCGGGATTAAAGTATACGCCTCGAGCTGAATTCAAGCCCACGGTGTCGTTCCCGGCTTACTTTGCGAATCCTTTAGTGGCTGTTTCCATTCATGGAGCGGCCCGCTTAATTTGAATAACGGTAATATTTTCCTAAGGCACCGGAAATTCCCCACAATTTTCCATCTATATGTGCTTTTCCTTTCGAATAAAGACGGCCTTGTTATCAAAATTTTTGTAATTCTAATCGTCAAAGTGAGACTTGGAGCATTTTATCAACTTTTACTTGCCTCAGGATCAATTTTTTTCTGTTTTATTTAAAAGAGATCGAGTTTATCCCCTTATAAGCTTAATGGATCATGTCGAGTGGGGAGACATAAATTTATGCTAACCTGTTCTGCATTTTAATGTGGAAGGGAATCATTTTTCAATTGAAAAAAAATAACAATACATAGCACATATAAAACATAATATAAGCATTGAAAAACTTTTGTATTTTTTGAATGAGTTTTGCTGAATCAGAACATTTTTCAGACAGCTTTACGCTTTGTGTAAATTTAATCACTTAGTCACTTACGTGGCTGGCTCGTTTAATTTTCATTAATTTATTATGTTTAATAATGTGCACGTAGTGAAAATTAATCTTTGGTAAGTTACTACGTGTCAGGAAGGCATGTGTCTCTATAAGCCACTGTTTTAGTCTCTAAACGTTCGAATTCCTGCACTCTCGCAACTAATTTCTATACGAATACCGAAAATTCAGTAAGGTAAATTGTTTAATCTCAAGTAATTATTAGCGACATATATCCAGTGCACGACAAATATAAACGATTCTGACAATTAAATTTCAAATTCAACTGAATGCATTCACTTTAAATTGCGTGTAAAATAGTCTTCATTATATGTGAAAATTTCCACAATATATATTCGCATCACGATTCAAATTATGTCCAAGTAAAATGAAAATGATTTATTCTCGTGTTTCTGTCAGTTGATTTGCATGATATTTATTTACATGAAAAGAGAAAATATCTTTGACTTGACGAAAAAAGAACTCGCGGGTAAGAGATCCGTCTCTGGGAATGAAAGACAGAAAACAAAACTGAATAGAATATACTGCACGAGAAGACATCCAAATATTTTCTAGCAAACTTCACGAGCGCATACAGACGGAAATGCTATTACGCGAACATCAGAATTTCACATTTTACGTAGAATTTCAATTTATCTGGCAATGTAACATCAAAATCAGAGACCTGGAAGCAAGTTTTACTTCAAATAAGAAAAAAAATGTACTCGTATAATCCTAATGGTCTACTGACAATGCAGAATATATGAATTTTCGATTGATTTGAAATTCTATTAATTTGTAGTCAAATTCTACAAATTCAGTTATTACCATAAATGTTCCATTTCTGACTCATTGATTTACCATAATAACTAAATGAATCAAAATTGGAACAGGAAGCTAGACAGTTTTAACAGCAATTGGGAAAACTATATTAATATATATAAGATAAATAAAAAAATTGCCGCAGAAGACTCTTCTTCAAAGTGTATAATTTATGACCAATCGGCAAAGTGGAACTAGACATCTTTGATGGTTTGAAATGTCCTTTCAACATTTATCGAATCAGTTTAATCCAATAAGGTTTCTCATAGTTCGTAATGCTTTTCGAATCCCGATCTTATCTTCGCAATCGAATTGAAACTACACTATATATCAATTGACTCCTTTCGCCAGAAGCTATTTCGTTCTTCGTTCACTGTGCCTATACAGTGCAGATTTACCTTTTCCATTGAACAAAGTGTTCCACCATAGATTGAAGAACAATGAAATTAGTTTATCTTCCTTTTATAGCAATCGAATTCAATGTATGTAACATCATAAAGTTAAACGTCTCATTCCTTGCGTTTGATAAAAATTAAATGAACCTCTTCTTGTTATTATCGTTGAAATCAACGGTGCTGACATTGGTGTAAAGATTAAATAATCAAAATCGCTTCTTAAATGATAAATAAATTATTTGAACTATTCGCCAAAACCAAAATAGTTAATTTCAACGAAAATGACAGCTTTTGCACATCACTGATAACGCCTCTCGACTAGGACTCAGTTACTTTAAGTAAGCTTAACTAAATCCTAGAAAATGGCGGGAGTTTCAGAGTATTTTCAGCCTTCAGAGTCTACCGAACACCGCAAATACTGTACAATCCTATTTAGTTTCGCTTTACATGTATTAGCCGTGCTGAGAGCGCAGGATATGTTGGTTTAGTCACTAAGAAACTTATTATTTGCGTAAATGATAAAACTGATTTAATGCTTAGTAAGTATAATATCATTTAAAAATGCGGAAAACAGAATTTAGGTATGAGAAATTACTATAGGAGTTCTCAACCAATAAATTAGATTCGAAAAGATTGAAAGAATCTTTTCAAATTGCCAAACAAAGAATATGCGAATTTGAAAACCACTATATGATAAATCACTCCACTAAATCACAAACACAAATATAATAATAACATTAATTATAATTATATATAATCGCATGCTGAAAATTACTCTTGTCAACTTTTTCCGGTGGAAAGGGTCATCTCCGGAACACTCCCCAAAATATTCATCGTTTTATACATTTCTCGTTTAAATTACAAAGTTATAAAATGATATACAATTATTAATATAATTATCATAGAAATAAAAATTTTATACATTTTTAACGAGTCATGGTACAATTATAATCTTATTTAAATTTTATGGACGCAGGTGTAGTGCCCGTATATTTTCATCTAAAATAATTTACTGCATGCGAAATTATTTTCTGGTAACATTGTACCCTAAGTAATTCCCAAAATACGCATTGGGTCAAAAAATTGTATAGGACAGTTTTATTTAATTTTTCTATAACTATCATTTTCTCGTAATGAAGAGAAAAAAGAGTTTCCGGTTGTGGTGTATTTGAGAACTGCTAATGGCCCATAACTTATCTGATTATATTCAGTTAACTGGACACGTAAACTAGACTGAAAGGGATAAATTAACGACCTTGAGTTTCGATCAAGCCAGAATCCCTTAGAAATTGAATTTTCCAAGGTACTCTGCTTATTTTTGTTTCCAACCACGTACCGAATACCGACCTTCCGAGTAAAGCAACCGAGGTCAAATTTGCCTGGTAATTCGGGTTTATTTAAAGGAAGGATGTTTGCATGGGGTGTTTTTGTGATTACAGTCAGGTCTGCCACCATCGTACGAGGAATATCTTTGTCACAAATATTCGACGACATCCCGTTCACATACACCCCCTCCACCTTGGTCTGATTCTACGGTGGGAATACATGAGGCGCGCGGGAAGTTGCTCGTCAGCCAACCAGTGTTTAGAGAATACCTGGCGCAACTAACTCTGGCGCAAGGAAACCAGGATCAGACCTCTCACCAATACCAGGCCCTGCGGGATTCAGTAAGGCTTGCTAACCAACAAGCGCTCAGGAAGCAAGCGGCCAGGGCACAAAGAGCGCGAGCTATGCCTCCCAGGTAAATATCAGATAAAAGGGAAGTTTTTTTCCGATGTGAGTAATGAATTCATCCTACCCTTTCCAAAGTTGATATTTACTATATATATTACAATAGCTAGAGTCTATGTGATTTTATTGTCTAGCTTCAGGCTTATTATCACCACCAATCTTCGTTATAAGGTATCAACAAGTAGCATAATCGGCAGGGTAATTTTCTTCACAAAAAATTAAATATGTATTTTTATGAGGTCCTTTTTAGGATAGAATCATCATACAATGCATAGTGGGTTGTGACATGTGTAATTTACTCCATTGCAATATTTCAATTTATTTTAAATCTATATTTTTTCATTTTTTTAAAGGTCATTTTTTTAAATCAAAATAGGTGAGAAATAGATTTAAATTTTAAGGAATTTTTGAAAAATTCTAAGAAGTTTAAATATTTTTGAGAGATTTCATAAAATTTCAAGACATTTGAGTGATTTTAAAGAATTGCAAACGATTTAAACCGATTTAAAAAGACTTAAAGGATTTTAAAGAATTTGAAGGGATTTTAAAAGAATGCAGAAGATTTAGTGATTTTCAAGAAATACAAGATTTAAAAATATTTAGAGTGATTTTAAGGAATTTTAGAACATTAAAAAAAAATTAATAACAGTTTCAAGATTTTCACACGATTTAAAGAAATTACCAAAGATTTGACGGAATTTTAAAAGACTTGGAAAGATTTTAAGATTTTAAGGAATTTTTCAAGAATTTAAAAAGGTTTTAGGATTTGCAAAGATTTCATATGATTTCAGAGTATAAAATTTCATAAATTTTTTCAAAGAATGTTTAAAATGATTTGAATGAATTTGAAGTGATTTCAAGGGATTTCAAGAGATTTAAAAAAAATTCAAAACTTTAAAATTAATTTAAAAAGATTTTAAAGGATTTTAGAAAATTTAAAGCATTTTATGATATTTCAATTGATTTTAGCGAATTTTGATAAGTATTGAAGGATTTTAAATGATTTTAAATAAATTGAAGGGAAATAACTAAAATTCAGAAGAGTTACATTTTTTCAAAATAACTGTTAATGAATATAAAGCTTAATTAGCAAAATTTTATCATTAGAATCATATCTCTCATATGATGATTTTCTTAATTAATTTTACTTTCATATATTCCATCCATTAAAATATAGCATATAAAAGTGTGGTTTGAAATCACATTAACGATCGATCGAAGCCCACGTGATAGTATATACTATCGTTAGCACTGAAGTGATAACGGAGGTAATATTTTCCAATAGGTACTCTCTCTAATAATTGATACTGCAATTACACTTTAATTAAAATTACGTTTTTGAATTATATATTTAAATTTTATGTAAAGAAGGTGTAAGTTTTTAAGTTCAAATTAAATCCATGGAATCAAGGAATATTGCAACATGAAAAACGTATTAACGTAAATAAATTGGACTATTTTATGCTACTCATTGTCATAAAACAAAAACGATAAAACATTTAATCCTAGAGTACATTGTATTCGAGTTTTATGAAAGGCGTTAGAAGGGTTTGAATTATTTCTGTCGCTTTAGAGTACCCTTGGGTCTCGTATACGACTTATAGGATGATGGTAGATGGTAGGTGCTTTTTTGCTGCATTCCCTGTATGATAGGGAATTGGTGTTACCTACTGGAAATATATGAGTCGCCTAAAAGTTCTGTCCCTGGTGATAAATCATTTCAATACTTTGGAAATATCCAACACTCTTAACATTCGGATATCAGGTTTTTCGACCCTTATTCGTGGTCCAATTCAATCACAGCAAAAATGTTCATTTTTCCTTTTTGTGGAGGTATTACCTGAGAGATAAGCCACTTAGATCTAATATAACTTATTATTTTTTTTTATCTTTATTTCTAATTTTTATATTATTTTCTACACATGAGGACGTTTTTTGGTCATTATTTTAAGCAGTACATACATACAATCTTTTCGTGTAATGTACAAAAAATATTAGGAATTATGAAATACTAATGAATTTTCAATAGATAAGATGAAACATAATAGATGCTGCAATATTTATCAATCGAGGAATTTTAATTGAATCTTGATATAATTTCTGATTGATGGTTAAAAGTTCACGAGTTGGATACTTGTGTGTGTGTGTCGATATATTTCTACGACGCTTATACGTCTTCTCTGATGCAATTTTGCGGGATTTCTCAACGAGATAAGAAAGTTTATAAATATTAACTTCTAAAGGAGACCTAGAAAAATTGATGATAAACGTTTCACAATTTTTCTGCACTTAAGTATTTTTGCTTCCTCATAAAGAATGCTTTGTAGTGTTGACAAAATCCAGTTTCTAAGAAAAGGTTTTTTTGATCATATTTCAAGGGGAATACCAGAAAATTGTTCGGATGTGTGTATGTATGTAGGTCATGATTCTGCAATATCTGTAGAACGCGTACAGATAAATTGATGAAATTTTGGATACTTATAAAGGTTTATCAAAATATTTAATTTTATAAGTTTCATGATTTACTTTTACAATTTTAGTAAAATTCATTTTTCGACTATAACTTCTCAAATAATTCAAATTCAAAGCAGATGTAACAAGAAAAAAGATTCCTTGTATTGAGAAGAATCGAATTTTGGTTTTCATCTGTCCGTAAATAAAGAGGGGGGGGGGTGGAAGAAGGAGGGAGGGAAAGATTATTTAATACATATATTTACAATTTGGAAAAGTATTACTTGCAATTAATATTTATTTTTAAGTTAAAAGAATATATATATATATATATATATATATATATATATATTAATTACTTAATGCTCTATGAAGAAGCAAATTACGTTGCTACTTCAAGTGCTCATTAAATGAGTACAAAAGTTGTTACAACTTCACAGCTATGTTTATTTTATTAATAATCTGAATTCAATGAGAACCAGTGCGGATATGTTCATTAGTTAATAAGATAATTATTATCATAATAGCCAGTAAAATTTATCGGACTTCAATACGATAAATGACAATTTTGTCAATGTCAGAAGTAAGTAAACGCAAACAAATTAGGTGCAATGCTGATTTTTGCTTTTAATAATCTCCACCCGGAATGACAAGGTGATAAAAAAGATGGATTTGCTTGGATTATGTTTGCGACACAATCTCATCCTCGCATTTTCCACAAGAAGAATTTGAGGGAGCCTTTACTAAATAATCAATATCTGTATATATCGTAAAATACATTGTTGCAAAAATTTCATACACATCAATCGCTCTTAAGTAGAAGCTTTCAGAAGAATGTAATGCAAATTAAAAACTTCTTAACGAATTCGTTGATAATATTAAAAAAAATTTTATTCGAATTTTAGGTACGTTTTATAACATTTTTCAACCTTTTTCACGTTTATATAAAACATCTCAAGTTTTTCTATATAATATCTTTAATAGAAGACCCATATTAGATTTATTTTTAATTTTCTAATAGAAATTGAGTTTAAATATTATATAATTTGGTATATAATTTCAGATCCCAGAGCGAAAGTCGAGCCCAGCAACCGCGGATTTCCACAATGTATGACGATACCGCTTTTTGCATGGAGACGACTGCAATTCAATCAGCCTTCGACAATGGTGTAGCGTTCTGCAGTCTTATGTAAGCGAGATTCGAAATGTTTAAATAAAAAAATGAAAAAGTAGGTTTAGCCTCCGAGATTACTCCTGGAGATACTTTTTTCTACTTCGAGAAAACTTTACTCGAGCCATTATACTATAGATACAACGTGGTATCATAGATTAAGCGCATGTGACTCGATTTTTTACCCTGAAATGAAGTTCATCTTCTGTTTAATACTAAAAATATATTAATTAGTTTATTAATTTTGATTCCTAATTGTTATCTAATGATAGAGAGTATTAGAGAATTATTTTTGTAGCTTTTGTTAGACTGTTGAAAACTCATTTAACTTTTATCTAATATTAGTGGCACAGAGTGTCTAATTTTATAATTGAGATAATTATAATAGAGATAATTAATAAAAGTTCATCATAATAACAAATTTAAAAGGAATGGAATTGACTAGAGGCACAAAAGAATTTTTGACTGTGTTTTGAAGAGATATTTTCTCAGGAGGGAGATGCATCTGTATTGAATAATAGTTTTTCAATTATTTTAAATTAAACATTTTCCATAATTTTAATAAAAACGATACGCACACTTCCTACTATTGAACTGAATTTTTTACACTATGAATCCTTGTTGTAACTTCCAAAATGACTATTAGGTTTTGAATATAAATTGAATCCTAATAAAACAAGAGGATGAATTATTATTTCGGAGGCAAAGAATCGCTCACAAAGTTATCATTTTTGCGCAGTATTGAGCTGGAAGGAAGAAATTTAAAGAAAGTAAGGAAATTACGTTGACATTGCTAACGTTGTTGACGTAACTAAAATGTTTAAACTTTGAGAGCGAAACACTGAAAAACACAGAATTTTTTGTTCAAGCCAAAGTATGCAATACGTACTGATATTTAAACAAAACTTTCTTGTTACTGAAAAACGAGAAAACACTGAAGAAACAGCTGTTGTTTGTTATTGTTCTTTGTTGATGCATTAAATATTGCACACCCTGTAATGACGTGTATAAAGACTGAAACAAAAATCACAGAAAAACAAAATCTCGAATCTGTGAAAATTTGTTTTTCAATGGCATTTCAAATGTATGTGTCAATTGGTTTCACAGACATTTAAAAATTAGATTAATGATACACACTCTAAAATTAAATTAATTAAAGAAATATATAAAAAGTATACTTATACCATTAAAGAGTAAATTTAATGTATATTAATTAATTTTCTTTAGCATCAAAGAAGAATGCAGAAAGAACATGAATGCTACATGAACTATTTTTTGTGTTTTAATAAAAACGAGATTAAAATTAATTACAAAAAAAAAAGTTCAACAAAAATTATTAGTTGAAGAAAGAATTTTTCAGTGTGACGTTCTCGGGTCACAAAGGCCATTTTCAGACCTTAGTCTGTTATCAAATGGTAGAATGGCCTTAAGAATGAGGTTTCAACCCTTCACGAAGCTTTCCGTGTGACAGTCTGTGCCCAAGGGACATTCAACGGACGTCTCGAATATCCCCTGTGAATTAGGATGAAAACGTCTTTCGAATATTTCCTGGTTATCGAATGTCAAGTGGGCCTACACTCGATCTATCTTGCTTCATCGTCACTCTTCTAGTTTAGGGCGATCTTAAACGTGGTTTAATGTGTCGTGTTTCTTATTACAACGGTATCAACTGCTTCATTACTGGGATGCTGAGTCTACTTAGCAAGTTTGGAATCTATTGTCTTTCCTCCAACACACCCAAAAATGTAATAATAATTTTAAAAATATAATAAAACAACAGTAATAGCTATTTTCCTCACAGTGTTGAGAAGTGACTTAAAAAAATATTTGAAGTGATATTTGGCATGAAATAAAAAATCTTTCTGGCCAGTAATGAAAGCAATTATTCGAGTCAAAGTGAATCGAATCAAGTATTCATAAATCCGTAAAAAGTACTGACGATCTTACTCGCATAATTCATACACCAGAAACGAACTGAACATTCTCAACGACTTAATGGAGAGAAAAAGGCCTTTGACTAAATAAACTGAGTTTTTGGCCTCGGTCCACTTTGACAACCAAAACCCTCCATAGTTTCTATACCACGTCAGCGTTACTCGTTACTTTCCATCGTTGAAATATATGAACGTCACATTCGTATTTCATTTTCGATCAAAAAAAGGTGAAACGATTTTCACAATGACCCTACGATTTACTTGTGCGATCTACAAACCTATTTCTTCTCTATATTGTCCTCTTGTGCGCGAAATATATTTGATAGAGAGAAATTTACAAAATACAAATAACGAATGTTTCAATGGTTTACAAATATTTAAACTATAATAAGAAATCCTGACGTACTTATTAAAATAAAAAAACGTACATAGTAGTGCGTCAAGTCGATGTTAATTCGTGTTACGTAGACTAGCACAGAGAGGGGAGATTTTAGCAATTAGTCGTACCATAATTGCTTAGGTCAAATTCAAAGAACAATCATGATTATTAATTACTTGAAAGGGAACTAAAGAATTAATTAAAAACAAGTCTTAATAAAACGAGTCTTTAATCTTAACGTGTTAAGTTAGCACTAACAATAATAAAAGAAATTCGTCCAATGAGAAAGAAGTATTTCAAATTAAAAAAAAATATCATTTACCTATATCTGATCTCCCCTAAATCTTTCTAAAAACGAAAACCTCAATATTCAACGAGTAACGCGCTATGTGCAAAAAGTCAGAAACATAATTTTTCCTCGTCACAGGAAAAATAATTACTACTATGACAAACAATTAACTAATGTCATTGTTTATAGATGTAGGAGTGATTTTTAAAAGTTCGGGGGCAAAGTATCTTTTCTTAATTTTAGCGTTAATATGTTACGCAAACATTAAAAATGGAGGAATTCTAAGTAATCGACATTGTTAATTTAAAATAACGAGTAGTTATATAACTTTTCTCCTGCGTATAAAAGAAGGACAGCATAAAAAATTTGAAAGAAATGTTATATAATACTTGGACATTCTCTTATCAGATTTTTAAATGAATGTAAATACGCGAGCAATTTTCTATTATTTATTTTTAAAATAAGACAAGATCTTTTTCTTTAACTATATTGTATACTACGATTAATTAATATTGTTAGCAATTGCATAAAATCAAAAAATATTTTTCAGAATTTTTCATATTTGTAATATCTAAAAGTTATTATAGATGTTGGCCCCTGAGACAATGATGTCAACACTAACGCCCTCACTAGCCTTTTAGCATGTTCAATTAGTCTTCCGCGGACCATATAAATATACAGATATGATATAGAAATATACTCGCCATTTCCTCTCTGATATCAGAATCATATTCGATGTGCATTGGACGAAACATGTAATCATGTGCCAAAACTGGTTCTGAAAACTGAATAAATTACTCTACCAGACACACTCCCTACAGACTGCTACCATTATTTACTGTTATAAAGAGTTCATACAATTAAAGAAAACCCTGAATTATAAGGAACCACACTATATGTCTCTATATACAAGAGTTTTCTACAATTATTTTTCATTTGTGTAATTTTAGTAAACGCACTTTATATAAATTTATGTAAAATTGATTTGAAAGTATTATAAATTTAAATTTAAGGTACAAGTATGAGAAATTATGTATATAGAAATTATTAAACTCCGTAAGTCACTAAAACGAAGATATTATTTTCACATAGAATTCTAACTTTCATAGTGGCTAAACTCAAAAAAATTGTTGGCTTTTTATATTGTTTTCTTGAAAACAAAAAACGGTCTTTCGACATGACCAATTGAAAATTGTTCTTGAAATAAATAAGTTGCGAACTTTCAAATTTAATTAATAAATGTATGTATATCTGATTCGTCAACAGACTTTCGAACAAACTAAGATGTTTTGACTTTTGCGAAAAACTTATGGATTGCAAAACATTCTTTCCGTAAAAAGACTAATTACGACAAGATTCGTAATTTTATATATGTCTTGCAACTGGTAAAAAAAATTGCTCTACGATTGGATGTCGTAGCTGTGTCATGTTTAAACGCACACATTTCGTCATTATGTTAATGACAATGAACTTGAAACCTGATTGAATTCTGATCGCATTAAAATGAAATAGGAATGTTTCGATCATCTCATGTCTATCTTGCATAATATAATAAATATAATGTAATATCGACGAAAACAATTGTTTGCTTGAGAAAAATAAAGAAACACCGATATAGAACTGCCAAGAGCGCGAGAGTTCTAAAATCTTATCACGTGATCAAGAACATAGGGCTAACGCTCGAGTTACGATCTAATTTACAATTATAATAATTGATCTTTTTAAAAGAACGATATTTAATCATTTGGATTGCAATTTATCTATTTCAAAATTTTAACGGAAATAATAATGATTATTAATGATTTGATGTAATCATTGAATGTGTAAACAGAAATGTAAAATGAAGAATTCTAGTTGATCGTGACCGGACGTTTTCGGAAACTCGTAATTAAGGTACTGTGCTACGTGAAACTAGCAAGATCAGAGTATTAATGATGATTGTATAGTAGGTTAATTAATATACGTCAATTTTTGAGCGACTGTTCTCTGTCAACAAAATGTATACAGACCATCGATCGATAGGAAGGTCGTATTTATAAAATGGGGTTCAAGGCGATAACCGATACGATTCTTTCTCTTTCTGCACCGTACGTGTTTCTAATGAAAGTTGTTTTTCTTTTCAATCAATTATTTCTATCAGAAATTCTTTTTTTACTCTATTACTGTACAAAATTATATTTACATTTCAAATATTTTATCTACTTAAGTGTCAAGTGAGTCAAAAAGTAATTCTTTTTCTTTTCTCCCACGGAACGAAATTTGAGTTTCTCTTTGTAGATATTTAAAAAGTAAAATAGTTATAAAACAATAGTTATAAAACGGATAAACGTATAATTAATTATAAATATCGAGAGATAATTTTTCAAGAGGTTATCGAAGGATATGATATGGTTTCACTATGTGACATAAAAGCAGGATTATTGGAAGAACTTGTATTTTTGTATAGGTATTTTGTAAGGCTCGTGTATCAGCCGCACGTTACCGGAAGTGGCAAATTGTGTGGAAGCGAGAACAGTAGATCGACTATGGTAATAACATTGTGAAAATATGAAATATCGCTATACATATATTATATTACATTGTACTGTATGTTGTGTATATTATAAATGTTTAGAGGACCAAGAAATATAATCTACCGCTATGAATCTAATTGATCCCGTTATCCCTCCTATTTTCATTTGATCATTTGATCCTCCTTTAGAGCAGAAGGCAGATCCTTATTATTACAACGTAACGACCAAAGTTTGTTTGAAATTGCAACCGCTATAGTTGGACTACAATTAATCTTTTGACCGATTTCGGAACAGTTCAAGAAATTCATGCATCACTTCCCCCAACCACTGAACAGTTCAGTAAATTATCGATAATCATATTAGAACTTCTGAACTTCCTACCTTCAAAAGGCATCGTATTACTCAATTATTTGAGGGAACGAAGCATGTCATGGTTAAATTTTCAAAACTATTTGATTGGATTGAATTCAATCGTAAGTTTATGTCTAGCTTTTTGTCTAGTTTTGATATAAGAAAATGCAGAAAAGTTATAACTTTATTTCTCCCTATTTCATATGATCTGGTCTTGTCTTTACAAAAAATGCTTCCTTTCGTGGAATATAACATAAAAAAATTTATTCAACTGCGTAATGAGATTACGATACAGCGAATTGAAAAGATTCTTTTTAAGGAAAATCTGTATAGAAACTTGAGAATTGTGAAGTCATCTTACACAATGAAAAACTAAGACTGAGAGGATTTTTTAAAAGACTATTGCAGTACGTTTAATTAAGGAAATGCAGAACGTCTAACCGGAAGACGCCGGTAAGAGTTCAAGACATTATGTCACAATTGACACTTGTGGGACAAACAAGTACTAAATTAAGTGTAAATTGTTTATACAAATGTATCATTCGATGGTTTAAATTTAGCCTATTGAGCTTTATTTGTGGGTATCTGAAAATTCCTTGCGCAATTAACCATTTTTTCTGCAGTTGGTTTAATTTTTTAAATATATTTCTAAAAAAGTATTTTACAGAATATTATGAAGTATGAAATAATACTATTTTCAAATGCATACAATCACAAAACTATGCTTGTAGAGTAATGAAATTTACACTTAATTATTTCCAACTACCAATAAATAATGAAGTCCACAATGAAATAGATACGATGAAATCGACGTACATTGAGATAAATAATGTAAAATATCGTAGAACACATTTCCATTTCAAAACTTGATCATAAAACTTAATACATACGGACATATAATATGAATGAAAAATTTTGTCTTGAAAAGAAATAGATTGTCAAACGAAGGACTAAGAAAATTAATATAACAATTATTTCTTCTAAATTAAAATAAAATAGTCTGGTTTCTAAGAAAGAATTTATCATAAAATTTTTGGTTCCCATAGAAATTAAGAGTTTAATAACCAACGATTTTGACACCACCAGGAGTACGAAATAACCTTTCCTCTGGAGGGAGTTCTCCAATTAGGTATCTCTCCAGAATCTGTTTGGCTACCTCAGAGTGTCCGGTACCAATGAATGCGAGAGTGGCATCCCTTCCGGCATACTCGAGCAGAATGTCCTGTCCACCAGGGTGGTTCTTGATGAAATCCGTACAATTGTAGACATAGTCGTAAATGGCCACCCAACAATCGTCCGACGTGTCGTGCCAGGCGACCTCGTCGAGGGAGATTGTCTGGAGCTTTTCATCCTCTCCTCGACTTTTTCTTCGACTTAGTTTCCTCCTCTCATCCTTGAAATCCATTCTCGTTTCAGAACTTCCCTGTTTATTCTCCAGCATAGGAATCGTTCTGTCGTTTTCACGTTGCTGGATAAAGAAATCGTCCTCTGAATCCGGATCTTGCGAATCCAGGGCTCTAAAGGTCGACCTCAAAAGATCCACCTCATCCGGAATACTGTTGTCCCTTTAAATGGATTCTCAGTTTACTCGGAGAAAAAAATATATTTTTGTAAGAAAGAAAAAGGTTTGTGCTTTAAAAAACTCCGAATAGTTTTATAATTTAATTTAGAAATGCTAATCATTTAGTATTAAATTTGAATTTGAATAACGGAAAATTATTCAATAATATTGTGTTAAGTTCTTATGTCTGATTGAATTTTCGGAATGTCCATATGACAATATCATGAACATAAAAATGTAGATAAATAATCGAATGTGAGCTTAATATGCCTAATGAACATGAATGTTCTGACCGTGTAAATAATTCTTTAAAAGCAGATATTTTCACTTGGAAGTACAATATAAATTGTAATTGAAGTTACACATATGCCAGCAATAATGATTAGCAGAGCAAATATCACTAATTGAGAACAGTCATTTTACTATGGAAATTTAAATCATTGATGTTTTTGGTTTAATGTTATCTTTAACATTTGCGTAAGAAATGTCAAAATTTGTTCAGATTATCTTACAGCAATACAAAAATAACCACTCGCTAAATCCTAAGGCGTCCTAAAATTCATGTTTAAGAAAAACTAGCTAAAAGCTAAAAATTACTTTTTGTAAATGAATATTCTGCAGTTAAAAAATATTGCCGAAATACCAGAGCTAGCTATCACCAAATGAAGAGTACAACACAACAAATCGACCTACTGCATGATTATAGGTATAGGTATCGCGAAACTGTCAAACTTTGAAAACAGTAACTTCACTGCTTGGCCAAGTTAGATAAATTTATAGACTTCTCAGTTCAGATAAATGCATACAGGAAATTGCACAGTGTAAAAACTTATATAAAACTGGAATAGACTAGAAGTGTATAGTACGTAACGAAAAATCTTTTTGAGAGTGAAATATTGACTGCCGGAATCACAGATAAGAGATTAACAGATAAAATCGAAAACCTACACGGAGGATGCTGAATCGTTAAGATGTCTTTCGTGAGACATTTTGAAAAAAACTGAGGCTCACTTGCACAAGGGAATTCAATTCTAATGGGAGAGGAGAATGTAATACCATTACCGGTTGAAACCTGAGACGTGCACTAGGGTTTCTACACGATAGTGGGATATACTTGAAGGTTGTCCCATGATTAAGAAAGTGTGGCACACATTTTTATGGACAGTTGCATGCAAACTTCACCAAGCTATTCGAAATTGTAACTGAAACTCATCAACGATAACAGACAACTGCTGCATTAATACCAGCACTGCTTTTGCAATAATTACTGATAAGAAAACTGTATTCCTTCACTGGCATATTATGTGATGCATTTTTATGCATAACATTGATGCAATTAACTCTGAGTCTTGCCACTAATTTGGATATCTTAAATCAGTGAGTTCATGATTGACCGGATAGAGATAATCTATATCAACGAACTTGAATATTACTTAATTTGAAAACAGTTACATTTACATTTCAAAAGAGTTTAAACGTTCGGGATGAAAGTTGGGAAAATACATCAAGGTACATAAACCTTTTTCTGCTCTCATATAATTAAATATGATTTAGAAACTGTCATCTAAAATAAAACTCGAATATCTTTTACAATATTGTATACTAGATTTATAAATAATGTATATACAATAATAAAAATTTTACTTTTCAAGTAACATGTAGCATGACATGCTTCTGCTGGCGATTCTAGTAACTAAGCTATAATGCGGGGAAATTCAAATACTAGACGAGATTCGACGGGCTCATTATATTACGATATTAAAATATTAGGGTACCTGTAAATACATACAATTTTTTAAATAGTTGAAAATAGTTACCAAAGAAATTGATATAGTTCTTTTATTTTGTTCAATTTCAAGACGCCAAAAGTGGTCACCACTTCGCTCATCGCTGTGGAATTAATTCTTAGTGGAAGTGTTAAGTTTAAAATATTTTTATCAAGGCACATTCAAGTGTTAGCAACTGTTTTCTCCTCTGTTAACATTAACATTAACTATCTTAATTTATCTCAGCTAATATGCAAAATTTGTTTTAAAAAATACCCATAAACCATGGCTCTTCAAATTTTAAAGGTAAATGGTAAAGGTAAATAATAAAAGGAAATGGTATACGGTATATTCTAAATTTTCCACAATTATTCCGACATTTGTATCCAAACCAAACAGTTTTGTTCCGATCTAATCCGACGGAAGTTTTCAATCCGAAATTATAATCCGATTTAATCCGGTCAATCGGAATCAATCAGAATTAATTCCAACTTTCAAGCTTAATAATTGCGGTCAATTCAAATCTATCCGTATGCATCTAAAAAATTAGGATAAATTCAAGTTTATCCTGATTAACCGGATTTATTCGGATTTCAGATTAACTAGATTCATTGGGATTGATTTTGAAATGGACCTCGCATAGATTCGGATTAAATACTTCCTTCGGATTGATTAGATCGGAATGAAACTGTTTATTTCGGATACAAATTCCGGAATGATTCGGAAAATGGCAGATTGGTTCGGAATGAATTTAAATCCAAGACTTTCTCCAGGGATGCATTCGCCAGGGATGCATTCGCCTGTCACATCAAAATTTCTTTGAAAAAACCTAAATTTTTCAGAATTGTTGATTTTTGAATTTACCGACCTTCCCGTCGACACAACCAAAATATGTTGCACACATTGAGAGCTGCTGCCCTCGAACGGCGAAGGTGTTAGATTATATTTAGATGCGAGAGATTCTTCATATCACTGTGGATAAAATAGAAATGATTCGAAAAGGTAGTATCGACCTGGTTTTCCATTTGATTTCCACAGCTGATATAAGCTCACAAACAAGAGCTTTTACAAACGAGTTCACGTTCGGTGGTACTCAATTTCATTAACTGAATTTTCTCTCAACGATTATCACAGTTGATAACTCAAATCAAGAATTTATGTTATATTTTCTATTTCATTTTATTATCCATTATGTTTATCCATGCTTAAGAAATATATTTAGTTACTATGTTGTTTTTGATATTTAAAAGATATTTGAATTTTACTCTTTCAATTTGCCAACACGTGAACGATGTATTGAATTATACAAAACTTTTATATCAAACTATCTTAGTACTCAAAATAATTAAATTTGAAAAAGAAACAGACTTATAAAAACATCTTTAATACTATTTTGCTCTCATTATACAAAATCATAATTTGATATTGAAGTAAACATGACTGGATAAATCTGCAGTCCCGTTAGAAGCTACAAGAGATCTATGTAAAAGAATCAATCGCTCAGTGGGCTAAAAGCAGCTAAAAGGTAAGACTGGATGCCGACGGATTGATATGAAAAAAGCGAGAAAAAGCTTAGAGGGCCTAGTGGCCGGTATCGAACAGCGCATGTCGGGAGAAGGCGTCGCGACGCCGTGAGGGCAGCGCCGACAAGTTCAGTTCCAAACATGCCACCACCCTGACGTACGACCCTCTTTCCCTCGCGCTAGTCGACGTTCAAAATAAGTTCAAAACGAAACAGAGAAAAAAAGAAAAAAATTAAAAAGAACGATCTCGACCACGAATACGAAGACGATCAGCAAAACCACCTCCATCAGGAGAAGACGATCAGTAGAATCGGATCATCAATGACAGACTTTCGAGGCGCAGAACAACCACAGAACCACGGTACTACACACATCCGTATATTACTGACACCGATCGACCAGTGGTCTCCTCTTTGTCCTCTTCTTCTTCTTTGAGCATATCAATCTCAACTACTTGTGTGTCTAGTAATCGATAGTGTATCTTAATTATTTTATTTTAATCAAAGATGCAGTAGATTCATGCATGAAATCACTAATTCTACTCGGAAAAGTGAGTGCGCGAGAAATGGATGCACGTGTTTCGTGGGTTCGCTGTTGATCGATCGCCGTGCAGAAAACAACATTGGAAAAGGTTTGCAAGCAAGAAGTGCTCTTTCAGCACTTCCAGTGTGTCTTATTTACTGGAGTATTGGGGCGAGAATAATTGAAATGGGGAGCAAAAGAATTCGAAGAAGAAAAACCAAAGCTTTTCCTTCTTCTTTTTCTTTCGTTGTTACGTCCTGTCAACCTTTTTGATCCACAAATTAGTGTCTTGACCGCTTAGCATCCAATCTTCCCGGATCCCCGCGCTTTCAGGCAAACTTCGACTTGTCCGAGCCTTTCCGCGCGCAATTTAAAAACAGAATTCTAAAACTAGCAGGCCATAGGCTAGTTACTCGGTAGTAGGTGGTCGTTGGTCGCTCGTTGTTCGCCGTCAAGTCGAACGCCCGACAAAAGCGAACGGGGAATCGTGCCAGGTAACTCGAGCTGCAACTGAGCCGAAAAGTCATTTACCTGGATCCCAGTACAACGGGGCTAAGGTTGCACATCGTGTTTTGCTGCGACACGGGTTAATAAAATGCATGTGGCCTCGTGCACGCGTAGCGAAAATTATTTTCGAACATTATCGACACCCGTGCGAGTCACGGTGCTTTTATTTTACCTTTCGCAACGACAATTCGAGAAGTAGGGAGTCAACGATTTCTGTATTGAGACGAAAATTCTGATGACAATGGTACCAAAATCGAGATCGCTGTAAGAAAATCATCTTTACCGCAGAACTTTCAATTCAGCTCCAATTTTCACAAAAATCTATTAATTTTTACATTAATTTTACCGTTTTTTTCAAATTTGAATCACTGAGGTATAAAAATCCAAGAATCGGCATAAATTTCACAATGAAACAATATTACCAGAACCTTTTTGTGCTATTTAGATTCTAGATTCTTACTTCTGGGTTCAAGGAAATTGAATGAATGAATAGAGTATTGTTTAAAAAAACAGGATACAATAAAACTGAACCAATTTCTTATATGCTTTGTGGGGATGAAAAAAAGTTATGAGGTGAGAGTTCCGCTGTCAGGGGAGCATTCATATTTGCTTTAGGTCATAAATCTCCATGTGAGAGTAAATATTGTTTAGATCAATATTCACTTTTTCATTCGGCTAAAGCTGCATTCCTATATGTGTAGTGAATTTATGGTACAACGGCTCAGGGTTTATACAATGAAACATTACAAGTAAAAGCTTTTAATGTCAGTGCCATTATAGTCTCGAGCAGTCCTTAAATATAGCAGAAAAATATAAACAATCAGTTTTAAAATTTTCTTTTTATGCTTCTTTTAATTTTTCAATATGAGATGGTATACGTTGTATTTATTATTTATTATTTCTGTGCTGTAATTAATTCGAAGATATTAAGAATTTTTTAATATAAATTATGGTCCAGCTTTCTAGAGAAATCATGTAAATTTACTCGCCTAAATTGGAAAGGGGACCTTTTTCCGTCAGATAAAATTTTCTCGATGGTATATAGATAAGTTAAAAGTATACATAAACTGTATAAAATTTCATTGATATAAAATTAAATTTCTGGTAAATTATCTCATACTCAGCATTATATTGTAATACAATAATATACAAATAATGTGATATTTATGAACGTTTATTATTTTGAAGCTTTTGAAATAAATTTACATGACATTATGCATAAGCAATTAATTTTATTAGAAATAAATTTTATGCCTGGACATAAACTCGGAATTTTTAAGAACCGATATTTTTCAATTTTCATGTAACTTTGTAATTTGCCGAACCATTTCCTGTTATAGAATGCTATCGGGGTTAGAATCAAATTGGAATGATATTGAAGTGAAATGAAATTAGAACGAAGTGGAGTCGAAGCATATTGGGATTTGACCTGATAAGATAATTTTAAAAAATGAGAGTAAAACGTGTTGCAGTCGAATAAGCATTTATGAGGATGAAATGTATATAGGGCAGAGCAGGCACTTGTAGGAAGTAGATACAGGGTAAATTGATCTAGCTTGAGGGTCAAGAGAAACTAAGCGTAAATAGACAGGAAGAATATATAAGGTAAGGTTAAATCGAAGGCTAATACGGAAATGGATAAAAAAGAATCAATTATCAGGAATTATAAATTCAGTGAAGTGAACGTCAAGAGATGGATTTAAGATATATTTTTGAAAATTTCGATCAATTTTTCTAGCGTATGTTACCAAACCATGACGATATAAAAAATAATAACCGTTTAAGGTCTGGACGAAGAAAAACCCTGTGTAATTTAAAGTGATAGGAATAGATATGTAATTACAGCTATAACTAATGACTAATGACTAATGACTTATGACGTATATAGCTTACAATAGATTTCGGTTCACTCGTCAAGCTCACACTC
>JAUESI010000007.1:3954975-4002214 GCA_032275145.1 Synergus laeviventris | reverse complement strand
ACTAATGACTAATGACTAATGACTTATGACGTATATAGCTTACAATAGATTTCGGTTCACTCGTCAAGCTCACACTCAACTAAATGGCATTCGCTTTGGCCGAAGCATTCGTGATCCAAAGATTGTTAATAATTATTTTTAATCTTTAATAAAGTATAATAAGAAATATTAATATTGTTAAGAAATAGTTGATTAAAAAAATGGAATGACAACGCAGTCAATGAATTTAGAAGAATAAAGATGCTACGAAAAATGAACGGAGGAATAAAGATTATAATTGAAGTGATACAAATGGTTTTTTGAGATGCTGATACTGAATCTAGATATATACTCGGCAATATCAATATAACGAATTGCTTTGAGGGAAATATAGACATTGCCTTATAATAGGGGTGGTTGAACATTATCTTCCAGTGAGGAATTGAAAGGGGGTTACTTCTTTCACATATATTTGTGTAACTTTGAAAATAGCGCAATTTTAAGGACTCATACTACTTGTTGTAAATGTACAGAATCGTTCTCTCAGTATTGAAAATCTCGAAGCCAGAGTTCCCTACGCCCATTCCATTTAAAATTTCATATCATCAATCATATTCTCTTATACTCTCATATTCTCTATCACAACCGGTATTTGGAAAATCCGCGAATTTCTGATTCCAAGCGAAGGAAGCCACAAGAGCTTAACCTCTTTCGATTGATCAATCCCTCGATCAATTATTCCAGCACAGTGGCGTAATGCCTGCGACACATGGTATCCGGCATCCTCGACGATTTTCTCGGCGTGACACCTACTATTTATAAATGGTTTGAACCCGGTCGCATTGGCGAATGTTGCGGGCCTGACTAGCTGCGCCTCGTGGTCGGGACGGGGAACAATTCGCTACCCCATGATAAAAATAGAAGCTCCGGCTAGCTAGCTAGCTTGCTTTTTCGTTAGCTCAAAGCTAGAGCACCGTCTAGCTGGCCACGGCACCTCGCGAGCGCCGCGTCGCGTCGCCCCTGCTCTAAAAGTCTCCTACAAGCATCAAAATCCTCGCGTCAATAATTAATTTCATCGAATCCTTTTTTCCAACTTGGATCCTAAATCAACTCCCAATTGCCTTTCCTCTTCCACAACCCAAAAGAACTTTCAATTTCAATTCCACTGGAGATTATATCTGATGCATATATTACGATTTTCATTCAAAAATTACGGATTGAATCGCAGGTGTGAGTTCACGAGGACACTATCAAGGTCGAATCTGAGCGTTTTCAGCTTCCGTGGTTTCAAACTTTATGCTTTTATGCTTTCAAGCCTCGTACTTTCATGCTTTCGAGCTTTCGTGCGCCGGTCGAGTCGACGTGGGGCCACATTCCGAGCAGATCACGGATGCTTATAGAAGCGTTGCGTAACGCAGTTAGAAAGAGCAACCGCGGTGAAGCAAAGAAGCTGAGTCGGTAACCGAGCTTGCCTCTTCGCGCAATATTTTCGGGCATTTGTCGCGAAGGGCATAGTCATCAGGCCCCTCGAGTACCAAAAGACGAACCCCGATCCTTTCCGAAGTGCTCGTGTGAGGTGTCGCGACAAGATCTCGATAATTTGAGAATTTATTCTGAATTTATTAATTAATTCGCTTAGACTCGAGTTTCGCAGACATGCACACGTATGTATATGCACGTATGTTGTACATCTGTGATCTATGTATATTTATGTAAATAGAAGAGTGTGCGTGCAGCTTTGGCTCGAGTGTGTAGATGCCAGTGACGCAAATCGCGAGGGAGTATCCTCGAGAAGTGCGGGCAGGGGTAGGAAAGGTGGTTCAAAAAGCAAAGCTCCAAATAAAGCTTCAAAGAAGTGTGCAAGAGAATAAAAAGTGTTATTACCGGCTCAATTCCGATTCTCCGATACGTTCAGTCGATTTTGGCGTTTTTTTTAATAGTTATAATGAGATTATATCATTCTGGGAATCGCCAGTGTCGTAGATTTACGAGTGCCAGAATTCAACTTGACAATGTTGCGAGAAAGAGCCTCTGTGCCTGACCCAGGAATCACGACCTTTAACGAGCTCGATAATGCTTCATGCTATTTCTTCTTCAGGGAATTATCTCAAGTTTAAATGATCTCAAGTTTAGATTATCTCAAGTTTAGATTGTCTCATTTCTTAAACTTTTCAACTGGCAGGTTTATTGAATAAATGGAAATATCGGTGAAAAATATAGACGTAATATTTCAACGAGTTCCATATCTCTCGAGAGCTCTAAAGTTTAGTAGAGAAAGAAAGTAAACTTTATAGTAAACCACGATGATATGGAGACGGACGAGGAATAATGTGCCTAGTAACGCGGTAGGTTTGTCTCAAAATATCACCTCGAGATGTTGCAGTTGTTTGGCTATTACGTGAACTTTCGAGAGTCTAATTGGGACACTTTTTCCACTTTAATCGACTCTATGAAGAAATTTGATTGTAAAGACGGTAGCTACAAAACAGGATCCAAAATTAGTAAAAAAATATTATCCAGTTTTCTCGAAAATGACACAGAGGTTATTTTTTTTACAACAAGGGAATTGAAATATTTTGTATCAGAGGGCGAATAACTGAAAATTTGTTGCCAAAAATATTAAATTTATTATCGAATAACGTACGAATCGAGTGAAAAAGATTGGAGAATTGGAAATGAGAATTGAGAAGGTGGTGGCTGATAGAAAAGTGGGATCTTTTAGGAACTGGGAACTCGTGAGGCCTCGAAGGAAGGAAAGGAGGATGGAAAAGCGTCCGGAAAATACCGGGCGCTGCTGACGAGCAACGACGAGACGCACGGAAGAGTGGACGAAAGGCGCTCGAAACGGGTTGCTGCTCCGTGCGATCGAGCGATTAAAAAATGCAGCAACAGCCCCAGGGCCAGCAGCAACCGCCCGGCGCACCGAATGGCGTCGCCGGCGGGGCCCAATTACCTCAATCAGGCGGGTTGAGCAGCCCCGGGCAAGCCGGGGCGTCGGGAATCGCCTTGACAATGGGCCCCAACAGGGCGCAAATCAACGGCGGCAGATTCGACTTCGACGACGGTGGAACATTCTGTGGAGGCTGGGAAGATGGCAAAGCTCACGGCCATGGCGTCTGTACTGGTCCCAAAGGTCAGGGAGCCTACTCCGGAAGTTGGAATTACGGATTCGAGGTCTCCGGTCTGTATACGTGGCCGAGGTATGTTCACACTTTTGAAATTATCATTTAATTGTATTTTGTATTAACCAGAACATATTGCTACTTCTTATCTTTGTTGCTTGTCCCAGACGTGGAAGATCAACAACAAAATTATCCCTCAAAATCAAAATATTGTGGCAGAGATATCACAGATTTTCCATTCAAAATTTCATCAAAAACTGTTTTGAGTAAAATAGAGTTATTTTTTACGGAAACGGAAATGATCAGTTAACTCTTTTGTAAATATGTATATCTAAAAATACAACAATTTCACAAAAACTTTGTTTTCTCCGCCAAGTCATAAAGATTAAGTTTAACTTCATTTTGTTATTTCACGAGTTAAATGACAATTTATTTGCAACAAGCATGATATATTTCAGTGACAAGTAATTTTAAACTATTTTAATTAGGAAATGTTAAAATACACCTGATTTTCATACAGATTGAATTTCGTCGTACAACTAGAAATTTATAATCCCTTTCAAAAGAACATGCAAATCGTTTGAGAGACAATCAAAGTCCTCGTTTTGCTATTCCACGCGATTAATATGTAAACTACGAACGGTCCATAAATCTCAAATGGCGACGAATCTCTCGGCTATCGTTTCCTTTGATATATTTTTAACTCAAACGAGATTGGGAAAGGGTCCGCGAAATGCGGCTGTTCTCGCCTCGTTTCCCTAATTAGATACAATCCGAATAACCAAAAAGAAATTCCTATCTAGTAACATTAACAGCTTCCTGACATTCATATGTCAGAAAGCTGTTAGCGCAATGTTAGCTTGGAATGTTCCAGCTGTGGACTGCGACTGGACTAAACGATCTGTTTTTTTTTATCTCTTGATCTGATATAACAGAAATGGGGTGTGATGGTCAGAGAACTTCAAATGGCAACTTCCTATAATAATATTTAGTGTGAAATTAAATCTATTTCTTTTTAGAAAATAAACAAAAAAGTAGATGATTTCAAAAATACGAAACTATCAACACCCACTTAAATATGTTTCTTTTCCATTCGATCTGTGTAATAGCTGGTAATAGCCTCTTAAAATTGAGTGTCATCATTTTCTTCCTTAATCATAAAAAAAATCGTAACTTTCCACTATATATATATAGTCATAAACGGAAAAGTTACGATTTTCTTAAATAGAGTGCTTGGTTGATTTAAATACGTTTTTAATTCATGATTTAATTTTCCATAGTAAAAAAATTGATCTCAATCTGACAAATTGTTAACCACGCGCATAAATGAATAAAATCCGTTTATTTCTCAGTGATGAACTCTTAAACTAAAACCGCCGCTTTGTATTCGTACAAGAGATAAATTAAAGGTCGAGTAGAAAAGGTAGCTTTTAGTCAGACATGGAGCCATCATAAGCATTTATCACATTCTATATCGTCAATGTGTCGCATTTCATTGCAAATATTTTCAGACTCTTTACCTAATAAATAATTCTATTCTGGTTTTGATTGAGTCCTGGTATGGTTTGGTATCCACTCTATTCAGTAGAGATAAAAATTCCACCTTCGGATCAGATTGTAGATTTATGATGAGCAGTTAAAAGACTTCAAAATAAAATAGTTACTAGGGTTTGAAACCTTGGCCTTGAGGAAAGTTTATGGGATTCCAAAGTGACAGTTTGCGTAACATCGGGCGCACGTGTCGTCTTTTTTGTCGCTTGGGCGAGCTGATCTGAGGGAGCTCGGGTGCCGATTCGAGATGAGCGGAAAACCTTGACACGTATACCGGTACATTATACCTGGAACAGGCGGGAGACTCTTGCGGTCCTGAAAGTAGGTCACTAAGTGCAAGGACAACGAGTCCGGGTCTCTGGGATTTTAACCGTGACACCCTAGTTCAGGGTCATTAGGGATTTTTTGATCGGGTGCATTTAAGACATGGGTATAATTTGAAAACTGAAAAATAGAAAGTCATTTCATATCATCCATACTGGTAGTCTAGACCCAGCATCAACAAGACAATTTCTGAACCTGCACCTTCTGCTTTTAATCCTCGCGACAGGATTTTCAAGGTCCTCGGCGATAAAATCGATTCTCACCAATCTAATGAACAAGTGACTCTTGTCTTCTTCTGTTAGAGTATGAATTATTACCTAACAACTACTTTATGACTGGAAACTTTAAGATCAAAGAAAAAATCATTTTTATAAGAATAAACAATAATTTTAAGTGATTTAGTGTTTGAATAATAAGAAAAATATGAGTAGATTTTTGAAATTGAACAATCAACTTTGAAATACAACGCTCGATAATTTTACGTGACACAGAAACATAAAGTGCTCAGAGGAGGATGTTATCGTTTCTGTCACGAAAACCAAATGCATTTAATTTTCCTTGTTTACTATAGATATTCTCATTAAAAATGCGTGATCATTTTCCAGTTGAAGTATGTTTTTAATTTCCATGGTTTCCAGTATTGTATAAACATTGAGATTGAATCTAAAGAAACTTAATTGAAAATTGAAATAGACTTTCTTGTTTCAGGTTTGTTAAATAATAAATTTCAGAATTGAATCACACACCATGCGATTCTTCTAAACTGCAAATGTTCTTTTCCGTTGTGTGAATATTATTTTAGATTGAAATTATGACTGTTATCCGTATCATATTAAAACAGAACATTTAATTACGTCGTTCTGTTTCAATTATTAATTGATATTTATTCAACTGGAAATTTCATTTGCCATGCAATAAAACTTTATTGCTTTCATGGAAACCAGTTAATCATCTCTTCGTCTCTTCAATCTTTTATACATATATGTAGAAGATATTGTAGATGAAGTGAAAGAGGTCTGAGTTTAGTCAGTCAAGTAAAGCAATCACAATTTGTAAAAATTCCATATGAAAGAAATTCAAGTTTAAGAGCATCAAGAATAAAACAATTATAATTTTTAAGTATACGAGTTTAAATGTGATCAAAATTTTAAAACTTCAAAATTTTCAAAAAATTATATTATAAAGCTTTCAAATTTCAAAGTATTCTCATGGTAAATTATTCAGAAGAAAAAATATCTAAGTGCCCTGTTTAAAAAAAGCAGAGTAGTTTTTCTTTAGTTTTTTCTTATAAAAGTATGTACTATTATATTTTCAAAGTGGAAACGAACCGCTGTGGTCAGACAACACATGAATTTATTACAATGAACTAAAAATAAAGTTTTTATTTAAATGAGATAATGTCTTCGTTTTTAAAAATCACCTTTTAAGGAAATATTGTAAAATTATTAAAAATTCATACTAACAAATACTAAAAGTAACAATTTCGTATGCTGAAGTTAACGTGCTAATTGATTACAAATTTATCCTAAATGAAATTTATTTTTAAAAGCTTTTAAACATTTTTTTTCTCATATTATATATAGTACAGACTTGGAGAAATAATCCGAACTTTTGCTTGAATTTTAGACATCGCGGAGCACTTCCGAGATCTTGGACTATTTGGAATAGAACTAATCCTCAAAATTCCATTATAGTGACACGAAGGTATATGTAAATAAACTTTTCCAAATTTATCTCGCAAAGAATTTGGCTCTTTATGAAAATCTTTTTCTTCACAATAATTCTAGACATGGCTACGCGTACAAAAGTCGGCAATTTTCACCGAGATTTCGGAACAAATATAGATATATTTTTAACTATACATATATCTTTCTATCCTAACCTAATCCAGTCCCTTCTCTTGAAATTAATTAAAATGTATATTCTACTTTATATTTGAAACGTTGAAAGTTTTTGCGACCATTAATTTATGGCATTTAATTGTTTGCTGGACTTAGACTAACATGTAGAAACATCTTTTGTAGATCTTAACTCATGGGTTACATCTTCAGAGGAAGCTCATAACAGATTTCATATCTGAGAAAAACGGATTGTAATTATGAAGCAGCGATCATCAGTAGATATTAACCCGTCTACTCTGCATGTTAATTTTAAAACTCTTAAAATTGACTATTTTTCAAGATTCGAAGGATCATGCAATTAAGAAAAATTCGCCTCTAATATGTGTTGTGTGTTCATAATTCCAGTGGTGCGGTTTACGAGGGACAATGGCAAAATGGAAAACGACACGGTCTTGGAATGGAATGTCGTGGCCGTTGGCTTTATCGGGGAGAATGGAATGGAGGAGTCAAGGGTCGTTACGGCGTAAAACAATCCTCGACTTCGACTGCGAGGTACGAAGGAACCTGGGCCGTCGGTTTTCAGGATGGCTACGGTTCGGAAACATACGCAGACGGCGGTAAGTTAAAAAATATATTTGATTATTGTTTATATTGAAAGTATTGTTTATATTTAAAGTTTGTTGCTTTTCTCCATCTTGCGAAGTAAACTTCACAGTCCCTTACTTTTCAAAGAATATGGGAGATACATAAAACTGATCAGTAATCTTAAATGGTCATCGCCATGAAAGATAAATGATCAGGTTATAAGGAGTAATATAGGGACAGTTTACTGTTGAAGAATCGTTAAAAAATGACTTCCACAAAGTAAGGTTTCGAAAGAAACAAGTGACCTCGATCTCGCAAGATGAGTTGGATAAACAAATCTTCGGCAAGGCGCACGTGATGTAGCAGAAAAAAGTCAAATAAAACTCATCCATCGAAGAGAAATGGCAGATAAAATAAATAAAAAAATTCTATTCATGTGTCAGATAAGGCATCATACAATAGAATATGAAAAAAGATATTACCAAAGGAATAAAAGTAATTTTAGAGAATGAGAAATTACTGTGAAAAAGAAAATCATTAATCATTGTTTAATTTTGAACTTTTAATTAATATATTATTACTATAGAGTTGCTAATCGCAGTAAATGCGAGATTCCGAACTTTTTTTTCTCTAATCTTTCCTGTGATAAATTGAAAGTGCAATGGATGAAAGTACTATACACCTGACCCACTTTTTAAATATATTCTAAAATACTGGAATCGCGAATAGGTAAAGTGGGTAGCGCAAGTTCTCAAGGAATATTTACGGGAACTCCCAGACGTAACCTTCGACTAGAATCATATTGATCCTTTTCTCATTCTGTCCTTGCGGAAACTTATTATATGGCGCGGTAACGTTAATCCTTTTGTTACTCACAGTTTGACATAATGGTCATTAAGGAAAGTGCTTCTGATATCGACACAACTTCATATTAGTGGTCTATACTAACTTCAGCATAATGATATATACAAATAAGAGTATAAGAGTAGAGAGCACGATTTCACTCAAGATTATTAAAGCTAATTAATCCCTAGTTCAAAAATCAGACACTAGTGAAAACATTCGTAGTCCCACCCCTTTTTCTAATAAAAGACAAATTTTATCAAGATTTTAATATACATCTCCTTTTTTAATTCCAATAAAAAAATAATTGTCTTATTTTATTAAAAGGAGAGAATTTTAGAAAAAGTAGGGCAGCTGTGAAGGTCAAGCTTTTAAACTCTTGTATATTTCTGAAAATCAGGAACTCAGTAGAGAATGTCAAACAAGATTGAAAGAAAAAGTAGTGGAATGTGAAAGCGAATAGTACAAGCCGAATGAGTCAAAGTTTAAATATAGAAGATTTGAAAAAATTATTTTTCAAAAGGATACATAGAATATTGAGGCCTCATCCATAAATTAATGACTCCATAATCTATTAAATCTAATCATCTCTATGGCAAGATGTTTGGAAAGGGAGATGTAAAAATTGTCCAAAAAACGTGATGTCATTTATGGATGACGCCAAGGAAAAAATTTGAGGAAAAAACTGAAAATAGTTAGGACTGTCGTCTTGTGTCGTTGAATCAAAACAGGAAATAAGTCACTAGGGTAAAAATAATTTACATAGTTTTATCTGCATCGAAGCTTCAGTTTTTAAAATCCCATAGGTCAATGAATCGAGTTAATGCAGAATCAGTAAAAGAACACAACGAGCGAATCATGTAATGACATATGTCAACATACGCGATCTAAAATTAGTGGGACACGTAAGCGTGGAGCTCTATATTAACTAAGAGTCTAAAGATTCCCTTCTATTTTTTCATTGTTCGTACCTACAAGTCGCTTGCGTGCGTCACTGGGCGTAAATAACTATATATACGATGAGGGTAGGCGTCAAAAGCCTCTAGAAAATTTCATTCAAAAGACTGAACGCTGATGATGATGTTTCCTGAGATAAAGATGATAACAGGCTATCCATATATATATATATATGTATAGGCAATAATTCTCAGGTACTTTAACATTTCATGTTTTCCTTTTCCCGGCGTGTTTCGTATTGCCTCACTAGCTGTTATTTCGCGCAATTATAATATTGTGGAGCAAATTTCGTACCAGAAACAGTAAACTTTTTCGGCATATATTCAAGAACCTTATCTTACACCCACGCTCCTTTCTTGGAGACAATATTCTTGGGCTCTTTACTAAGGAGTCTAGAGGTTCGACTATTGATTTCTGTTACATTAATTATTTGGAGACAAGAATCATTTGAGAGAGTGCTTTCACGATCTTCTGTAATGGAAATGACAATTTAATGTCCATTAAAGATTGAAATATGAGAATTTAGATTTTTGGGATCTCACTCATCCTCGCACTGATCAAATTAATTAGTTCTACTATAAGTGTGGAGAATGGTATTCTGCATGCAAAATTAAGTTCATTTAATTTAACGGAGCGTCTATTCGTCTATTCCAAAAAGATCCTTGAACTTCAATGTAAATTGTCATGTGAAATATAAAGTAAATCTAGTGGATTTATATTAAACAAGAATTAAATCAATTAGTATTTTTCATCTCAGGAGTGCAAAGAATAAAGTGAAAGGAACTGGTTATGGTCAGACAAGGACTGGCAATATGAGTTGCTTTTCAGCAGAAATGATAGTGTTTATTCATCCATCACTATTTTTATATCCTTTACGTTTTTTTTTCTTATTAATATTTAATATTGTATTTCTACTCTGGTCTTTGAAAATTTCAATCAATCAATTCAATAGACCGAGAATCGAAAAGTTCTTTTCGAGGAAAAATATTCATTTTTAATTTAAAAATATTATATACAATAAACGATACAGTTTCACTGTTGAATATTTAATTCGAATGATATCTCGTGGCAAAATTTATCATCTTGGAATTCGATCAATTGGAAGCAGCTCGAGTGTAACCTCGTTAAGAATGCATTGGCATAGCCAACCGATAACGGACGTCCGGTCTATTCGCATTTGCGATAAAAAGGCGTGCGGCTGGTCAACTTCGAATAACGTGAGCATTTCATTTTTCCTTTAGCATGCAAACGAAAACGAAGGAAGGAATCGGTGAACGAGCAGATACGTTTTATTGCATTTCATCCTGCCACTGCGCTCTTGAGCGCTTTATTTAGACCTTAATGATCCCGCTGCCCACGTTTTCGGGGCCACGGTAGTTGAATCGCTTCATCGCCCCGACCCCCAGGATGCAAATTGAATTCAGGGACTCGAAAATTTACTCCGCTTTCCAGATTAGCGTAAAAGGAATAAAAAGATAAATCCAATCGGAAAACCTGACCTGCCGCCATAGAAAATGAGAGAAAAAAGCTGAATATTTAATTAAATCATTCCTTTAACAACGTTCTAGTTTGAGAGGAGATTTTCATGCATTTCTCATTTATTTTTCAATTTATGTACGATAAAATCTGGAAGAAGAAATAGAGAAAAATCTCCAAAATATCGAAAAGAACTTTCCATTAACCAAAATTATAAAGGGTACTTTATCATCAGAAATTCTAGAAATTCAGGTTTCCATTGAAACAGTAAAATGATTCACTCTGTCAAACACTACTTGACTTTTGAGTGTATACAAAATTCCAATTATACAGATTTTAAAAGATATTAAAGATATTAAAGATTCAAGATGTTTCACGGTATATCAAAAAATTTAAGATTTAAAATTTAATAGTTTAAAAGATTCCAAAGATTACTCAAAAGATTTCAAAGGACTTCACGAATTCATAAAATTTTCATATTTCAAGGGATTTCTAGGGATTTGCTACTTTATTGGTTGAGACAACCAACTTTTTCTCTTGGCAATACTATTCGGTTTCTTGAAGTAACAATGTGAGTAATAGCATAACAAGAAAAATGATTGTCTCAACCAATAAAAAGCAACGGCATGTATTAAAAGCCAAAGTAATTCGTCCAACTATATAACTATTTTTTTCAGTGTAAAGGATATCCCAAGATATTAATACGACCCCTTGATGTAAAATTGTACATATTCCGTTTTCTTCGTCACAATGGCATGTATACATATCAAATGCAAGAAAAATTTACAATTCTTTAAAAGGTCTAGTCATTAATTTTGTCCCCTTTTCTCTGAGTGTAGAAACGAGAATCGTTGACTAAATTTTAATAAAATTGCAAAGGAAGCTTTCTGTCAAAGAAAGCAGGTAATGAGACACACGAGACAAGTCTTTTGAGTACATATAGAAGTAAAGAAGTTATAAAAGTTATAAGTAACCATAAAAAGAAAAAAGAGATGGATCTCCAAGCCACTTGAGCCTGCTTGAGCCGAGAAACGAGAAATGGGAGAGTCTCCAATTTCCCCCAGCTACGCGAAACCGACTCCTTACAATTTACATCACATCATTCTCGAACCGGGCGTTGCATTAAGCTTGCGCGTTGGGTGCGGATCGTTTTATGTATGCAGAATATATTCCAGGCAGACCTTGACCCCCTGCGAGGTCGTGAACTAACGAGACGAATACCAAGTTAGAGGATGGGCGGGACACAAAACTTCGTTATCATTAAGTGGAATTCAATTAGCTCTCTGTATTGCTAACTAGTCTTTAAATTAATTTAATCGATCATTATGCGAAATGCAGAAATATCTTATTACAATACTGAGACTAGCAACGTTTATGATAACCAAAAATTTTTTTAATTTAAATACAACGGGACATTATGAAAAGAGCTACAACCCTCTAATGCATGTAAAACACACCACAATACCACCCCTAACACTTGAAAAAATTCAGGAAAAATACCTGAGCTTCGAGACTAAAAATTTTATTCTCAGAATCGTTCCATTTGCCAAGTAAGCATCAGGGGGTTGTAACTTTTTTGACAATGCTTGATAGTCAAATATAACTGTGCTGAGAAATAAAATTTCTAGTCTCGAAGTTGGGGTATTTGTCGTGAATTTTTCAAGTGTAAGATATTTTAAAAAGTGTAATAACTGATAATAATAACAAGTAAAAGAGATTTAAAAAGTTGGCAATAAGTGCTCCATCCAATTGTCGCTAAGCATATAATAAGTGACCGTGCCTGCACGAGTGTAGGATGTATAATAGCTAGGAAGGCGCCTATGAAAGCACCCAAGGGAACTTTTGGCTCACGAATTGCAAACTGGGGGTGCGATAGTATGTATTTATGCATGGCAGAGAAAATATTAGGCAAGAAGTCAGTTTATACACGTATATATAAATAGAGTTTAAGTTGAAGGGGCGTTGTACTTTTTATGTTCCACTTATCTTCTTTAATTCTTTCTTGTTATTTTTCCTTCTCTTTAGTTAGATTAAGGTGCTCATACTGCATTTATCGTCATATTTTATTCCACCGACGACAAGTGGTTAAGAAATTTATTTATAAATATTATTCCTGGCAAGAGGAAGATATGCAGATCTGCATAGAAATGGACCCGCGATAACCCGCTATCAATCTCGACTCTAAGTCTACTTGAGTTCTTGAACCCTCGTCTCTTTGGCGCCGAGAATTTCTACGAAAAAGGACTGCAATATCTTGTGTGATGGCGAATATTATTTTTTCTCTTTTCGCTTATCGGAGAGGATAAAAAAATAAAGATAAAAGGGTTGAGAAAGGGAGTTAGGGAAAAAGAGATTTTTAAAAGTCGTTTCTCAATAATTTTCTTATTTATTTACCAAATAATGGTTAGCTTACTCACGCAAAGATTCTTAGCTTATCCCATCAGCTTACAAAAGATATATAAAAAAAGAAACTCAGTTATAAGAAACTCCCTACCAATTTACTATAATCCGGTTTTTGAATCTCCTTTTATGTAAATTTACTTACTATAACTTTATCTTTACCATGACAAGTTACATAATTTAAACTTTTTCCTTTCTGTATTATCTTCACAAAGTAAACTTTTCTTTCTTATCCGCTTTTCCTTGTTGATAACAAATATTGAAACGCAATATCACATCTTTCATTTCTGAGAGATTTCAAAATCTTTCACTTGAATCTTCTACTTAAAATTCAGTATCATAATACATATGATAGAAACGATAATCCCAATTGAATATAATATCTTTCATCTTGATGCAGAGGGTAGTATAAACCTTCTATCGAATTGTTTTTGAAAGAATAAATGAAAGGAATAAGAGAGACCTAGATTCCTTGTAGTTGTAGAATCAATTTGAGAAATTGGCCTACTGTAATATTCATCCTGAATGCTTTACAGAATACAAGAGAAAGAAGCTTAAGACGAGAAACGAGGAAACAGACGTCTCGGCGCCACGAGGTTTACGAATTCCCTCATAATGCGGAAGTAGAGCTGTTCTACTTCTATATTTTCTATTCAAAATAATTCCAGCGTACTTTTTACGTGCTTCAATTCGCTCGTTATTTCTAGACTTTCCTTCAACTTCTACATTTGTCATCCATAATTTGCATGAAGGGTAATAAAGATGGAAATTTAAAATCAATGGTTCCATTCTTTGAAATTGATGTAAAAGATACCAATTTATTTTAAAAGTTTATATTCCTATAGACAAAATTATAGAATACGAATCTTTTTAATTTGGAGAGAGCAAATAATTAAAGGCGTGTTCTGATCTTCCTTCAGCTGAGTTAAATCCTACATAATTTGATTCTGTGTTAGATAAGCAAAACATACAGCAGATTCACTTAAATGAACTTGTTAAAGCTGGCTCCATTCAATGGAAAATTACACAGGTCTGTGTTTAACCGTTTCTTGTATAGTCTCACTGGAACGGAACGTACTTTTAAATGCCGTTGTTTTTTCAACCTGATTGCGAACGTAGACTGCTTGTCGTCGGTGATTATATATAACCTTGTCGTAACGTATAACTGATAAAATTTACATTAATTTCAAGAATAGCAATTATGTACTCTTGGTTCAGAATGCACGTCGCATCGTGTATGTTTTTTCTCTCTATTATATTGTGTTTTTTACTCCTTATGTAATGGAATTTTAATTGATTTCCACTTTTGTATAGTCACTTTTCTTAATTTTTGGGGTTTTTCCATATATTAAGTACGTAACGTCTCTGACTTGATTCGTTCTGTGGTATGTTTTAGAGTACTAAAAAATAAAGTATTTTTTTATACGTACCAAAGTTTTCGAAGAAATAAATGAGATATAGAATATTCAATGAAATAAATGATTTCAAAAAATCCCCTGTTGCTGAAATACAAATCATAAATTCCTTTTTTACACCCGAGTTCAATTTTATTTCAGATCAGTGGAAAATTATCTTCAAGACTGAATACATTATTACAATACTGTTACAATTGTTCGAATTGATCTATATATTAAGAGGGTAGCTTTTATTCGAAAATAAAATGTAATTTGGGTAAAAAACAGAAACTTATTATTTATATTTTAGCCACAGCGGTAGTTAACCCTTATATTGCATATTTTATTTCTTATTTAATTATTCATCTTTGAAGGGTATTTTCCATCTATAATATGAATTCAGTAGTGTATAAAAAAATACTTGTTCCTTATTTCTTATGTAAGTACTCTAATTGTAAAATATAATTCAGAACGAATCAAATCGGAGACGGATACTTGGGAAAATTTCCCTATTAGTAGAGTAAAAAAATATTGTATTTATAGCGGAAAAACAGATTATTGAAATTTACGTAACTATCAACGGGGGAAGGAGGTCTATTGTTACGGTAGGGTCCAAAAATCGTCACACACACAAAGCAGGCATTACATAATAAATGAACGATCCCCCTAATTGCAGCTAATAGTAAATACTAATAAGAGAATGTGATGTAATTTTCATAATAAAATTTATCAGCAGTGAAAGCTGTTTTTTAGGACATTAATTGTTATATAAGACTTAAATCGATAAACGCATTTGTGAAGAGAATATGATTCTTACACAACGTTCGCTTTTCTTCTTGAAGAAGGTAAGGGAATATAGTTTATAAAGTGTCAATGAGTTTGACGACATACTAATACATTCTTACATACATTTATGTATGAACATTTGTCAACAGAGTTCAATGTGACAATCGACCCTTGCAGACTCGAGTAATTAATTATGTAATATCAGCTTTGAACTCACTTCAAGAATGTCGCGTTTTATTTTCACACAAAAAGCAGCAGAACACTTGAATCGAAATTTTCCTCTCCTATTCAGGAAAGCAATAAATTTTCCAAATAGTGAGTATTTTACAGTTTCAAAGCCTTCGAGATTAAATGTATGCATACAGAAAGAAAAACGTTGTGCAACCAAATTGAAAGGGGTCAGGGACGACCCTGTGCCACTCAACATAGAATGCCTGATTTATTGTTCTTGGTTTTATATTTATAACACTTTCCGTTCCAGTCAGCCATTTTATTTTTTTCCTTTTTATATCTCACGTAAGAAAGAATATTCAACACTGCACGTAAGATGATAAGTTATTAAAAAATGAAAATACGAATCGCGAATGCATATATATAAATACATTCCATCTTAAATGCATCCTGAACTATTTTAACCAGAAGAGCAAACAGTTTGAGTGCATTGGTTAAAATTTCATTGAAGCAGAAAATTGACTTCCGCGAATATTAATAAATATGCCTTTGAAAATATAACCTATTTATTATAGAATTTTCAGATTGTAAAGATTATTTTAACGCATTGGTCGATTCTGCGAACTTCATCAAAATACCTCACATCCATATAGTTATTTAAATCGCTTTTGTCCAAGTTTTCAGTGTGAAACTTATCGAATTAGGTCATTTATAAGAAAATACTCATTCACCAACAGAGAAATATAAAAAAAAATATAAAAAATTTAAAGCGGTGCTCGTCTGCTTTTGGAAGCAATTATTGAACCCTCATTATTGACAATTGTCGCAGGACTCATTAATGTTACCAGCCAGATAAAATTATTAACTTTTTGTTGAATTAAAAAAACCAAACAATAAATTTTGCTGGATGTATGTATTTAATGAGATGTAAAGTAGTTTGTCAGATGACCATACAAGAGGGATTACCGATAGAATCGAGGGGTAGTCAGTGACGATCTGGTGGAAGCTGTGGACAGAAATACATTCGCACGGTTAATTCTCACTAATACTTTGTCAGATTTTGTACACGTGAAAAGGACCCACACTGGCCAAGGTGGTCGCTCTATTTCAGGCAGACCAGCCAGTGTCATGTAGTGGCGCAGGGACGTATGAAACGCTCGGTTTACCCCCAAGTCGCTATTTACTTTTATCGAAACGTTGCCAAGGGGAAAGGGGTGCTAATGGTTCGCGAGCTAATGACTGCTTGGATTTGTCGTTTTCTAATGGACGCTCGTTACATCGCCACCTCTCAACATATGTCATATAAACGATCCGCTCGTGACAGATATTTCAAAAAGGTCGCTTTCCGACACCAAAACAGAAATCCCACGATAATTTAAAAAAGATTCCATTTATTTCCTTCAAACTAACAAAAAGTTGCCTAAATCTTGGCTGTAAAAGGACTACATTCGTTAGACTGAATAGATCTCGAAGCATTCGAAAGGAAATAAAAGAAACTTCAAATTTTTATATTGAAAAGTTGTGTCACAGTTTACTCACTAAATCCTTGAAAGTGTCTATTTAGTCGCTGAAATTACCTGAAACAAAAAACGAAAACATTTTGGTTATAGTAAATAATAAAACTAGCTGTGAAGTTGTAACACTAGTTTATTGCAAAAAATAATTGTCCATTGTAATTATATGTATTAAACAATATCGCCCTCCCCTCCAACCTTCTTCCATCTCCACCTCTTTATTTAAAGACAGGTGAAAACAATATAGTCGAAAAATCGGTTTTACTGAAATTATAAAAGTAAATAAAACTTATAAAAATAAATATTTTTGTAAACCATTGTAATAAATTCAACTGGGTTTAATTCAAACGCATTTAAAATCAATGTAAAAAAATCGTCTTTCTATTAGTGTTATATTAATGGGGCATAATTGGACAAATAATAAAAATACAAATTGCACCTTTAAAAAATGGTGATCCGAATTCCCAATCCTCAGGTTAAGTCGCACAAATCACTCATAAAACATTACACTTGTAAAAAAAAAAGTACCAAAATTATCACTTATCACATTGATATAGAGATTAAAATTGACTCTATATCTCAATCGCGTAACGTGTTAGACTTGTTTTTCATTTTGTCTTTCCCACGACTTCACCGATCGAGATTTAAAAGCAAACTAAATGACAAAGGTTGAAAACTTCGATCCAATCAACCGACCGTGTGGCACAATGGAAATAGTAAATAGTAAACAATTTAAAATTTGAAGACCTATCGAAGAGAAGAATTAATTCAATTCCAAGGTCTTCCTCAAAATAGGAACAATATTTTGATTTTTGATCTATACTAGAAGTAATTACAATATGAAAATCAAGGGCATGTGGTAATTACCATAAAACCGAATTTATTTTCTTTTACTTCACGCTTGCACGAATAAATATTTTTTGCTAAAACGAGGCCATTTAAATGACCAAGTTTTAATGCAAAATATTTATTACTGCATTTATAATGAAATCTTATAAAGGGCTCTTATTATTAGTAACAGCACTTTTTCAATTGAGAAAAACGATCCTTTAGAGAAATGGTAAAGGTGAAAAAGTTTTCTTGGTATTTGAGAGAGTACATAGCTTTGATGATTTGAGTTCAACAACACTTGAAAATCGACCCCTAGCTAGCTGAGGTCGACAATGCATCCTCGTTCAGCAGCGAGATTAATCTCCTCTTTCGCGAACAAGAGAATTGAGTCAGGAGTTTAAAGAAAGAATTATTGATATCATTTGCAGCGTTCATTTTGAGACTATACCTATGCTTTTTTTGCATCGCATAATGACCCTAAGAAATCACAACGTTAGCGTCTAATAATTAGAGCGTACATACGGGAGTCTCATTAAAGGTGATATACCATTTTGCAATATTGTAGCCTACGCTATAATCTTTGTTGAAACTCTATTATTATTCCGAGTCATTATCAAATGGTTCTACAACTTATTACTAAATTACTATTTAGCGAATAATTGATGTACTTATTTGACACTATTGACCATTTATACGTTGTCTATTTATGTCTTTATTAAAAGACAAATTAAAAGCTACCAACGCTGAACATTTTCCAATGAAAACGTGTCTTTCTATAAATATGACAGAATATAAATATGAGTTCCCTGATAGTCACAATTCCTAGAGGATTTTTGGACTGCAATGTCAATAAAACGTGAAGCACTCATTTGTCAGTATTTACATCATTCTCGTTGTGTTGCCTCGCCGAAAGACAAAGATTTCGTCGACGGAACTTTTTGTCTCTCAACAATTCTGAGTTGACCTGAATAGCATAACATAGATGAGTGCAGTACATCCAGACGTTCTGCAGTCCAAGCCTGAGGGTGCGAACACACTAAATGAGATGCACATTTGTCGATGAGAGATTGGGCATACACGCTAAATTCACTCCAGAGTATTTCCATAAAGCTGCACGTCCGTGAATAATGTACAATCAAAGCTTGAATTTCTCGAGCGCATTATTCTCGTCTCAAGTTGTAAATTACAAGCGGAAAGTGGACAGTACCATGTTCCCAATAGACTTCGCACCACTGAACCTCTCTTCATCATGTTTTAGTAATGTATAACTTACTCTTCTATGCAAGAACTTTGTTACAATAAAACCTTAAACGAAGCAATCTAATTATTTACTTGATTCCAGTTTGTATTCAAACTCATGAATGAACTTCAAATACAGCTCAAGAAAAAATGTGCATGTTTTATATACTGTTATTCGTGAATGAATTAAGTTAATTTGATCAACAAGCATAAACTCAGAGCAGTTCAAATTATGTGCATGCTCAATCAGTCATATAGTCTCTTACGGGTTGGTCAACTTTGTCGCGTGACCATAATTTTAAGCAACACTGTGTGCAGTAAATAGAAGGAACTTTATTCAAATGTATAGGTTTACATAAAGTTAAAGTGTGGTCAGTGAAGCTTGAAGTTCGTGCGAAAATCATGAGCGAATTATAAACTTTCTATGTTGCAGTATATGGTATAATTGCCTCTATATAAGATAATTTACACACATCTAAATATGTTGAACCTATACTTCCCTATAAATGATGTCAGCTGATTACCCTGCGACAGTTGCAAATTATTTTTTTGTAATTCAAATCGTTCATGAGATATTCTTAAACAGGTTGTGAAATTCAAACTGAAATACAATCTGTGTTTAAATATCCTTTTATGAAAAGATGCGTGAGTATGGAAAGAGGATATTAGTCATGCAAGCTTCCAAGAGTCGACTTGTAAAATTTAATTTCCTCCTGGTAAAATCATGAGAATAAGCATGAGATGAATCATGGTCAAGAAATGAGCCTACACAGAAGCTGAAAATGTGTAAAGTTCAAGAAACATCAACTTCCTCCGGAGAAAAGATGCAATATAGATCAGAAGAAGACTCCCTTTAAATTAATTGCTAGAGAAATTGATTATCATACTAATTAAAATAATGATTTTCAATTCACAGTACGTTAACCACGTCAGTAAAAAATTAATGTTCTGTAAATAAATGTGTATAATGTTCTTGGTGACACAAATTGAAGCGTGGTTTCACCAATTCGGAATTCGCACGTTCCTTGAAGGAACACCCACACACTTATCGGTGTATTCCACCCTTGAAAACTGAAACGAAGGAAATGTGAGTATACCTCAGAAACTGAGTCACAGCGAGGAGATTTTGCAATTATTTGATTATGTTTTGGCAAAAACAATGCACCGTATTACCGACTGCAGAAAGTAACGTTGAAATTTTCGGTAAATTGACGATTCAAGTTTGCCTATGAAATCAACGTCATTCTGCAGATAGATTCCCTGGAATGTGAACTTTTATTGCTGAATCCGAGGTACAATGCTTCTTTCTCGAAGTTGGCACAAATAGAACTAGAAACGGCCAAGATGAATGCTTGAATCAACCGTTGCAATTTCGACGTGAATGAGGGAGAAAACACGAGGCAAAATAAAAACGAAAACTCGATTCGTTTTTTGTGGATATTGTATATATGTTTCTACGAAGAATGAGAATTGACAGTCTCTTGGAAATTTTCAGTCGAATTGTTGGATCCTTTTCATACTTCCTTTTATCATAAAATATAGCTGCTTCCTCCCCGCGATTTCAAAATTATTTGCTCCGAAAGATCGGGAAATAAACGAGAATTTTATTCACCGGAAAAACACTGGGAAATTACTGGGAATTTAATTTTAAAACCGGGAGCTTACTTCCGATCTCAGTAAAGTTCAAGAAATTTTAAAGAGACTTTAGGAATTTTAAGGTTTTTTCAGAGATTTCACAAGATTTCAATATATTCTAATTGATTTTAACTAATTTCAAGGAATTTCAAGAGATTTTGAAATATTTTTAACGATATTAGAATCATTAGATTCAAATTCAAATTCAAAATTCAAATTCAAATTCCTAAAAATCACTTGACACCTCTTGGAATCTCTGATTTTGTGCGGAAAATATTTGTCAACTTTAAGCAAATTATAATAGGATATAAAATGAGATTATTCCACAATTTGATCTTTTATAGGTACGTATCAAGGACAATGGTTTCAAGGGAAGCGGCACGGGTATGGAGTAAGGGCAAGTGCACCCTTCGGATTGGCGAGTCATTACAAACCCAACAAGCAAGTTAGGGCATCTCTGACTTCTTTAAGAAGTGCAGATGGAGGTCCCTTGGCGCCGACGCCAGAGCCGACGGATAAAAGAGACCGGAGGGTTGATGATAGCAGGGGAGGATTTGTTCTGATGGCCAGAAGTGATGATCCTCCAGCAAGGCGGAAGAGCTTAACAGAAAAGTCGCTAAAGAAAGGCATTCTCTCGGTAAAGGAATTTTCCGTTTACTTATTACTTCTTCACAATCATATTTATAAAACTCATGACTGAAAAGTTCTGAACATTTAAATAAACGAATTTTTGTATCCATTGTATTTTAAACTAGAAACAGTTTTAAAATATTCGTACATTTTCATTAAAAATAATTATGTATGAATTTGGAAAAAATATTTCGTTCATTTGAACTTTCAAAACTTCGCGGGATTTTAAAAAGGTATTTCAATAGAGTTTAAGTGATTGAAAATAAAAAAAAATATTTGAATTAATTTTATATACTTAAAATTATACACTCACTTCGAATATTTCAGTTTAAAGGAGCAGTTTTTATGATTGGATTATTTTTTAGTCTAAAAAGAAATGATTGAATATCAAGATATTTTAAGACATTCTATATATTATATAATAGATAAGTTAAAGAAAATTGTAATTTTAAGAATAAAAGTTTTGAATTATGTGACTTGTATCTTGTACAGTTAATAATGATTGTTTGAAACTGCTGTAGGGGTTGAAGATAAGAAAACAAAGGAGCACAGGTGACCTTGAAAAACGCGGTACGGGTGGTAGTATAAGAAGCAATGCCAGCTCAGCTTCCTGGATGTCGACCGAGAGTTCTCAAAGTCAGGCTTCGGCGTCAGTTCACACTGACAGTCAAACGTCCTTTGTCATCGAGGTGGGTAAAAAATATGACTATTTGTGATTCCTTGAGCTTTTTTAATAATATGATTTTTTCACTGGAAAATTGAATTTCCAATGAAAAATGAGATATTAGATTAAACCAATAAATAAAGTCAGTCTAGAACCAATTTATCTCAAAATTAACATCTTCAGTTCTTCAAGGCTTTAGAAACAACTATTGCATATGAAATAACTCAAATATAAATATTACTATTTTAACAAATCTAGAAAATCAGATATTTAAAAAGTACAGAAAAACCAACTAAACATTTCTGCGCGAGGAATGTGAATTATTTGTAAACATGTCAGTTGAACCGATCTTGTGAAGGAAACGCTAAAAGTGCAGCTATCGACGGTATGCATTCTACTTTGGCATTTATTTCTTCTTCCTTCATTGACAAGTAAGAGATAAAAGTAAAATCCCCGTTTCAAAGATATTTTCTATTCCTTTTGTACAAACAAAAAAAAGGTTGAGTAGTCTGAAAATATTTTTCTCTTACAATCTTTTATTCACTTTATCACTTTGTAGTGATGAATAATAAATAGACGGAAAAGGAATAATATCTATAATCCCTTGAGAATGAGAAAGGGTTTCATGAATCTTTCCTCTTATCTCCTCAGCATAATGAGATGATACCGATTTACATAAAAATATTAAATAAAAGAGTGCGATAATCTTAATCTTTGCGTATATTAAAGAGAATTTGAAAAACGAAACTAAATGAATAATAATTCGAACAATTCTGAATTCACAGGACGAGCAAATGGATGCCTCTGTAACCGAGACGTACCTCGGCGAATGGAATAACGACAAAAGGAGTGGCTTCGGAATCTCCGAAAGAAGTGATGGTCTCCGATACGAAGGCGAGTGGTTCAACAATCGCAAATATGGTTATGGGGTGACGACTTTTCGTGACGGTAGCAAAGAAGAAGGAAAGTACAAGAACAACGTTCTCATCACGAGTCAGAAAAAGAAGCACATGTTCTTAATAAGATCCACGAAATTTCGAGAGAGGATAGAAGCTGCAGTGAACGCAGCTCAAAGAGCCAGCAAAATGGCGCTTCAAAAGGCTGATATTGCCATTTCAAGAACAGCAACAGCTCGTGCCAGGGCCGAAGTTGCTGACATCGCTGCTGAACATGCTCGAGAAGAATCTGAAATAGCTATAGCAACAGCCCGTCAATTTGCTCCAGATTTCCGACAAGCGGGATTAGAGAGGCTGAAAAATCGAGAAATTCCCAGATATGTGCCTCCACCCCAGGACAGTGTTCCCGCAAAGAGCATTTTGCATAAAGCAGCAACCGTCGATCATCCCGGGTCTAGCCCTAACAAGACAGCTTTTTCTGATGAAAACTCTCCATCGACGGCCAATCCTGGCCCCATTCACGTGACTCAATCAATAACCCAGTCGATACGAAGGACTAGTATGAAACCAGCCCAGAACCAGATTCCGCATCAGAACCAAGTTCAAAACCAGGTGTCCAATCAAATGTCCCAGCATATGCCTAACCAGCTACCTAACCAGACACCGAACCAGATTCCTAACCAAATTCCGAGTGGACAGACACAGTACTCGAATCCGCAGACGTCCTTACCGAACTCGAATCAGTACCCTCAGATGACCAATCAAATGCTACAGAATCAGTACACGAATAGTATACCCAACCAGTTCCCACAGAATACTCAACAGTTTTCACAAAATCAGTACATGCAATCGATACAGGGCCAGTATCCTGGACAGAGTAGCCAGTATGGACAATCGCAGTATCAGAAGTCGAATCAGCAGGAACAATATAATAATTATCCGCCTACGACGTCGACAACGCAGGGGTACCAGAATCAATATCAACAAGGTTACGCCAGCCAACAGGTGAGACTGATTGTATTGGATGATTTATTGAAAAGATATCTCCAATTGGTTCATTTGAAGAAGCACTAGCTCTAGTTCAAAATAAAAGCTTGAACTGCAGAATGTCAATTTTACAAGGAAGGTTTTTTGATCTTTATTTGATTATGTTTACTTATTATTTACTATATTTCTTATTTCGTGATGCCCCCAAATACCGGGATTGAGTAAATTGTAGAGCGGAAACTCTTTTTTTATGACGCTGTGATATTTCAATCCTAATTACTGTTACCTTCATCCCTACGTTTTCAAAACTAACTTTTTCCTGTGAGTTTTTATCTTTAGGATTTCCGTAGATCATAATTATATAAATTTATATTATATTATATTATTCCATGTCAAGTGATACTTGAAAAACGTATCTTAATTAAATATTATAGGCTCATTGTGGATTTTGCAGAAATATGTCAAATGAAAACAGCCTCTCAATTAATCAAATTTAAGCAAATTTAAAAGTATAACTGCTTGTTAATTCGATATTAAAATATTTTTAAAGCTTCAAGATGCAAAGTCAGAAGTTACTCTATTATTTCAAAAAGCAAAACTCTTTCTTTTCTTTTTAGATAATGTCTCCACTACCTCCCGTCATGTATGATCCTATGACCATGGGTCAAATGAATGAATTCGGATCACAACTTTCTAGTGTAAGATTACTAGTGTTTGCAAAAATGATAGAAAGAACCCTTTCTCTCAAAACCCTTTGTCTGAATAATAAAACTCAATCGTTGTTAATACGTACCATTCTCATTAACTTTTTTAACCACTACTGATAATATGCGTGTAAATAGCAATTTGCCAAGCAAAAAATCGGATAGCCTGAAAAGTGCTATACGTTAAAAAATAAATAACAACCCTTATTAGATTTTATATTACGACCCACCTGTCGCTATCTATGCTGCATTTATATAATCAAATAAAAACTCCACCTCAACTCATTTATTTCTCATGTGAGTGAATCCAATTATTTCCAAAGCAGAGCATGTTTCCTATGTTTGATAGCTCGAAAAGATAATGTATTTACAAGTTGATTGAGATGTAGAAAACCCACAAATAGAATTCTGATGAATAAACACAAATTTGTAAAGCTAGCAAATAAAACTCTTGTGTTATGAAAATTGAGTTTCACCTTAACTGAAACAGGTATTTTCAACTTTCATCCATGCAGAAAAGTACTGATGGTAAAAGGATAAGCGAAACATTTTAGAATGGCAGTTCTTAATCTGAAAACGTTGCTTCTTTTTATAAAAAGTTAAACAAAGAAAAATTCTCAATAATAATAATCAATTGTGTAATAATTAATTTTTACAGACGACAATGCCGAACCAGTATGGACCAGGTCAAGCGAATCAGTACAACGCACAGCAGTTTTATGGCCAACCGCAACAACAGCAGCAATATCAACCTGATGGCCTCGTAGATGGTCAGAGGCCATCTAGTGCAACTAGTATACGAAGAAATAGCAGAATTTTAAGTCCTCAGGACAGACCAAACATCGGTGGTATTGGTCAAACGCTTAACGACAGGTAAATCATAATCCTCACATTACAATGTACCTGAACAAAATTGTATTACTGAATAATATCGAATATCATGCAAGGCTAACAATCTCCTGAAATTAAAGAGATTTCCAGACTTCAGATTGTTAAATTTATTTTTTTAAATTTTCAGGTTAGATCACTATAAAAGGCCACCGAGTAGAGACAGTTCCGTGGATCGATATGCCAGAGCCCACTCCAGGTTGACAGGTTCTAGACAACCGTCTGTCGACAAAACAGCATCTCCTCCAACTCAGGATGTTCCCGAAAGGTGACTTATTATGCAATATTATTTCTATCACAAAATTTCTATCAAACTATTTTTAGCGTTCTCTGAATAAAATTCTTAAGATAGAAGAAGGAAAACAAGGAGTCGATCCCAGAGGAGCTAATTATTCTCCTCTCCATTTTTCAGATCTGTAAGAGGCCCCAGCGCGGCCAGGGCTGGTACACCTCTGAATGGATCAGTGATCGGAAATGGCGCTGCGTCACCCACGATCGCGACACCGACTTCCGGTCAATTCGAAGGTGCCCTTATGAGGAACCGAAACCTAGGGCAAGACATCCTTCCAAGTCCTGGACAACCTAAGCGGACGGAGAGCTTATATGTCGCGCCTGCTCGAGGATCGGCGGCTTCCGGAGGAAGTGGTGGAGGCGCAGGGATCAAGGTGAGTTTATTTTACATGTTTTCTTTCTTTTTTTCAAATTGCCTTCACTTTTTCACATTCATTCGCATACAGTCACTTCACTACTCTTCTTACATGCCTCCAACACACTCATCCGGACCCAGTAACGACGAATGTTTCCGGATCCGATTTCAGAAACTTGAAATTTATGCAGAAACTTAGAACCGGTTTCTGGGTTTCTTCTTTTGTAATTTATTATAACATATAATTTTAACTTCAAACATATAGTTTTTTAATGAAGTTGAAATGCAGGGATGATTCCCTGATTCAAGTTTACAGATGAAGAAATCCAGTCTTTTGCAAGTCGCAGTTACTAAACAATAGAACAAATACTTTATAGAAAGTAGCAAACATTTTACACGATTTTAACTTTCTAACAAATTATCTAATAGAGAATTAAATTAGTTACAATTTTAGAAACATTGTTGATTAGATTCTTAGATAGTATTGAAATATTTTTGTAATGCTTTCAACAATGTTCTGGATGCTAAGAGGGTGTGCAAACTGATGGTTTATTAAATTGACCCTTGATATCAATTAATCTTTTTTTTTATTTTTAATTTCTATATTTTTAATTCTTTCCTAAACTAGTCTTCTCGAAAATTGGTATAAAATACATGATCTTTCACCCACTGACAAAAAAAGTTTGCGCACCCTAAGGGCAGAATTTTCAATTAATGTTACTTTCTATAGTGTTAGAAACTTTTGTACGAAAGTTCCAGAATCGTGACCCTGCTCTTTGAAGTTGAATAATATTAAAAACGATTTTCACTCACTAATGGTGGATTTTACACTGATAGTTTGTGCAATTTTAAAATAGCAAAATTTATTTATTTCTCAATGCCTCAGTTCGTAAGAGTGAAGAATCTCCAGCTCGCATAACCCATAAAGCGCTATCCTAAATCCACCTGTCTGTACCACACCCAATTCTAAATCCATCTTGCCAACATTTTTTTCTCTGACTTTCTGTAACTGTGTGGCGTTTTGTGCTGTGTTCTGTGCATGCCAACCCAGGACGCAAGCCGGACGGTCCCCGCCTTCACCGCAACAGCAAAGGGTCGCGCAACCCTATAAAAGTATAAGTATCACAAAAATACATCGATATGCGAATCGCAGAGCTTACTAAAGCGATTCGAGCCTTAAAGAAAGGTCGCATCCTCTCTAAAAATTGTTGTCCTATTACAAATGCCTCGCTGTGTTATTGCTGCACTATTCATTTACCAGAGAGTATTCACACAAAGTGTACCCTCTTCACTCATTAAAATGGTCCAAAAATACTCATCTTTATCAGAAATTTATAACACTTGGTTGATTAACTAATTTCTCAAAATTGGAAGGATAAAATACATCAGGAACAATATTTTATACAGATTCATTTTAACTTCATTTTATAATGTAATATGACATCCGTCCACCAGTAAAAGAGTTTTATATAGTATAATTATGGTGTAATCCCGGTCAAGTTTTTCAATTTTCCCGGTTAACTTAAAGTAACATGTTTATATTTACCGCGAAGTGCAAATATTTATTTTAATTCATGACTTTCATTGTAAAATATTTTATAGGGGATAAAGTTATTGACGTCTATAGTCTAACGAATTTTTTTTACATTTTATGAATATCAAAAAAAGTTCCTAAAACCGTTTTATTTTTATTTATTTACTAGCAAAAGTTTACCCAGCGTTGCTCGAGATTTTAAGATATTTCAAATCACTTTAAAGAATTTCAGGGGACTTCATAGAGAGTTTAAGTGATTTTAGGGGATTTCAAGATATTCAAGGAATTGATTTTAATTTGGAGAAAATGAACTTAAAATTCCATAAGATCACATAAATTCTTTTGCCATCCTTTAAAGTCTTTTTAAAATTTCTTTAACTTCTAAGCAACGTCGGATATAAATTTCTGATAGTAACCAAATACATATATCGCAATGATAACATAATGATAATAAATACATAACAATGATATCGAAAGAAAAAAATGAATCCACCAAGTGAATAAACATTCCTTGAAAAAGTTTTTGGACCATAAAGTTCTATAGGTGTAGATATTAAATTTAATTACTGATATGCAATCTGATGAGTATAATATCTTCCTTTAATTAAGCCTAGGTGTGTTATTTCTCGCGCACAAGATACTTTATCGAGCGATAAATTCTCGATGAACGAATATTTTTTTATAAAAAAATATATATGCTGAAAAACACTAGACTCGAGAAAATTATCGCTCGCAATATTGCTTTCATGCCAATCGATGCAACTGCTTTGTACAAATTATTGTTGTTTTCTAAGCAACCGATCGATGTTATCCAGTTTTCAATGTTATCAAAGAAAACTGGTGGAAATTGATGGGCACGATTCTAGGTGACTTAACAAGTCGTGCCTCCAACTACCGTAAACGATTTTTTCAAAAATCGATAAGCAACTGTCCCTTGAGTTATCAGGAGAACACTATATGTTAGAACAATAATTACACGCTCGCAGAAAAGATTACACTTATTCATAAAGAAAATGATTTTCAAAAAAGCATCAAAATAAATTTTAAACATTTAAACCTTAACTATTGAAGCATATAAATCGAATTTTTTTTCATTCATTTTTTTTTTATAGTGAAAAAAAATCTTTTTTGTGAGAGCTAATGCACGGTTCCTCAGCAAAGTAACTGATGCCATCCAGTTTATTTTCCTTAACCACGGCCATCAATGCACGTTACTGTATTAGAGAGTTAAAAGCAAATTTATATACACATATACACGAGCGTATAAGAGTACATTATTTATGAGACAAAAGGTAATGTCTAAACCGCACCTATGTTCGAACGTAGAAAAAAGAAAAAGTACGTGCGTGCACTACTTGTATGCTCTGTACTCTTATAATTACATGCGAGTAAGAGTGAATGTCTGTTCGATGAATCTCGTTCGATATATAAACACAGTAAATTGAGAAAAGTGAATGGTAAGGTTGTGCGCGGTGTGGAGGCGGGGACCAGTTTTTGTAAACTCTTCTACTTTTTTTGTACACTTATACAAAACCTCTTCCCAACTCTTATCCTGATACTTAACCTTCTGTTTTAGAGCTTTGACGCAACAAATTACCTTAATGTCTTGTTGATTATTATAATTAATTGTTAATGATGGCTAGTTAGATATGCCAGAAAAAATTAATGTAAGGATGTCATTTTAAAGGAATAAGAGATTAAATTTTGCCCATCTCTCTTACTGTACAGGAACCACACTAGTAATAAAATTGCGATTGCCCTGAAATCTATCCTGTTGATCTGATTAAATACGCGAAAGTTCATTATAAAAATGCTCCCTCTGCATTCGAAAAAAAACCGTGTCTTCTACCTCCACACCGCTATCCTGTTTATCAGAGATTATTATTTTTCTAACGCATGACTACACCGTAACGCCATTATATAATATATATTGTATAGTGTTTAAACAAATATACCTTGTTGACACCCCAGGCTCGGATTAAAGTGTAAATATTATAATTCAAATGTTAAAAACCGATATTGTTTAATATTCAGGGTTTTTCTGGGAATACCCTGTAAACTCTGTGCACAGTATTTTTTTTATTGTTAATAAAATTATCGTGATCGGTAATATAGTAACTAACTAATCTTCTTTTTTTAAACTGTCTGGCGAGGAGCAAATAAATTTATTGTTCGTGCCTTCATTGAATGACGGATAGTTAAAAAAAATAATAAAATAACAAAAAACAATAAAAATGATAAAGTTCAAAAACACACTAAGAGAGTCGGGTGTAATTAATCCGCGCCTGAGCACTTCAAACATAATTTCTAGCACGTGGATTATTTCAATAGTTATGGTAAATAAAAAAATTACAGGGCATCAAATCATTATCAGTTCCACACCTTATATTTTAATCTGTATATCGTGAACAATATTAAGAGAGCACTCCTTCGAATCTTTTTTTCCTAAACTAAAATTCACCTAAATTATTACTTTAATGTCACTCAGTTTTGATTTGATGTCCTGCTAACTGTGTCTTACAATCTATATATTAAATAAGTAATAAATAATTAATAATGAATATATTTTATGTACAGCTTTATTCGTGTTGCATCTTTGTAAAAGGTACCTTTAAAGGAAATATAAGAATTTAAACTTACTGAGTAAAAATACGGAATAAAATGTTTGCGTGGTAATAGACACAAAAATGTACAGGGATATTTATCGGATTTATCGAATATTGATAAAGGCAATGACTAAGAAAAAATACTATTGTACGTTGTCCGTTTGCAACGTGTTGTAAGTATCTATAAATATTAAGCACAAATACTCTTCTTAAAAAACTGAAATCTCATCTTCCAAGCAAAGGCATTTACTTAACAGAGAATGTTTCACTTAAGTATTATACCGCTAGTGTCCTATGTATGGAAAAATGCATTGAATATGAATAATATTTTTTAAATCAATAATCCCTTCTATAAATGTGGAGTGTACAGTTAGATTTTTAAAAAAATTGGTTGATATTTTTGTACCTGATACATTTTTAGTTAGGAAATTTTTATAATCGATTAAGAAAACTTTGTGTTGCATTTTATGTTTTTACGATATACGATTCCTAATTTAAATTCCGTAATTTATATAGCGAAATCGATGATTAATATTCAATATTTATATTATTAGGATTATGAATGTATTTAAAAATAAAGTTCCATGCATGAATTGTATTTAAATTACAAATATAATTCTTCTAGAGAAGAATTAGATTTAAATTCACCGCTCATCTTATATAAAGATCAACTTTTTAAAAATTAATTTCCTAAAGTTTAATTTATATTTTTATATGCATTTTCGTATTCTTTTGGACCCATATTGACTATTTTTAAATGTGATTTACATTTGATAATTTATAATGGCAAGAGGTACAGCGTCCAATAATTTTTTTATTATAAACTTGAAAGTGTATATGTGATGCCTAATCGCCTTAATTTGATCGGTGTCTTTTTTCCCTTTTAGTAAGCAAACATTCAAAGTTTTGTGAAAAGAACGTCTTATAACAAGTGTTGTTTATACTTATATATTTCCGGTTGGTTCGGATTAAGAATATTTTCAAAATTCAAGAAAGTTAATTATTATCATGCATTAATTTATTTTTAATATTTAATATTAGGCCTAAATTTTACATAATCCGAACTAGCTGCTTGGAGTTGAAATGAGTGCTTGATAAGACTGGAAACATTTTTTGAATGAGAAAATAATGAGAAAATTAGAAAATTAGAAAATTAGAGAGACCTAAAAACCGTAAAAGAAACGATTTAACTTCCCTATAATTTTGTTTTCTGCAAGAATTTGTTACAAGAGGTCATAATAAAATTAAAAATAAATTTTTAAAAATGCACGTCATTGTTGATATAAAAAATGGTCTCTCTTTTTTAACTTTAAACGTCCATGTGTACTAAACTTTAAAGCTACAAAAAGAGTATACTAAGCTTCCTGATCGTGAATATACGAAATCGAGGGAGTATTAAAGTGCCAAGTTTCATATGAAATGTCTTTTCTCTTGTTAATGAAACATACATAAATGCTGTGAGTCATTTGGCTTTAATTTCTCTGCTTCATAAAAACTATTTACTGCATAATACAGAAATATGTTCATTTATTTTCCAACATATATAATAAATGAGGAGTGCAAAGGCAAATTAGGTACAAATATTGAAAAAAAAAACAAAAAAAAATCAGGGGTTAAGTAAGTCATATAGAAAATTTCCAAAATGTAAAAGTCGAGTCTGATTAAAATATGAAAATTGAATCAACCATTACTTGAAAACTAACTAATTTCGAAACTCTCCATCAGCATAATATAAAAAAAATATAAAAAAGCAACAATCTTCTAAGCCAAATGTAATAATGTCCCTATACCTAAATATTTTTCTTGGACTAAAATTTGACATCTATTTTCTAAAGATGTTTTCTATAACGAATATTACAAATTGTTGGCAGTTAATTGAAATTTGTAACTAATTTAACAAAATCCCCCTCTTTCATTAATTTAGATTCCCAAAATAAATTTAGCCAAGCACTGGAAAACTTCACGATATTTTCTGTTCGGTAATAGATCAAAGCGATTCATAAATGTCGTGAAAATTAATCAGATTCCACGTAATTAATAAGCAATAAAGTTATAGAAATAGGAAGTGATGCGTGTCGTCGTTGATTTAATGTAATGGTTGTATTAATGTGTGCGATGTAAGTTTCAAGTGTAAATAACAAGCGGGAAAATTGTACAATTCACTGTTCAAACTCAATTATGTGAACATACCTCAGATATGTGTATGTCACATCGCGCAATAAATAAGTTTATTCACCAAATTCTTACTACGTATGATTATTACAAACCGCTTATCGAACTTGCTTAGTATTGTTTTCCAACTGATTTGGCTTAATGTTTCTTTGCCTTAGAAAATTAGTAAAATTTTAGATTCAGATAGAGCAGTTGGTATTTATAGAAATAATTTTAATTAGCCCTAGATATTATTTAAATATATGCATGTTACACTGAACTTTGAAATTGGTGTGAAAGATAATATTTTATAAAAGTAGTAACCTATAAGTAACTGACCAGTATTTTTGAAAATATTTATTAGTTTCAGGGCTTCTTTTTACGATTTTAAATCAATCTTCATGAAAAAGGTACTATTTAAGAATATTGCGAAACAATTTACATTTGTAACTGTTCGATATCGTCCGTTCGAGGCTCGTGCCAAAATCTTGGCTGGTGGAAGGCCACTAAAATACAAGAGTATTTTCTAGTGAAGACAATAAACGTATCGAAGCAGATACAAAGCGCTTTAGTTTGCTGTCTTAAAATATTCCACGAATTTTTTTTCGTGCAATAATTGCAAAAATTATTATTTAGATCAGATATTTTTAATGAAACTCCTAATTATTGCTTTTAATATTATAGAAACTCTCGAAAATACTAAGAACTTAAATAAGCAAATTAATATATTCAACTCTGTCACGATAAGTGGCGTAATATCACTAACATGCAATCGCATCTTCTGCTTAGCAAATTCTGCAATTTTGATTAGGATACGTTAATATTTTGTATTACCTAACACTTCTAAAATTTTCCGCAATTCAAATTTGAATTCAAGATTTCAGCATTTTAATGATATGATTGCAATATTCTTTAATTGACCAATCCTTAATTATTAAAAAATATATATCTATATTATTTTTATCGAAAAAAGTTGCGGGATAAACTTTCCAATAAAAAAACTTGTTTTAAGTGATTAATAGTGTCTCAGAGTATACGTCAATAATTTTTTCCTGACTTCATCCTGTTATTTATGAACATGACAAATGCGTGTGTAGAAAAGTGTTATTTTAAAAATCTCTGAATAAAGATCATTTCATCACAAAACATAATTCAGGACAGATATTCTTTAAATTGCTTAAAAAAAATTTGAAACATCAGATAAGGTTTGAAGAGATATTTCTAAGGAATGGTTTCTTGGGAAATACAAAAATAAACTTCAAAAAAATTTACTCGTAACGGGTTCCGTGAATAAACGTGCCAGAAAAAGTAGCAAAAAATGTTTAAGACTAAAAGTAGCTACAGTGAAGAAGAGAGCTTAAATATAGTTTTTTTCGAAAATTCTTTTATCGTCATCAGTCAGTCATAAAATCTTTTAATTTTTACATACGACCAAAAAAGTAATGAGACGAGCATTTCGAAAGGTAAAATTCCTTCTGAAAATCTACTACACTTTTCAAAAGCATATCTTTCTTTGAATCGCCTCTATTTAAATAATACGTGGGCCTGGGATGTCAAGTTTACCAAGTGCAGTCGTACAGATGGCAAAAGCATGCCAAGGATATAATTCTGACTCAAATCGAAAGCTCATCGTACATTCAACCGACTTTTTGAATCCCTCCCCCAGGAGACCAAAATCGAATCGCTTCAATCTCGACAAATCCAAAAAATCTTGACATTCGAATGATTAATTGTTTTTCAAGAGGCGGGTTGGCAGCATCCTATTGCCGAAGCGTCGCGACGCCAGGAGCTATTTTTTTAGAGTATGTAATAGTGGGGCGTCGCTCTATTTCAGTCAGACCCGAGCAGGGACGTTCAGTCTGTAGCCTAGCTTCTGCACCAGGAGTCGCGGACATTGAAAATCGACATGTCGGGGTTGATGTTTCTCGTAAACTCGCGATGAGGTCGCCCCGTTGAGCTAGACTCTAAAATCGGCGACGACCTTCACCCCGATCTCTAAACCCCAAAGTTTTTAATTCCAGAAGTTCCGAATCAAGGACAAACTTCAGCGACAGTGAAATTAATTTTCATTAAAAAACAGAAAACAAAAAAGATTGTAATCAAATACCTTTCTTGCATAAAAAAAGAGTAGAAAGCGATCTAAAGGTATTGAAGAACTAGTTCAAATAACTTGGTATCCTTGAATTAGCTGGTCAATTATTTAATGCAGAGATATTAAATATTTTAAACGAAATACACAATTTAAAGTGATAACCAAAGTTCTGATCTGTGATAATGTGATTCACGAAAAATGAATTTATTGAGAATTGTTCAAAAAATTTAATAAACCCAAACTGTCATTATTGTGTCCAAATCAGGTATGTTTAACCAATTTCAAGATAACAGTCCTTATTTTAATATTGTTAATTAAATACCACCTTTTAACTAATAACTTTTATCCGGAACAGATCATATTTTTAATATTCAATATCTCTCATTTATAGATCATCCAATAATTAGGATCCGTAATTCAGTGAAAATTCACTGTTTCCAATAGACTTTTCACTAGGAATTACTTTGCTGTTTCAGAAAATTTTTTTCCCCGCTGTTGGGAGTTAACTTAAGATTTTAAGGAGTGTCAAGTGCATTCAAAAACAACAATAAAAATGTTTTGGTCGGAGCCAGATGAGGAAGAAGAAGCGCTGCTTTGCAGCCCTGCGTTGATGGCCAGGAGAGCTTCGGAATCCTGGATAGTTGCGCCCCCCGTTGAGGTACAGAGTCTGCCCTTGCCCCAGTTCCATAACTAGGACCGGAAATGGAACCTGGCAAACACAATAACCAAGGGGTTTTTATTTCCGTACCGCATCTCGCTCTCGAGTGTGCATCTGCGCGATCCTAGTCTGCGATAAATTTATCACAATATCATTTTATCATGGCGGAAAGTCAAAGCTCGAAGGGACCCTTGCGACCCGCGGATTTCTTACAATTAGTTTTTCTCTCGCCGGGAGGTTAAATAGCAGAAGACCGATAAAGTAGCCTATTGCGTGATGGCAAAAGTTTTCCTTTCTATATAGCGCACTGTCATCAAAGGGGTGAAGATAATCAACACGCTTCAGCGATCTCGGTTGGTCTACATATAGATTTTTGTAACGAGCTTTAATTTCTTTCATTAGTCTTCAGAGCGATTAAGAATCACTTTGTTGATTGAGAAGAAGAAATGGTAACTTTCCAGTTGAAAAGAAAAATATTTAAGGGAATAAAAAGATATTAACTATATTGGTTTTCTAAACCAATCTTCGCGAAAAATTTACATAACTTTACGATTTTTTATATTTATAATATATTTAATTCATTTGTCTCGAACAAATGCTTTGCCTTACATAAGAGAAAGCACTAGTTTTACTTTCCATTCACATCACATTACGCAACTGACAGTTATAATAAAATAAATGGCAGCATAAAACCTTGTATTTCATCTGACAACAGTAAATGTTTCGTGGAAGTTTTAATTGCCTGCATGCGGAAACCGCACATAACGCTTACAGTAATGCAAAATATGCGTGACTAGAAATAACAGTAGGTATTACCGTTAGACATCTATAATTTTTTATAATCTTTTTTTCGTTTTGATCCACATAATACCTTTGATTGGAAACGTTAGCTAATGGAAACTGTAATTACTTGTGGACAATTTGTAATAATACTATTTCAAAAGACTATCATTTTTAATTTAATTCCAGAAGTAATGTAATTAATTTTTCCGAAGCAACAAAGTACTGGGGTTGGTCCATTAAAGGGTATTATGAATTACTGTAACCACGAGGACGGAAAAAAGCAATAAAGTATATTACCTTTTGTCAAATTACTATAGACAGTCCATTCAATTTTTCATCAGTCTATAAAGAATGAAAGCTACATCAATGAGAAATGTTCAGCTTTTTTGATTAAGAATTAATTGATCTGTTGTTGAACCAAATCAAAAGCAAGTATTTTGCAACTTAAAACTTTACTCATTGATTAAAAAAAATTAAAGCATGTTTACGTTTTGGCAAGCCTCCAAAAATTTCGTTCAACGAATTACCGTATAATCGCAGTCATTGGCTAGTTACCGGTTGCATAATTTGGGTATCAAAGTTTCCAATTATAATACAACTTTGCACTCATCTACGTACGCACCTATTCTGCAGTCATTAATTAGGACCTAGCACTTAAACCCCTCGCACTTATAATGACCGTTCTAATTTTGTCAAAGCTACACATACGAGTAAGCAACATGTGTAATTGCCTCTTATTGAAGGGTTCAAATGATAATTGTAAGGTTAATTACCAACTGTTTCTAACCAATATCTATATGAAAATCGTGAACACAGAACCAAAGAGTTTCTTTTTGGGTTTTAGGCTCGAGGCACCACTACAAGACCAATAATCTTATATGTTGGCAAAGCTGCATAAACATGATCCAAAATCTCTCGTGAATATGAAAACGTGTGACCTTGCATATAATATATCTAATACACATATATGCAAACATTTAAGATTTGCCAATACACAAGATCATTGGTTCAGACTCAGGACCATATTCTCTCTGAATAAAACTTGCATGTAGTTCAGAAGCTTATCTACAGTTTATGTTTTCAATATTTTCATCATCCGTGCTAAATTGGTTTGCATCTATACTAAACTTGATCTCACTTTTCTCAAAACAGCGATAAGAAACCTCTGGTTCTAGGGTCACGAAATCTGAAAAGATACTGAAAAACTAGTTCTGTAGAATGTAGAAGCTGACTCAGTATGTAGTTGAATTGCATTTAGCGCAAAAGAACAAGTTTATACACTCGAACTTCACGTTATTGCGTTCTTCGGTTACCCCTCTAATGTGGGGTCTAATTGTAAGAACGCAATAACTTGGGGCGCAATAACGTGGAGTTCGAGTGTACTTTACTTACCATATAATTTTTTTTACTTGCTAGATTTTGTTTGTTTGCATCAATGTGAATACTACGCTGGGTTAATGTGAGACCTATATGAATGATTTTCCTTAGAGAAATAGACTGATCCTACAACGCAATTCCTCTCCTTGTTTAGGCAATGCCAGTGCCTGCTGTGTCCCTGCAACGAAAAAAGTCCCTGCCGGATGTGGCCCAACCGATCCTGCTGACTGCGACTGCTCCGTTGTCTAGGGAGGAAGTCAGCGTTCTGAGCAGTATGAGGCGCGAGGAAATTCGCAGGCAAATCGACGAAAGCGAAAGGCTCCGGGCCAATCCTCTGCTCTACTTAGTCAGTCCTCAGGTTAAAGTGAGTGTCACGAGAACGAGGACGCCTTCCTTTGATCTGGCTGGATCTGGCACTCGTTCGCGAAACCGAACAAGAACAGATAAGAGAGCGCGTTTCATTGTTAGGGGTTTTTATGGGTTCCTAATTGCCAAGAGAAAACGCGGTAGTCAACAATTTTTTGCTACTAGAGTCATCATCATTTTCAAATTGAACAATCAGAAAACACTTTTCAAGATCTAAAATTTATGATAACAATAATTTCATTTATTTTCCTAGGACAAAATTTATTGATTCATTATTACAATTTGGAGTTTGAAGCTTAAATTAAATACACACTAGAATCTCGAAACGACAAGAACTATTTCCGTGTTGTCACTCTGAAAAGTTTTATCTTGTACTCAATCTTGAAAGATAAAGTGTAGACACTGCGGTATTTCAAAATATTTAACCTGTTTAGATAACAGTTTATCCGAATTAACCCTTTATTCCCGAAAATCAATAATCATTGGAAAAAAAATTGGTTAAATTTGGAAAGTATGTAAATTCTTTTTCATTGACCGTGTGTTCTACTCAACCATTACTAATATTTTTAGCTCGTTACTAACAATTTAACTATCCTCCTGACTATGCACGGTGTTGCTCAATTTGCTTTTTCCACATCTGGTAGATTTTAACTTAAATTATTTAAAAACAGAGTGGATATTTCCATAGCCAAATTCTAAAAATGTCTCTAGAAACGTAAGGATAAGAACTACATTGCTATCTAATATCAATGGAAAAAAGTTTCAGCTTGAAGAAATTTAATTAGGTCAGAACTCTTCTGCTTGAGAACTTTTCTGAGAGATGAAACTTTCTTCGTTCTGACAAATCCAAATAATTTTTTAATTAGTTCCAAGAAGTTTTCAGTTTTTATTTCTGCGCGGAGAAAATCTGAATTATATATACCAGTTATTATCTTCAAAGCTATTTTTAAGCTTCCAAAAGATATTAAATGGTACATTTTTCTTAGAGAATTCAATGAAATAATGTCCCTAGATATTATTAAAACTGAAAAGCAAATTTCAACGATTGAAAATGAAAATCATTACCCAGTCCTGTGAATAAAGAGTGATTTTAATATGATTTCAGGACTGGTTCTCGCGGCAGCAGCTTGTGATGCTGGTACTGTTTATCAACATATCGCTAGCTCTGATGTTTTTTAAACTATTGACGTAGCAGCCCGCCAACGACCGGATAAAACGTCGTGTGGTGGACGTCACCTGAGAGGGACTCACCAGGTCGCTTCGTGACTACCCGTGGCAGACAAATTTACCGCTGAAAACGGCTTTCGAACGACGGTCCAGCGACGGACTAGTGTCTTAAGCTCCGTCTTAATTAAGGCACGTGATGAGAACGTCGTGGACAAGGATTATTATCTAAATCAATCAAGTGGTTTAAAAAAGTCCACTTTTGACAAGACGGATGAAATTGAGTGGAATATTTGGGGCAGCAGAAGACACAATTGGCTGTTAGACAGCATCTTTCAGTTGTCATCGATAAAGACTCAATTCTCTCAACGTCTCCAAGGAATAAAATAAAAGTCTCAGAAGAGGAGACATTGCACGAGAATCATGTTTGCGCGAGCGCGATAATTTTTTCTAATCGACGGAACGAGTACAATTGCTCTTGCAATTGTTTCACTGTATTTTGTACTCGCGGGGACATAAAGCGCAACGTGAAGCGCGTCCCCCGGGCGCTGTAACATACCTGCTATTTTTACACTGAATATTTTAATAAGAATTGCATACTGTAATCGAAATCTCATGACGGTTCTAGTCGATCGAAGACGCGAGTATATAGAATTCAGAGTGAATCAAAATATGTATATCAAAATTTAAGGCAAGAGATAGTTCAACATTTTAATACTTAAATCGCTCTGTGATTGGTCATTTGCTATTTATTTACTTGTAAAAAGGAGATGTTGATTAATAAAGAAGTTACTCGATTCTTAAACTTGGACCATTTACCCGTCTCTCGTGTATGTATTTCCTTTCTGAGAAAATAAGGGGTTGAAAATGACACACACAAAAAAAGTGGTTAAAATCAATTTTCCTCTCGTTATAGAGAAAGCTATACTTTTTGATATATATTCAAGAGTCTGAGGATCATTTCATTAATAACGATTGCTCATTGCGGTTTCAAGTCTGCTGATATAACGGACAGTTTTTAAAAATGTGGAAGAGTCCAAACAGTATCACGAGTCCAGCAGTGAAGTGAATTTAGATAGAGATAAAAGCGTTCCGGTTACAGATTACTCTCGTGAAAGTCCTTTTGCTTATAATTACTCTCAGGTGCAGTAATTTGTAATTGAATTGCACAGTGTATTTTATATCTGTAATGTAATTTGTAACTTAAAAGCTAAGTAGATTATAAATTCATAATACGACTATTCTTATTTGTTTCCTTTCCTACCATTCTGGAAATACTAACTGAGCGTAATAAAGTAGAAACTTAAAAGCGTAAGAATGTTAAAAGTAAAACAGTAAAGAATTAAGAATTGAAATTTCACAAGCATTTTATGAAATATGTACATAAATATATAAAAATCACACTACTAACGACTTCCATACCTAATTCAACTAAACGAAAATTAGCTTGTGATATCAACTTAATTACTAATTTTGAGTTTCAAATTTTACAAATATAATCAATTTTGTACAATTTAATTCAAGATGCACAGTTTTTTATTTTAAAAGTCATTGCATTATTGCTAAGCTGGTTCACTCTGCACTATGCACCCGTCAATAAAAAACGATCGACTCGAACACGATGACAAACGCAATTTACGAAAATATATCTAACGATTGTGTTACGTTACGAAACATACATAGTTCGTAATGCATTATAATTATTCCGCGTAGAATTTTGAACACAAGCCGCGAGTCGGCGGAATTTACAAATATTGAATATTTAACGGTAAATAATATTTATTACTCGGCTACTGTATGTACTTTAATGCTCAGTGCCCAAATCCGCCAAGGGAACTAATATATGAATTACGTAATTCGAGTGGTTCTTCCGTTAAGAATTCAATTCTATATTATAACAAGAATATGGTTTAGTAAATATATTCCTTAAAACATTTTAAGAATTCTTACATAAATTTAACATAATTAATCCTTATAATATATATATATGATATATATATTAACATATCTGTTAACTTGTGTTGGTAATGTGTGAAAAAACGTATATTTGAAATTGAAGGATAAAGCCGAAAAGAACCACTCGAGTTTCTCCAAAATTGCAAAAATCCAGGATTGTTTGGTAAATGATCGAAATTTATTTAGTAAATTGGGAGAATTGTGCTATATGAATTCAGTGAGGTATTGCACGCGACGCGCATTTAGGTATCTGCACGGGAAAGGCTTTCTTGTCACTTACACGCTTTGCATTTTTTATTCTGCGCCAATGCATAATTTAAAATATTTTTTAATAAAAAAATATGAATAGAGTTTAGGAAACATCTATTTTTGGTTATTTGTATAATAATTGACAATATTCAATGCAATTCAATTATATATACATAAAACTGAATCTTAAATGAACCAATCGTCACGATGATCAATTTCTTTCTTTGATTTAACTACAAAATTATAATAGTGAACCACATTTAATTGGCGCAGAATGACATGATGAAGATGTAGCAATCGCTAGTAAATTTTATATTTAATTATATTTATGAGTGTAGTTGACAAGAAAGACTTTAAGGACTAAAGCGATCAAGGGAACAGTTTTTCCAGATAGGAAAAGAAGTGAGTGTGAATGTGTGAATGCGAGTGTGATCGAAGGAACAATAAAAGATAGGGAACGAAAGAGTAAAGTTAATCGATACTATAAATTTATTTTGGCTCATTAAAATCGTACAGTACCGCGTGCCTTCTATGACTTCCAATCCATATACTGAAAAACTTTTCTACACACACATTGCATGTCACGCTACTATATATCTACATAAAAGAGTCGGGATTTAATTCGCGACTTAAATATCACACGGCCACTGTTATCGGCTTTTTATTATTGTATTATTAGGTGTGCGTTTTCGATGCGTCGAAAAAAAAAATCGTATTCTAGCTTCACACTACAAAATAAATTCTAGCAAAATATGCCGACGCTAATTTTATTCATAATGAAGTAACCAAGGTTTTTGAAAGAAGGACGATTAGATCGACAAATAAAGTTTTTTTATACAATTGTAATATAAATCCGAAACGACTGGAACGTTTCTGAGTGTGGCTGAAAATTTGAAATTTCAGCCTTTTGATTACGTACAGTTTGTCGTTTGTTTTATAAATGGGCTAATTCAAAATTATATAGTGCAATTGTTTTAATAATTATAGTTTTTAATATGTTCTTTTTAAGTGAACTTTCAAAATTTTTAACTGGATTCGCCCATCTATAATAACGAATAAAATATATAAGCAATGATTGAGAATTTAAATTTTTGGATGATTTGGGTTAAGAGGAGAGAATTGCTTTTTTAAAAGTCAAAACATCTGAGGAAGAACTTCTATAAAAAGACAAATTAATCAGTTGCATGAACTTTGATTAAATCTATATTGTGAAATTTTAATATTTTGGCTGTGAACCAGTCTTATCAAAACAATTGAGATTAGATAGCAATGTCTGTGTTTTTGTTTACTTGGGAACAGTCAATTTAGGTGCGATACCATAGTCCAAACAGAAACAAGAACTGTTAATTGAAAAAAATGATTATTCATTATGATAGCCTAGATATTTTTCCTAAATTATATTCCGAGTAAGTTGAAACAGATTATTGACAATAAAAATCTAAATGTTTAGCAAATTTTCTCTACTCTTAATCCACTTATCCAAGGTACATGCGAAGTTGCATGAAATTTCTCGCATCATACGCAATACTTTCATTATCGCTGGCAAAGCTTCTGCGATGAAGTACGCACAGTTTTTTTGTAAATAAACTAAGATTATAAATTACACTGTAATCGGACAGTCTGTTCTTCTCCCACCACGTTAATTCATGTGAAGTGAGACACGTGGATGATTCCTGAATGGATAAAATACTAAGGTGCATGATTAAAGCCGGAAGTGTGCAATGTGTATTTTGTTTGATGCGAGGTTCAAGGCTGTCGAAACACGTTTCGTAGTTTGTAGTATTAGGCGTGTCAAGGTTACTTGTTTAAATTGAGAGCCTACGCAGTACAAAAGCCATGACACACACACTTTTTCCTCAACGAAACTGATAAGAAAATGAATTTTGGTTGAACTTACTGAAAAGTTGATTGCAAAAGACGAAAATTTTAGTCAATATTTTCTATATCACAGAAAATAATTACTTGGACTTAAAATTATTGGAAAAATGTTTATACAAAGAAGAGGAATTTATGATAAATTTTATTGAAAAAACGTTTTAATAATTCTATATAATTCTATATTTTATATTATATTTTAAATAAGCTTTGAACACAGTTTTTTCTGAATTTTTTGAATTTTTCAAGATTTATCTGATTGAATCCCGGGAATTTATGATAAAGTTTAATGACTTTTTTATAAGCGAATGTGTAGAATGGCCTTGTGATTGTTTTTACACGATGCTCGCCGAAAAGTGCGTTGTATCTTGTATCATACACAAGACTTTACGATGCGAGATACGCTAAAACAAAAATTTACGTATTACCATTTTTTGGTCAATACGATTCGATGAACTGTTGTCGTATTACCGAGCTTTATTTGATATTAATTGTGAGAGATATTCAGGCTCGGGTTAGAAATAAAAAGTCTATTTTATTAGTCATCAATTGTTATAGTCTTCTAACAATTTCTTTTCACATATATATGTAAGAATCACTAAGCAATATTTTTATCACTGAATATTACAATTGCACAATGTCATTCAGCAATAAAATACTGATACAGAGATTATGTTAATGGTATTGGCACAACATTCTCTTTCTCTGAATTTATATTCATAGATAGAAAATCTAATTTTAATTCGGGTCTGGATGACTTAATCGAAAAGCATCCACAGAGAAACGTACGCACACAATTATTGACAAAAACTGTATTGTACATGTATGATGTATATATATTACAGGTGTAAAATTAACGGCCGATTATATTCGCGAAGAGAGAGTGGCAGGAAAGGTAATTGAATTTGATATCAAGGGTAAATAAATAATAGAGAGGTGCTATAGAGTAAAATATATAAGGAAAGCTAGAAAATAGCGTTGACATATTGTTATTCGTTTTATCATGAAAGCCATATCACGCGAATCAAATATGAAATTTATTATACATATGCATATGTATATATGTATCCATCATATACAAAGAAAGATTTAATGATTCAATAATGAAATTGGTTTTGCTATTTACTTACTATATCGTAAATATATATATACGTACAAAAATATATGTATATTTTAATTGTTATCTCTTGACTATTGCAATTAGTATATCTCGTTATAATTGTATATTATTATGATTATTATGATTATTCTTACGATTATCATCGTTATGAAAACTATTGTCCCTCTTATTGTGTCGCTGGAGCGACGATCGTACTGTTATTCGAGAAGAGTGTCAAGGGAGAATTTGGAGATATGAATGTTTTGCAGGAGTTGGGTCCACTGTCATCATTGATATGCAAGACCAGTGATTCAATAAACTTGTATCATAATTCAGAAATCGTTTCCTCCTTCATTTTTCACCTTCAGCATCTATTTTATATCTACTTAGTTTTTAAAATTTAAATCAATATGACATTGAATTATATTTTTAGAATAAATTAAAAGAAAAATTATTCATAAGACATTTAAAATCAAAATTTAAACTTGTACTGTATTGTAATTTTGTTCACGTGGGATATACTTTTACTTCTTAAAAAATTCATAAATATCAACTATTAGTTGTCATATATAAGATTCGCATGACTTGCAAATGACTCTATGGCAAAGTACGAGTATATTTTGTGAAAGAAATATGATGCTCGCAATTCTAGTAGACGATACAATCTGGTAGTCTTGTGGTATCAATCCATTTATGAAGCTTAATTGTGTTAGAAAAGAGTGGTAAAAGAAGGTCGACAACTCGTGCTCGGCACGTTGACGTCGCAGAATCGTTAATTATAGCTACCAATATGGCACGAATTTATATCGCATCATGAGACGTCAAGTAAGTATTTTCCTTGTGGGCAAGCAAGCACAAAGTTAAAGAATCTATAGTTTTCATACATCTCGCGTACTGAGTAATGTGTCGAAAAACTTACCCCCTAGATTGAAAACTTAATCATAGAAGAACGTCGTTATTTTCCTTATTACTACACATATAAGTATAGAAATCCCCCACTAAGAAAACCGCAAGATTGCAAAGAAAATTGAAGGCATGGGAATTTGAAGTATTACATGGAAAAAATTATCGAAACTTTCCTTGACTGTGATTCAGGATACTTCAAAAGTTTTCCAATACTTCATAAACTTTGTTTAAAATCTGAAGTAATTTTCGTAATGAATTCTAAATCAATTTTAAAAACTTTTTTTGACTTGGTCCAGATGTCATGTCAATGGATTTCTTCACGAAGAGTTCTTCAGATTTTAAAAAAAGTCTAGGGAAATGTATACCATATAACTAATTTTTTCCGTGTATGAAACAAGCTTATTTTAATTGATACTAAATGAAGCTCAAATTCGCTAACTTGCCATACGAGCATCTTGTCTCATAATTTCGTATTTATAGCATGACCAAAGTTTAAAGCGGACGACATATTACATAATGATTTATTAATATAGATCATAACCAGGTGAAGATTCAGTGGACGATTTCCAAGGTTATTTCCCGGTTTCCCGATCAATTCGCCACCCTAATGACACATTAAAATTCTTTCTGGATCTGTTTCTTTCGTCTCAATCTAGTTTTTAATAAAAAATTTCGAAAACCGAAACTCATGTCACGAGACTATCAGGCAGACATTTTTTTTGACAGCATCCTCGTTTTACGCAATTATTTTATGTCCAGAATAATAAATCTCGTGTTGATATTATTTTTGCTGAATAATAAAAGGGATTATCTAAGAAAGGCTTTTGTCTACGTATTGTCAACATTTGAATGTTTATACTCGAATTTAAGCTCATCTCATAACCTTCGGTACAACATTGTTGGAAGCGTTGGAAGTTGGAAGCATTAATCTCAGATTCACGTGCACGTGGTAGATTGATGGGTTTTGAGTGAGCTTATTTGGAGGGGAAATATTGGTTTAACATTATTCTGAACGAAGCTTACGAAATTAATCAATCGAGAGTAAAGAAGACCAGTTGGTAACCCGGAAGACGTTGATCAATTTGCCTCGACGACGAGGAGACGCCTTGACGAATAAAATCAAATAAAATAAAAGTGAGTTGAGGAGTTCGCGCTTACTACACATGCGTGAATTGACCTCGCTCAGTCACGCATCTACCACATGACAGTTAAAAAGATGTTGAAGAGTGCGCATCTAGGTTCTATCCGTAGCCATTGAAAAGCAGGGTCGTCCCTAACAATGCGAGTGCCCAGATCTGTTTGAAAATACTAACAATTTATTATCTCAATCAGGGACTGATTTTTATGAGAATGAATCGAGCGGCTAAAAGTAAAAAATAATACAAAATACAACTGTAAAAGTGCGATACAATGTATTCACAGAGCAAATACACAACGCTAATGCAAACGTGATTGCGGTTCTCCTTGTTCTGTTTTCGCTCTAAAGAATTTTGATCTCACTTTTAAAACCACGTAAATATTTTTTATTTTCATCCACTTTTGAATCATTACTAGTGTGTTCTTGAAACTTTACTGAACCGTTCAACAAAGTTGGGATATAAGGAGAAGTTGGAGATTTTTCACATTTTTGTAGTTGTTATAAAATACATGTAAAATTCTGTGAGAAAATCTCCGTGCAATTGTTTTAAGCAAATGTTGCGAACTGAGTATTTTTGTTAAATAAATAAGATTTTTTCGAAAGAAGATGAATGTATAATAAACAATTAAGTCCAAGACTTGATGGACATCGAGAAATGAGACAAAACTTTGTATTACAAAAAGAATTTGGTGCAATTCATTGTATCTTGAAAATCTCATATATGTAATTAATTATTCTCGCAAATTACTTGATTTCATAGAGTTCGTTCGTGGTTATGAACGATCGTTGTAGAAATTACAACCGAGTGAAATCACACTTGTCAATAATGACAGGTATAGTCATTATTGGAGTTAAAATTTGTGGAAATATTAAGATTAAATATAACTTATGTTACGTCCTAACAATTTATACATAAAATTAAAAACATTGTGAAAGATATGAAACTAAACCTTTCAATAGGCGAAACAGATATTAAATTCTCAATCCTAACCTAAACAGCTGCTCTGCAGATTTTTCTAAAGTGTACCTTCTTATTTTTTATGTTTTTATATTCAACCAAGCTTTTCCGTACTTTCTTCATTTCTTTATTTCTTTATTTCTTTAATCCTCTAGTTTCTAAGCTCAGCACGCTTGCCATAAAAAACGAATAAACTACTTGCGCTAGGACCCATAAAGATGGGCCCTCTTATAATTGTAATTGCTTTCCGCCGTACCGTTCGGC
>JAUESI010000007.1:3917731-3953612 GCA_032275145.1 Synergus laeviventris | reverse complement strand
CATGATCAATCGGACTCAACACGTGTACTATCCCTATTTTAAACTATAGATTCCACTGTCCAATTAGTGTGTATTTCCCAGTGTAATTATATTCCTAAATAAAACGATCTTTAGTGAATATAACGACAATTATTTACACAAAACAAAACAACACAAAACATTGGTCCTTCGAGTAAAACAACACAAAACAACTTAAGTTAATAAAAAAATTTAGCTATATAGCGCACAAAGACTAAAGAAACATTGGAAACAGAAAGTATTATCATAAATAAATTATTAGTAATAAATAATTAAATAACCTAATAAAAATTCACAAAAGAGTTATAATATATATGTATATAAATTTGACTTCGGCATTTCGTTATTTTAAAGAGGAGATTAATTTAAAAAAATTTCAAGTAAATAAGTAAGCACGGCCCTGGTGGAGACCTTCGTTGGGAGTACCGTCAAATGATAGTGATGATATAGACGCGCGCTCTTTCTATTCTCTGGTCGCACAGTTAATTCAGGCACATTTTAATCCGACTGTAGTAAAGTTTTTAGAACTTTCGACGTTATATGTAATTATACTTTCTAAAACGAGAGCATTTGCGATTCCCTCTCGAATGCGCATAGACTGGTTATAACAGAATTCTCGCATGAAAAAGGATTAGACTCGTTGAGCTTAATCATTGAAAGTTCACAACTCAGATGACGGAATAAAATTATGCTATGAATTACGAGTACTTAACAAACAAGAAAAGTTTCTTTACATTTCATATCACTTCATCTATACAATTATTCTAATTATTCTCAATTATGCCTCTTTCAAGTTTTCCCTGACCTGTAACACTTGGCTTAACACAAAGTCCATAATTTTTAAAATAAAGGTAGTTTATAAATTTTAAAATAAGGATAACGACTTGATCGGAAAACTGGGAAATGGCCGGAAAACAACCGGGAATTTAATTTAAAAACCGGGAGTATTTGAAAAAAGTTATCAGAAGGTTTTTTCAATGATTTCACAAAACTTCAAGACATTTTAAATGATTTCCAAGGCATTTGAAGGCATTTCAAGAAATTTGAATGAACTCCAAGAAATTTTGAAATATTTTTAACGATTTAAAAATATTTACAGAAGAATTATAATATTTACAAGAATTTAAAGTAATTTTAAGGGATTTCATTTTATTTACTCCACATTAGAATCAATTCCTTAAACTTTCTTAAAATCACGTAAAATAATATCTTGAAAATCTTTATTCACTTTTGTATTCCTTGAAATTCCATAAAGTCTCTTAAAATCTAATGAAATCCTTTAAGATGTCTTGAAATCTTGTTAAATCTCTATAGATATCTGCAACACCCTTTTTACAACTCTTTTAAACTATTTCAAAAATTCCTTGAAATCTTGTAAAAACACTTGAAAACTTCCTTAAAAATCCTTTGAAATGTAGCTTTACTAGCGAAACGATTGGGATAAGAAATTTTTGAAAAATATCAATCAACCCAAACTTTTCATAATGTATAATTGTATACAGATATATGTATATAGATATAAATAAGTATGTATTTCGCGACCTTATCGCTATTTTAAGGTACTGACGTCAAAAGTCAAGTTCAAGTTGTATATTATTTTAGTTTTTGAAAATTCATCAGATTTAAATCAGAAATGTGTTGAAAGTATGTTCTGAAATATCAAATATTTACACAGCAAAGGTTGCAGTGGAAATCTGGATTTTGGCCAATGAACTTTATTCGAGTGACAATTGCGTCTTTTCGAGAAATATCCGTACATCTGCATCCGCAGTATTTCCTAACGAATTCGTTGGCGAACTCCAATTTCATGACAACGACGAACGGGAGATTCTGATGCCAGATATATACACTGACACGTGTCTAAGAAACATGTGCAAGTGAATATGTGTCATCACTTTGCTATAATAAACTTACAGCTCCGGAAAAGTCAATCCGTTTATTTTAAAGTGCGGACAAAAAGCAACGGTCTTTGAACCCAAATGAGATGACCTTTAACAAGAAAGCGTTCAAGGTATTTAAATGGCACTCATCATTTTTCTACCATCGAGAATGTACTTTTTGCATACTTACAAACATGCAAATAAGTGTATGTGTATTAAAAAAATAAATATGTTATTAAAATAGAATTCAAAAGATATATTCCAAAATCTATTGGTATGTATTTCAATACTTTTTTAAGATTTTAAATTATTGAACAAAATTATCATCACACAAATGTAATCTCTGCACTGCAATAATTCTCAGAATTTGCAGGGCATTGTGCAATGTGCAATGATCGAGTAGCAAGTTGGAAAAAGTATAGGAAAATTATTCTCAAAAATATACTGGAACTAATGTGTTTATATATGTAATCTTCGCTTTTCTTCAACTTCCAAATACCTAGATGAGAACCCAGTGACATAATGAGAGTTCATTTAGTAATCTTAGAGTTTTTGAAAGCACAAAAGAAGACTTGGAATATGTTACTCTCTCTTTTAAACATTTTTTTTTCTATGTTGCGCAAAGAACCGATTAGACAACGGCGCAATAAGTAGCAATTCAAAGAGATTGGACGTTTCAGTGTCAATGAGAATTATTATTCAGAAACGATTCGTACGTATTGTATTCTAATATAGAGTGCCTGTTCTGACTCAATGATGAATTTCATGTGTGAATTTTATTGCAGAGACATCTACATTATTTATTTCATTTTGTTATATATTGCACCTCTTTTGAGAGAGGGCACAAAGTTCAATATTTAAAAAAAAATTAACCAAATTTAAATACAAAAGAATGCTAATCTAATAGGTAATTATTTTGATATAACTTTGGAGAAGTACCTGATGAACTAAACTAATTACACATTCAAATAAAACCGGCAATGGAAGTCTAATTAGTAAAGCAGATCGACTCATCTTATTCAATTGCAAATGAATGAGTTCTAATTAAATTGCAGAAAATTCGATACCAAAAAAATCAATTATTTAAATTCAGAATATTTATTTCCTGAGAAGAGAGTAATTAGTCCGGAATTAATTTATGGGACCTCTACTTTTAGAAGAACAACAATTGATGAAAAATTGCTGTTGATGTTTGTAATAGAAATCCTTCTAATTCTCCGAAACTTAAAAGAAACTCAGCAATAGCTCAATTTTACTCGCCTAATGTGCTGCGACTGCGCATTTCATGCGTTTTCAGACGTAGTAGTCGCAGTGAATGCCGAAATTTGCGCCTAGTTTCTTTCTTCCCACTGTTTATATACACGCAGATGTTTTGAGTCATTCCACGAGAATTCGACAAGTTTTTGGAGCAGTAGCAATTATTAATTCAAATAATAATGCATGTCTAAAAATAATTAATTGAATCGCTATAATATTCTTACATAATACATGATTGCTTTTCTGATATCCTATAAGTTAATATATATAAAATATAATATGAAAATCGAATTTTTCTTAAAATAATCCTTCACATCTCCATAATATGGAGACTAAACTCGAGTTCAATGAATTCAGTTTTCCACATAGAACTCGTTTCACTCATACAGATAGGGTCAAACAGTTTTATCAATTCAAAGTTATTAATTCCGTAACCCGCTTTACGAAGGTCGCCTCCAGTTTTCAGATTAGTATACTAATTAATATGATAATAGAATATACTGTCAAAATAAATCAGACGTAAAATTTGTGTTTTAATGCTGGGTTTGCTATACTTGAAATAATAATAAGTTGCCTTTCTAAGGTGATGAAATAATAAACGCGATTGAACGATGAGAAAAAAAAATTATTTTTAACGATTGTATAAGGCGAAATTAAATTTTGGATATTTTGCTTATTAAATTTTGTTAAACAAAGGTAATAATATTAGTTCAATTATGATATAATAGAGCTTTCTCATACAATTTGTAAACAAAATTATCAAAAATTAAAAGCAGTAAAAGGCCGGAAAAAGTAGATATTATTTTTCAAAAACTGGCGAATTCGAAAGGAATGACCCATAATTTCTAACGCTGTGCCTTTGGCCAAGCTGTGCAACAGTGGGACGAATAGCTCTCGAAGACTCTCCACACGGAAGAAAACAATGCAAAGCTGATTCTCAGTGCCGATTCTGCCACTGCCACGCCACTGCGCACTAGACAATTATGGCAGCACGTGTGTGTCTTCATCACAGTTCAAAAGAGATTCCCAAACACATTCAGAGATGCACTGAACCTTAATAACTATAATTATTCTCCCTTTGGACGACTAAACTATATAACACTCTATCCAGTTACTGTTTATAAATTAAACCGATTCGCATACACATTCTGAGCCTTAAGTCTTCAGTTTCAGAATCAATGAAATAAGCTAGTTCGAAGCCCTACAGAGAATACACAACCATTGCTATACCATTGTTTTCTAAATTCAACTCCATGAAAAGGGTATTTCTATTTTCTAATTTCAGAATTTCCAGAGCAATGAAGGTGAGAATATTCCACGAAATTTCAAAGTTTTATATCAGTTTTTCTGACATGGTTTATTACCACAAAGTTCAGAAGATTAAACTATGAGATTTTTTTAAAAATAATACGTATTTTCAAGTAGACTAAAATGTTTCCCTTCAAACTTAATAAAACTAAGCTCCTTGAATCACCTTGAATCGCCTTTTACTACACACTAGTTACGCTACTGAAAATAATCTATTATAGAGAAGGGGAGCTAACTTTTAAAGTTTTAGATAATTTAATGACTTTTATACACCTAAAATTTTTATTTTTGTTAAAGATTATTTACTTTTTTCTGATAACGTTATCGTCAGGGACAACTAATTGTAAGAGGTGAAACACTTTACCTAAATTAATTATTTTCATTGATAAATAAATTCACATATGTATGAAAAGTGTGTAGTTTTAAAACGCAATACTGCTAATATTTTCCAATAGAGAAATTGCTAAAAGTTATAAAATGTTTTGATTATTTTTAGACTTCTCCCTGTATCCTAGTCGCAATAAAGCCTCGAGTCCCATACTTTCCTATGATTTTACGGTTTCACGTGTTCGAAATCTGGGGGCTTCATGAATAACTTTTCACCCCCAAGCCCAAAATAATATTCTGCCTCGTTATACCGCTCAAAATTACCATTTCCCCCTAGTACTTTCCCCTCCCTAAAGTACAATCCGACCAGGGTGAGTTAGCAAAAATATCGTAAATTCTTCCCGGAAATGTAACTCGATCATTTTACAGAAATGTTAATAGAGTTAAAGAAATAATAGATATTTAGAATTCCATATCCTAGTAATTTAAAGAAATTGTGATTCCCAACGAGGAACAAAATTATGCTAAATAATATTATATTATACTAAATAATACTAAAATTATACTAAAACTGTTTAAAAGTCGTTTAATTGAAAGAATAATTATTCTATATTTTTAGAGTAAAAAGAATCAATTGTGTATCAAATTAGAGGTGGATTTAATTGTAAATTTAAAGCAAAAGTCACACTCAGAAAGGTTTAAGTATGTATAAAAACTTCTTATCAAAAGGTAGTTTCCTATTTGATAAAAATCTTAACGAGCACCTATGTACAAGCATGATGTGCATAAATATGAAATCAAATCAAAGAGCTCATGCACCGGCAGCCAGTTGAGGCAAGTCTTAGCGTGTCTAAACCCGAAAGAAAGAAGAATCTTTTCTGTATAATACATCTACTACAAAACCAAGTTTCGGAGCTCGACTACCTCCCACATGACCGGCATTACTATTTGAATGGACCCTAGACAATTTCATAAATAATATTTTCTCTACCAAAATTAATTAATGCTCAAAAGTATGAATAACCAGAAAAAAGTCGTTTTAATACGCATCGTTTTAAATCGGAACATTTAGAAATGTTTTCTGATATTTATTGTAGCGAAAAACAATTTTGGAGCAAAATTACCTATCACTCTCAATCGAAAATTACGAACTCCGATTCAAGAGAGCTCACATCCGATTCAAACCTGTGTTTAACATTTTTTTTTTATAAAGTCGAGTTTTTCAAATTAGATGTACAAAAAATGTTATTCTGTACAGTTCTAGAATCTAGATAACGAGACATGGGGAAAACTGAAAGCTATCTGAGGATTCCTTAAGCTTAAACGACTAGGACCCACGCGCAAACATATGGAAAGACTGGGAAAGACCCTTTGCTAGCCTAGAGATAAAAATAGAACGGTGAAGGTATACCTGAAAATACTAACGCCAAAATTTAGGTGGAAGAATAGAAGGAAGATAGATTGTGTGGTAGATGATTTGTATCGAAATTATGGATTTTACAGCAGAAAATGAAGAGAAGTTATTATAAAAGTCTTCAAATTTGAAATAAAGTGTTCATAAATCCTAACATAATATAGCTTCTATTATGATAGGATATTTTATACAATATTGGCATAATATTGTCTGATATACAAAATATCCTATCATAGCAGAAGCTACTTTTTGTTTAAATAATCGTTTACTTTTTACCTTATTGTAGTGTTTCATCAGTTTCCAATTTGTCCTATAAAATAAATTTAAAAATTAGAAAAATGAAGGTTATGTTAATAAAACGTTAAATTTTATAAACATGAGAATAAAATTAAATATAATTGCTTACAAACAATATTTATATTGTGTCCCATACAGTAATGATGTCATCTTCAAAATATCACAAAACACTCCCGAAAAAAGTGAAAAGCGCGAAAAACTATAAAAAATATAAACTTTTCTGACGATTTATTAATTCGATCCCGCACTCGTCAAGCTAAAAACCCAAGCGATCGTGTCTAAACAAAATTGCGTTAAATTTTCCAAAGCTAAATAGAAAATGTTATATATTTAACAAATTTTCACGGAACACTAAATTTTTCGAAAATCTGTAGTACGAAAAGTAAATACCGTAAGTAAATTTTGGACAAACATTATATTAGGTCAAAAAAACAATTTCAAAAATTGATAAGCTGATCGACAACAATGGTAACGGGAAAAAATTGAGCTTATTGTTTCTCACAAATTCTCTCTCTCTCTAAAACGAAGCTCATAAATTTTTATAAATCCCATATTATTCTCAAAATATAACTCCTGCAATAAAAAATCTCCTATTATACAGTATTGTAGCATTATTAAGATTTGTCTATAATAGAGTATAAAACAATGAAACTGAATGAAGATCGACAGAATATAAAACACGTAAAAAAAAGTCAGGTTAGGTAGCATATATATATATATATAAATCTGAAATTACTCATCTTAGTAAAAAAAAACCCTATCCTTATATTATACTGCATATAGAAAATCATCCGATTTTTCCCTATCAGGAGTTATTTAAGCTCATTGTCAGTTTCCCTTTAGTTCCTAAAACCAAGGAACTAAGTACAGCCCTGGCGCTTAACAACAGCGTGTAGCGACTGCGCGTTGCCCACTAAAGTCTAAGCCAGACGGCCAGACTTTACGAATCAGACGTTCTGTCCGCCGTGCATGCTCATTGCTCCGTTCTTGGTTAGTTGCCCCCCTGAGTTGGAGCAAGTTGGTGCAAGAGTTGCGAAAAGTAACTCCTTCGATTTGTTAAACTTTTGAAACAAGGGACAGTGCAGGACAGTTCGGGACAGTTCTCAGAAGAACTAGTGTATTCTTCAGAAACGAACAATAGCTCACAACCCTATTTTCCTTAACCAATAATCGAGAAATCCTCGGCGAAAGTGAACTTCTTTGTTCATTTACGCAAGTGGCGCAGTATTGTTTGTTGTGATTCGACGATACCCTTTTACGAGATTTGATCCAAACTTGCGATCGTTTTAGACATCGTCAAGGAACTCAGGAAAGCGTCATTGAGGAGAATCGTCGAGAAGATTACTTATTCAAAACTCGACGCTTCCGATGAGAAACGTTCCTTAGTTGCTAGTCTCAGTGAAGCGCAGTGCGTGAGTGCTTTGTTTTGGCGACCAGCTGATTTGTGATACGTTGTTCTCGTTTGACAGGTCGATTGCTGAGCAGCGACTCTCAGAAAAGTTATATATTTAAAATTTTTTCTACTTTTGAGTAGAAAAAGTGATGGGAGAAAAACGGTTCTCAGGTTAAGAAAGGAAATTACGTACCTGTCGCGTCCTAGACTCCAAAAATCAACCCAAGTGATAAAAGTCGCAGTCTCAACACGCTCCTCGTTTCGCACCAGAAATCATTATTATTTATTTTAAATAAAGATTTTCTCAAGTAATTTTGTATACAATTGGAGTGCCTGATTTTTGTACTGCTCCTTAGACTGAAAAGAATACTACCTCGAAAAACGCGAGTCTGAGTCTTCAAAGATTATATTTAATTCCTAAGTCAAGGTGCACTGTTAATTTAGTTCGGTAAAGCGAGAAATCAGACTCGTCCTAGTCACGATAAACCTTTGTCTCGCTTTTTGTATATGTTTTGCTCCATGAGAGCTCTCAAACGTTCCTAAGGTTTTATCCGTCATTTATGATCTCATACTGCTTTTCTTCGTTGATATTCCCAAGATTTATGAATTTATAAATATTTTGAAAGTTGACAAAAATATCGGATCTGTTTTGACGACCAGAAGAATTGATTCGTGGAAATAAGTTGAGTTTCTACAAATTCTGAATGAAATTGAACAGAGCTTTGGGTGAACAGAAAGGAGTTTTTTTCCAAGTCTTTGATCAGGAGAAGTCAGTGGCAGCCAATTGCTGATACATGAATCGTAGATCGTCTGGGGCCGTCCTCGCTAATTTAAGAGAACGTGGGGTACGGCCCCGAGTAAGCTGACTAAAGAAGTTGGAGATAACTCATGACAGTGGTTTTCCAGGAGGGAGGAAATCGCTCTAAATTTGTTTTTTTCATTTGACATAAATCGGCTTCAAGATGCTATACATATTCCACGTGGATACGGGTACCACCGTCACCTTTGACATCAAGCTTGCTCTCCAGAGGTGAGAATAATTTTATTTTCATTAAAAAAAAAACTTATGTCCTTGTCCTACCTGAATGTTCTGTTCCTACTTCCATTGTTTACATCTTCACTTACAATACATTATTTACAAAATTTGCATTTTCTGCAGGATTTTATTATGATGAAAAGAGAATATGAGACACGCATTTAATAAATGAGAATCCTTCAAGTTTGAAGTAGAATTTTAAACTTTTTTGGAACTCAATTATCGTTTAGAATAGTGTTTGGTAGAATTTCATCCACTTTCCAATTTACAGAACGGGCAATAAAATCTCTTAATTGTAAAATATTGATCTCACTGACTCAATTATGTAGTAAATTTAAATCAAAGTTCCGAGTAATTGCGCCAGAGGAAAATTTATTAGAAAGTTAATGCCAAAATCTAAATAATCACTTGCTTAAATTATTTTGTTGTTTAATAAAATAAGCAAAGTTATGCGTACCAGAATTCAAACCAATTTCTACAAATTTGCATCTAAGTTATAACAGTGCCTTTATAGCACTTTATTAATACACAGAACCTTGGAAGATTTGCTATACATATTTCGCTTTTACTGACAATAATTTTGACTTCGTTTCAATGAAATTTTGCATTCAGAATCTATAGCTATAGATTTCCTCTTCCTGAGCACAGCTGTGATTTCTTGGCCAGACGCCTTCCTCAGAGTACAGAGTTCACTCTGCAATCTTGTGAATGTGGGGCATGCAGTAAAATAGTGTATAATAGATGCAAGAGATATTATTAGCTGAGGTGTATACAGAATTTGATTCATCGAACAGAGGAAAGGGGCTCATTTGAGATTGGCACTTACTCGAGTTCTACTTGCTTATATCGTGCTAGTCTACTTTCTATATATATATTTTTTCAATTTTTTTTACTTATTTTTTTTAGCATACTTCAACCATTTTTTTATTTCAATATTACTTACAAGCGTGTAGGGTCGAGACACCGATTACAATCTCTTCGAGTGCAGCTTTAAGTAGTGGTTGACATCAAGTTTGATATGACTAGAGGTCTCGTGTCTATAGTTAACTCGGTTAACTCGCGTCCTAGTTGCAGACTTAATTTGTGTAAACCAGATACGACATTTATTACAATTTTTCTTTCCTGAACTTCTTACTCGGTCATTGAACCTTAAGTTTAGTTAGGATAAGGTTCCTTCTTTCAAATTAACTCCTGTGCTTAGTTAGACTCGAGGTCGTTTATTTTCATTTCAGTTTAATTAGCCGCGAACTTGATTTTCATTTAAATGAACTGGAATAAAGTTAAGTCGTGGGATTAAAGATGTAGATAAATTGTATAGAAACCTATAACAGTTTCTCAACGTTCAAATCAAGATTTAATTATTTCATAATACAATTTTATTATTATCAATGCATTTTATATTTATTATTTCACAATATTAATTTTATTGCCTGCGCATTAGTATTTTTTATTCATTTTTGACTATTACGCTTGTAAACATTCCACTGTTTATTTACAATTCTAAAGTGCAGTTTTCAACAAAATATACGCAACTTGAGGAAATGGAAACCTAACATTAAAGTTGATATTTCTGGGGTTTTTTTTATTAGCCAACTTGAAAACATGTTCTGATAAATAAATGACTTCATTTCTATATACATAAATGAATATGAAGTTACTTATAGGCATAAAAAAAGCCTAAAAAAAATCCTTAAGAAGGAAACAGCTTTACAATTTATTCTTCTGAACGTAGATGAAACTTCTTTAATATTTCTTATTGCATATTTAACAGAGCCATCCGCTAATGCAAAAATTGGAATGATCTTGTGGTGATTGCACGACTAAACGTAGGTGTCTCAGATGATGTCATACTTTGACTCTGCTTTGACCACCCTATAAGAAATGTTGGCCAAGTGCTCAATACGTAATTGATGTTGTAATAAAAGGGCTAAGTTTACTTTGCTCGAATCATGGTCCGGCTGAAGGAATTGGTTGGGCAATCTGAAATCTGAATTGGACCAATAGCTTTTTTAAGCGGTCGTTGGCCCACTATTCACGGTCATTGGAATTCACAGTTCGACCTAGTGCACAATACTGCAATCAGAAATAAATCTTCATTCGATCATTTTTCATGGGACTCTCGGCGTGAAAGTTTTCAACTAGGAAAACTTCACGTCCCAGCAGAAATCTCGCAGTCAATTTATGGTTTCTTTCATTATTGTTTCCCTCGCAAAAAATTTTCTGCGGAGATGTGTATTATTATAATGCATATCATTATCATAAAAACTTTGTTCGTCTCGCAGAAAGTTTCTAACAGAATTATATTTATTTATGAAAAGTAGGTGCATAAAAATAGAGGATTTTATATCAACGAAGATGACCTTCAAAATTGTCTTCAGATATAGGGAGAATCAGAGTGACTAGTTCAAATTGAGTTGTACTCTGTGAACTTGAAATTCTAAACTGGCTGATGTCCAAGTAAAAAGTTTTCCTCGTGTATACCAGTTTCGCAATTTCAAAATAATTTATTATGATTGCAGATGAAAATACAGTCCGCTATTTGTGTGTAAATTAGAACCACGAAACTCAACTTTTTAAAAATAGAGATTTAATTTCGACAAAGATTAATATCTCTTTATAGACTGCACCTTGTGAGAAGCAGGTCGTACGTCGCACCTTCTGCAAGACCTCGTTCCTGCTCTTCTCTATCTATCTATATCTTTCCCTCTCTCTTACAATTATATTCTCTCCTTTCTCGATCTATGGGGCCTTTAAACGAGGCGTAGTACACATCTCGTCGATTCATTAAAGTAAAACTATCCAAGTGAGAGCGAAGCAGGGATCCTATAGAGACACATATAAAGGATGTAATCGTTTCTAAATCTAAAGTCTTGTTACTTTCTGTATTTCAGTGTGGCCGAGCTGAAGGAGTCTATTGAGAGAGAATGTGGCATTATGACCAAAGACCAGGTTCTGCTGATGAGTGGCGGAGAGTCCTTGGAGTCCAATGCTCGAGTTTGCAATTATTCTGCTGGTACAGATACGAATCCGATCTACCTTTTCAGCAAAGCTGCCATCGACAGCGAATCACCGCCTCATCCTAGTATAGATTATGGCTCTGGTACGTTGACAAATTATGATAAAATCTTGAATAAAATCCTTCTCTAAATATATATATTAAAACCCGCCTTCGACGCTATCTGAACATGAATAACAATAGAAAGTCATAGAATTGTTAAGTTTTCAACACTTAAAATAGAAGCATTTGAATGAACAAGAAAAATGTTGAACTTGGGGAATGGTCGATCTTTAAATCTTTTTAGCACCTGTAACCGACACTATATAAAACAAATGTCTATTCGTACTTTATTTAGAATAACTTGCATTGAATTATCTGCACATCATTTCCAGTTCCTTTGACCAGATAGATGAGTTTTTACCTCCTTTCATTAATTATGATTATGGATAATTAAATCTTGAGGATAATCACTGCACAATGATGAAAATGCAAAGCTGGCTTACTCACTCTGATGGATAAGGTCTTCTTTCTTGACCGTGTGGATTATATTGCTCGTAAATTACATCAGCTGCGAGACAAATCGACGCCGACCTTGTTTGTTTATCTTGAATATTTAATAATCAAAGATTGGAAACTGGAATCATAGACACAACTAGACTTCGACCCGTGACATATTCGTGATCGACCGCCCGACCTAATTCCCTGTCAAATGTGGAACAATAAGTAATCGCTTCTATAAGCGGAGGTGGCTTCTTCAATCAGCACAGGATCTTTGAACACTTGTTTGCTGCTATCACGCCATTTTTGCTTGTTAGAGGCACGAATCTAGTCGTTGGTACTTCAAGTTTTAATGCACTACGGCCTATTTACTCCGCACTCGCTTGCTACCCTGCGGCAAGAAATTTTTATCACCAGAGATATGAATTGAGGTTTTTCAACGCGTTTCATATTTTTCATTTCGTTCGAGAATTACAGTAATGCGGAGTTTCTTGTGCTTGAATATTCTCCTATTGCAGTTGAATATCTTGAACATCAAACGATTCTATTTTTCATTAAATCGATCTTCAAATATCAAAGTCCTCAATTTTATACGTAATCTCTCAGAGCTTTTTAGAACGTCTTTATTTTCATATAGAAAAGTGAACAATCTATATAATTAATTATTAATCAAAGTGGAATATTTAAATAGAAAAATGAACGTACAGTAAAGTAGAAATAAAAATCGTTTTCTATTTTTAGAGTTGATTTAAGAGTAAAGTTCAGTATGTACACGACGTATGCACACCAGACGTACTAAATCGATAATAATACTTTACTTCATGAGCTTGCATTCCCTTTTTTTAACCTAATAAATTTTTTTACATACTTTGAAATCTCAGATTTTGGTAACAAATTATTTTAAATGTATTAATAATGAGTAAAGTGTCTTTTAATTCATAAATATAACTTTTAAAATATTGTAATTATAGTTCAATTTTAAAACTTTAACGCAATATTTAAAAATCTAAAATATATTTTCGTGCGAGAATTTTATTTTGCAAGTCGTTGACAACTCACTTCTCTATTTTGAACTCGTGGAAAAATAATATCACATCTCTTGAAAAATGAAAATATCTCCCTCATATTTTTCTTTTCTGTTCAATATTCTCCCCCAACAATCTCCTTGATATTCACGGGCTTCTCGTAAGTCACGTGATTGTAAGTAGTTGTTCTGCTACCACCGTAGTATGTGCGTGTTAGCGATCACGCCGGATAAAACGGTGTTGTTGACCTTTTGATAAAAAAGTCCTCTAATTCACCTAAAATATCATTAGCCTATTTTTACACCGGGACACTTATTTTTCCTCCATGTGATTTTTATTTTCCTATATAATTTGCGTAGTAAAAATAGTGTTATATGAGCGAACAAAGTTTACGAGGTGAATGGACTCGCTTTCCTCTCGAATTTCAGAAAGATTTGTTTTTCCCTCAGCAACTAGAACTCACTGTTTTTTCATGAAAAAGCAAATAGCCCGTTAATGAGATATTTATCTTCTACAAAATCCAACATTTATTCTCATTAGACTTTTTATAAGTTAAAACTCTTTATATTTCACTTGGTCATTAAAAAAATCTCTTCCACCACTACTAAAATCTATTCAAAGTGACTTAAAGGTCGGCTTTATTTTCCTTATATACTTTTTAGCCAGTCTTGGAATTGTTTTCTGCTTAAATTTGAAACTAGAGTAATTTCTTCAATCAAAGTTTCGAATGAATCATCTGAAGGAAGAATTATTAAAAATTTAAGCATCAAACTGTGATATACTGCACTGTAATAAAAAAGGGAAGCTAACTTATTGAAGGGGTCGAGTTGGTGCAATGTGTTAGCACACATAGAATAAATAGTATACGCATTACCCACTGGGTAACACGACTTATGAAAGCCAATATTGTTTCCTCGAGTCTCCTGTCACTTTTATTCTCCGCTTTTGTAACTGACCGTGCGATTTTCTCTCTCTCTCTCTCTCTCTCTCTCTCTCTCTCTCTCTCTTCATACGTACTTACACATAATATAATAATGCTCAGAGAGCAAGCAATTATTATGTGAACGAGGACGATGGTTGTCGTTATTATGGTTTTGCGTTGGAGGTGCATTTTATCATTTTCTTCACTGGGTAAAAGTGATAGTGACCGAACCAATGTTTCGTTTCAACATCGCCTTTCGGTTTAATCTATTCGTCCTAACAGCTGCGTAGATTCATATACATTCTATATGCTAATTGATTCCAAATCATCGCAAGACTATCTCCTGAAGTTGATACGTATTTGCCTTTTGTATTCCCAGATCATGAATCACAAGAAAAATATATTTTTCAACCGTTTTCCTCGATTTTATTGCCAATTTGCTTAAATGTAAACAGTCAACAACACTTGTATTGCGTCGCCCTGAACATCCAATTAATTTTTCAATGCGTCTACCTTAAAATTGCTCATTTTTTATACATCATTTTGAAAATTTGTTTTAAATTGAACTGATTTATCTCTGGAACTTTACATTTTTTATTGTTTTGCCATTTGACTTTCACCAGGGTGTCGATTTACTTGAAACCGGATTTTTTTTAGTAAGAACTGAAGTGTAAGAACTACGCAATTAAAACTATAGCAATTTTTACACATCGATTTCAAAAATTGTTAAAAAAGTAACTGATAACAAAAAACCAGTTCATTAAATGACACGACCAATTTAAAAAAATTGGATCTTGAATTATAAATCTCAGAAGTGAGTTTTATTCTGATGAATTTTTGTTGTACTGACTGCAAGTGGATTTAAATACTTGGACACAAACTGATTAGGCGAATCAACAATGACGTGAGGTAGCACGTGGATAAATTTCTGAATGCTTACGTGACGCGAGTCACTGTATTACAAGTTATCTTCATGTCGTGGCAAAAACTGCATCATGATACTAATTAGTCAACAACGTGATACTGCGCATATGAGCGTTCATAGTGTTAAATGTTTATGGATGCATGGTCATTATAGTAGGAAGCTGAGATAAGAGGCGGATCTTAGTTCTTTGAAGATCGAGTAGCAATTTATCATTTCGCAGTTCAAGTCCGGCACATATGCCCGAGTTTTCAGCCGATTGGATGTAATAGGCAGGATGGTATTCTTCATTCATGGACCGTTGCACATTTATCAAGATTCAAAAGCTCTACTCTATATTTATTATATGATCGCGATTAGTGACGCAACCCAGTTTTACCTTTAAAGAGATAATCAGCTCCCCCACTCGAGAAAGAATTTCGTTCCGTTTCAATTTAGTGTCTTATTGCTCTTTATAGACTTTTTATATGCATTTATATGTGATAGATGAGAAAGTAGTAAACTCTAGGTTAATGAAGACAATTTATTGGAAAATAATTTTACACTCTCATGTAATGAGATCATAAAAATAATAATCAGAAAGCAATGCGAAAGTATCTTGAGGAGTAAATTCAGTGATCAAGTAAATTAGAAAATTACCCCTTCAAATAACACATTGAAGTTAACTATGTAATTGAAGTCTAACGTTCGATTAAGAAAATTCTTTAGTTTTGTACTTTTATAAGCTAGAATTAAAATACATCTGATGAAAGTGGAAAAATTGACGTTTACTTGGATATTAAGCACGCACGATAAAATACTGAGCGGCAATTTTTAATCGCATCACGATGTGGTAGATTTAACAGGTTTATTTAATCTTGAAGAATGTCAAGTTCTTTGAAGATTTTCAGAGTTTGTGATTTACAATTAACACAGGTTACGTGTAGCTTCAACTCCCTGATATAATTGACTAATTGAGTTAGAGAGAACTTTTGATGGGTATATTTCCAAGTATTGATTTAACGTATATGTACCATTTGCTTAACAGAAATTAATATTTAAATTCGCTGACATGGCAATTGAAAATATTAAAAATTCATCAAATTTAATTACCATAATTTTAGAAAAAATTTTATGGTTTTCATACTCTTATCGCCAATTGCGCACCTAATTCAGTCTATTGCGCCGATGCATATGTTTCACTTTGCACGTTTACCATAAAATGAATATTTATCATTCGTTCAGTGACAAACTAGATTGAGTTAAGAAAGACTATTTGTAATTCAGAGAGAAAGAATATCAAAGGTTATGCGTTTCTCTTTAGGAAAAAAGCAACTTGAATTACAAAAGGTACTCTCTAAGCACATTTTTAAATATTTTTATTCATTTCTTGACACTAGGACTGCCGATGGCAAAATTATTCAGCTATGAAGGACAAATGAAATTATATAATCAAGAAATATAATACTGACTTAAGCAGCTTAAATGAAACTAAGAAAAATGCTAATGCCTCTTGGTTTTCAAACTAAGATTTTACCCTCACTTATTTTTTGTATGTAATTTTAAATACTTGAGATATGAAGTACTTGAGCTGACTAAGTATAAAAATTACATAGAAAAATTGAGTTCATAGAATTTTAACGTTAAGCGATTTATTTCTAATAAAGAAAAATGATACAATGAAAAACTTCTGAGCAATAAATGCAAACTCATGAATTTAAGCTCATTGTTAAAGGAATATGACATGAGGTGACGATTGGCAATCAGCAGATCTAAATATTTATAAATTTTCTCAAACTAGTTCTTATGGTTCAGTGACTTTTGACTTCTTTTTATTAAATTAAATGCTGCATTATTTAAAAGAATTCGATTCAAAATAGGAAGATCATATGATAATTGGTATTTTAAAATTCTAAAATGTTTGCATAAAACGATTTCTAATACACGATATACGTTACTTAGGTCGTTGGGTCAGTTGGCCATAGACATGGGCCTTTATACTCGGATCTTGAAATATGCATGTATGATCATACCTGTCGATTTACAATGCGACGAACTTTCTAGGTCAATCCTCCGTCTCGAGATGCAACTTTGTTCAATTCGTTTAAGGGGCAACATCATTATGGTGCGTCTTTCAGAATGCATATTCTCATTAAATTTAAATAATGCATTCAATAAATTGTAAATCGCTACTTTCGTTTTATATTCCAGAGCAACAATATTACATTTTCACAATCTCATCGTATTTAATAATGGGTTTATAATTTCCACTATACCTACTGTTTTTATGAAGGTAGAATATATTAGTATAACTCTGAAATTTAGTAGGCCTATTTCCTGGGAATAACCCTGATCTTAACAAAGTAGTTCTTTGAAAATCCGTCATGGTTTCCACACCGGAAAAACATAAATAATTGCTAATTACTTAATAATACATCGTCAATGAATATGGAAGTAACACTGGGCGAGTAAAAAATCTAGTTATCGTTTCACTTCAGGGATTTTATATAAATCCGTACGATTTCAATGTTAAAAATTTCTTGAGGAATACTTTTGTGTTTATAGACATAGAATGAACAGGATGAAGTTCAATGTCGATTCTGCAAGGGTTTGAAGATTTGATTGGAAATTGATTAGATCGGAAATCAATTGCAAACTGAATTACACATCTAGTGGATCAATTTTTGTTTGGGCACTTTTCCAGACATGATGAAATTATAAAGAATGGTCAATGTATCTAAATAATTAGCCTTTTACCATGTTAGGATAATTAATAAAAAAAAGAAAGCTTTTATTTAAGAGGAAAATTTATAGTGCAATACACGCAACATCTTGCATATCCAGCATGACGCAAGTTCTGAAAGAGAGAACGAGTGGTACCCGCGACCTTGAATTTTCATCGCGTGCCAAGATCACATTGGCGAGCTTCAACGCGTGTTCAGAAGCATCGATCAATTATATCCTTCCTTTTCGTTACCTCTTCTCGCTACCAGCGACCGCAACCGCATCAGCGACAATGATGCTGAATTGAGATCAAACTAGATTGACTTTTCTTTGATTCCAGATGTGGATCTTCAGAGCCAAGTCGACGCCTCTTTGATGATGCCGGCTACATATCATACCATCGTCGCACGTGCTCAGCTGGCCCAACAATGCTGCGGTTTGGCCAGAGATCACACCAGAATTTGCGAAAAATTAGTTCACGATCAGCATTTGCAGCAGCAAGGGTGGGCCGCTGTCATCGCGAATCTTGAAGATGTTTCACAATTGTTTCAGTCCAGGGCCGAGCAGTATCAGCACAGCTTCACACTTTACCAGGCTGAGAGGCAACAGTACATAGAACTCCTACAAAAGTAAGCCATGATGTTTAATCTAACGGTATACAGACCGAGAAAGTCTTGGTAGCTTGATAGTTCGCTTTTGAATTTGTATTATCAGGATGTCGTTTAAAATGCGAAACCAGGAAAAAGTGGGCATTTCTTTTCTTTGGAATTAGTATGAAGAACCACATTTTTAAAAAATAAATAACAATTAACTATTTGTAAAGGGAAATCAAGATTAATTGGTCTTTTTTATGTACCGACTTTTGATTTTAAACAAATTTTTTCCTTCCTACAGTTTATTTATTAATAACTGTCTTATTGCATTAATTTCGAAATTTTCCTAATAGAAACATGAACAGTTTCAGTGACGATGTTGGAACCCTAGCGAAAATTCCGATTCTCCCTGCGTTACGAGCGCAAGCAGAAGGTCTTCTGAGTCCGGACGAGCTACCCACAACAGAAGAACATATTGAAGGGTTGAGCTTACTCAAGTGGATCTCGGCTAAGGATAATCAGAGCACTTTGGAACAAGTAGCTGAACAGTGTTCGAGAGGATTGGAGCAGTTCAATGAGAGAATCATGGAATCACTGATGGAAGAGGCAAAGACAGCTATTCTAAACGCAAATAAGCAAGACATGAAGGAGATCAAAGGCCTCGGAGAAAGATTGATGGCCTTGGAAGATTTAATGGCTCAGACCAAAAAGATCGTTCAAGAACAGAGCGAACTGGCTCATGGATTCGTACAAAATCAAAATCGGACGAAAATCGAAGGCGACGCGAGCGTTCTTCCTGATCTTTGCACATCTCACAAACGTCAACTCACCGTTATGTTGAATAACCACAATCAGCTTCGAGATATTCGCAGAAGGTGTGTGAAAGCGAAGATGGAACTATCTACTAATATCTATTACCGGCTGAAATGGGTCGTCTACGTTGAAAGCAAGATAATAGATATTGACTCTAAGTTGATTATGTACTACGAGAGCTTGAAGCGTCTAAGGAGGCACCTGGAAGTTCTGCAGCAGATTCACATGGCTCCAGAAGTATACATGAGTGCCATAACAGAAGTGGTCAGGCGAAGGACATTCTCTCAATCGTTTTTGACTTGGGCTAGCACTTTGGCATGCCAACTCTTGATTGTCCACAACGAAGAACTTAGCAGACGACGAGAATTCCACACCAAGTTTGAAGGACACTTTCTAAACACACTCTTCCCTGGCTTGGAGGATACACCCCCACCTTTCGCAACTCAGGCGCCACCGATTTTCGACAATGCTCTTCCGAAGGTAAGGAAATAATAAATAAAACAAGAAAGACTTATATTTGCATTTAAGAGGGTGTTCACTAGACCGACAAATCCATGAAATGATCGTGAATTGGTGTCTGAACTGAGAATTTTTTTAAGTTTTAGTAAAAAATGTTTTACTTTAGATTGAGTTCAATGATCGTTTCCGACGTAAGATTTAAAGGATGTCATTAAAGAAAAATATGAAAATTAACGGTAGTAAAAGATAAAAAGCTACTTATATAAAAACAAAGCTTTCTTCTGGGGCTAATTTAAAGTTCATGAAACAAAATTGTATTCGATTCCGAAGCTATGATAATAATTCTTTGAAATGTGAATTACAGCTGACAGCGGAGGATATGGATTCATTGAGAAAGCAGTTGCCAGATTTGGCTCGCAGCGTATCTTCTCCAGATCTCAACAGCATCACGCAGTTCTTTTTCTCCAAGAGTTTAAGCGAAGGAAGCGTGGAAAGCAATAAAGATAAAGAAAGTACTTCAATGCCTGTTGATGTTTCTTCCAAGGACCAAGAACTGGCTGTGGCGAGACCACAGATGCTGGTCGACAGGTATGCAATGCAAATTATTAAATGAAATAATAAGATAATATAAATAAATTAAAAACAATTGGACTTTTGACTAAAATTGAATCTCTAATTTTCAGGGGAGATTTTGAGTCTGAGACTGACACGGAGGAATTTGAGAAGATAGGCCAAGGAACAACGGACTCAAAGCTGAATTACTTCGAGGGTATAAAACACACACAGCAGAAGGAATTGGAGGTTGGTGTCCAGCAAAGTACATCCTTGGGTTCCTCAACTTCGACTAATAATTCCCCGTTAAATTCGAAAGGCACTGATTTAAACCGATCTTCTTCATCAAGCGACCCTGGATCCTATAATTTTCCTAACCTCACCACAAGCGAACGACCTCAGCTTAGTCCGCTAACCGAATGCATTGAAAACGGTGCATCCGGCTCGCATCATCTCATGTACTTCCCAGAAAAATTCAGTAATGTTCCATTATCCTTAATTTCCGACATTCCTAATCCCTCGAGTCCCAATCCTACCACCATATCTCAATCCATAGGGTGCGACGGTCAGTCAAAAGAGCACCGACGCCAACAACAGTGCGGAAGTGAAGGCAGCAGTCCCGTCGGTATAGAAGGCGCTGATTTCATGGGTACTGAATTTTACATGGACGAATCACTGCCGAGCAGTCTCAGCGAGCATCCAACCGACAGCCAACATCAGGCTATCGTATCCCTTCTCCAGGTACTGGACGACTTACAGCTCGCTGAAAAATTCCGTAGTCGTAGCCGTAAACGTTCCACTACCACGTTAGGTTACTTTCCGTATCTTTATTTCCTACTTTTGCTACCTTTTTATATTCAGGGATCTAATAACCTTCCTGACTCTCTGTTGTTACAATTCTTTACCTTCATAGATGTGAAGAGCACTTGTCTTACATTTGTGTATGTAGTTTTATCAGGGTATCGACCAGACTGAGAAACCGGTAATTTTATTCTCTAGGAGAAAACGTTTTTAAAATGATATATACAAAATTTCCTTTGTACTATTTCTTGAATTGTTTCTTTGAAAAAGTCTGATGAATCGACACCCTGTTTATTGCTTCACTTCACTTTCGGCTAAAGTATAATCAGAATGCTTCTGGTTTGAGAAGAGTGACTTATTTTTCTTTTTTATTTAAACCCTTTTATTACAAAATGTGTAGACTGAATCAGATAAAAGTAATATTTTGCAAAATTCAACCCAGATTTCCTTAGCCTGTGCTTGTTGTTCCTAATGAACCATTAATCAATATGTCTTGTTGCTTGTAAAGCTAGCATGTACGTATTCCCAATTAGCCTCAAATTCGCGTTCAAATGTATGAAAAAGAGAGAATGAGAGACGTGAGCGCTTGTCTCTTTTAATTTTTTCAGGATAACTGCCGTCGCACTCTTTTCCGACCTTCCAATCCCAGCATCTTTCCAAATTTGCGATCATGCCATTCATGTGAAAAACCATTTAAATAAATTATATGTGGCACTTTTCGAACAAAATTAACAAAATGATCTTAAACCCTAAAACAATTTATCATAAAATAAGTCTTCGATCTTTTTCCTGGGCTCGTCGTAGACTGCCAAACGATCGTGAGACCTATAAAAGATCGAGCAAATCGAAAGTAAGTATTTTGTGCGAAATATCCAACTTGCTTTGTTTTAGGAAAACCTCGGAAACTCCCAAGTTGAAGTGGAACGACTAAAAGCTCTTTTGAGGGTGATGAAGACTGTCTTTTGCGATGCAATTCAAGCTTTACGGACTGAACTTGCGGAATTGAAAGGAGACGTGAACTTGGAGAAAAACGAAATTGTGACCAAGACGGAGCAACTCAATCAGGCTGTGATTCTCTACTCGAGCGAGTGTAAACATCTTGTTCAAGAACGTGAGCAAGAATTGACAGTGGATCATGAACTCGAGATGGCAGATGTCAAGAAAATATTGCAAAATCGGGATGAGGATATTCGCATTTTGAAAGATTCTATTCTAGATAAGGAAACGCAAGTTGTGGAGACTGAGCGACTTTTGTCCACGATGAGACAGACTTTGGAGAGTGAGAAGGCAGAAAATAGTCTGATGCAATCTCGCTTTCATGGGCAGCTGAAAGAAGCAGCAGAGCAAGCCAAGATTGAAAGGGAAAACGCTATTAAGGATGTAAAGGAATCTAGAATTTTGGAAATCACCACTCTTACAAATTCATTGACTAAGTGTCAAGAGACGGTTGTGGAGCTGGAAAAAGAACTATCTACGGCACGTGCTGATCAACAAAGACTCATTAAGCAAGCTTCTGACAAAATGCAGGTGGATTACAAAACAGAGTTAGAAAACATCAGAAGCAGGTTCAAACTTATGGCTGCTTCCACAATGGAGAGAAGCCCCAGTGACTGTAGCCTCGAGAAAATTGAGGTAAGATTCTAATCATTCTAGTCATGTGGTTATGTTTTTTTCTGGTTGCTAATTTTTTTTCTTTGAATTATAGAGACCAGACGTAATCGAGTTGACGAACCACGAAGCAATTCTCGCTCAAGTTAAAGAAGATATGAAGATGGAGAAGGAGAAGGAGAAGGCTGCGGAAATACTTCTTGCTGTAGAAAAGGAAAGGGCGGAGTTCACAGCTAAATTGGACCAGGAACTTCAAATAGCCAGGGAAATGGTTGAAGATAAAGAGAGGGAGATAAAAATGCACAGAGCGAGGGAATTATCTTTAACTGAAGAGTGTGAATGCTACAAAAATAGGATCAGTCATTTGACTGAATATGAAAGCATCGTTATACAAACGATGAACAATAAGGTAATTATATTGATGCATGAAATCGGGAGATCCTATTTCCCTGTAAATACAAAAATAGATATAATTTCGTTACATTTTTTTTTCCAGGTTGAGAATTTTGAAGCCTTCAAAGTGCATCTTGAGAATCAAATGACAGCGGAACGGAAAATTTTGGAACAGAGAGAAACCCAGGTTTATGATCTCGAAGTCGAGAGAAATGAATTGCGCCAAGGATTGAAAGGCGAGAGGACAAAGAAACAAGTTGGGAATGATCAAGCCACAGGGTCGAAAAAAGTCAAGTTGGAAGCTGACAATAATCTGGCCTATTTTTCCAGAAGAATGGAAATCCTTGAGGATGATAACAAAAGACTGAGTGCAGAGTTGATTGCTGTACGCGAAGGAAAAGAGATGGTAGAGGCACGTGTACAGTCTTTGGAAGCAGATAAAGTGCGTTTGGAGATTGAATTAGTCAATGAACGTTCAAAATGTAGTTTCGCTGGTGATTCAGTTGGCTCTCCCTCCAGTGTACCAACTGAAGGACGTGACAAGGACATGACCAGTTCCGTTGCAGTGGTTGCGGAACCGACGTCTCGAGATGTGACTACAAGCCCGGAACATCATCATCAAGAAGCTATGTCTGCCTCAACATCTACTTGTACACCCACTCAAATTCGCGAGATGCTGTCAAAAAGAACAACTGGTCTCGTACGAAAAGGGCGAATAAGCACCTCGACTTGCAATCCAGGAGATTGTGTTCTTGTTCTTTGGGACCCGCTGCACAGGAACTACATCGTTTTCCAGGAATCTACCACATTCTATTTCCTTAACTCAGATTGTATTGATATGCTGGATTTGAGAGCCGATGCTGACGGAGCCCCGAAACAAATGCATATTCCTGCCGAGGTTGTTGACAAAGAATATTGCCATGCTAGAAAGGTAAGACGAATTTCTAAAATATATCTTTTTTATCCCATGATTGTTTTTCTATTTCATGATATTTTTTAGGTACGAGATCAAAAGTTTCCATTTATTACGTTTTCTTACATTAAAAACGTTTACAGTTATTGTTTTTTTAAATGTTAGTGATGCAATCCTGTTACAGCTGAATTTGTTTGATGAATTACATTTAATAACGTACATAATTTTTATTGTAGCCCGAAAACCGATTCAGAGTGCCTAAAGGAACGAAATTCTATCGGGTTCGAGTGAAGCCGGTAAAAAGGATTGAACCAGGTGAACCAGCCAAGAGCCAGTAATTCGAAGAAAAAAAATACGAGCGATATCCGATTCTTGCCTGGCATAAATGAGCTGTGATTGCGGAATCGTGTTACTTGGGATAGTTAGCGACTGCACGAGCCCGGCAGTCAACAAGTAAATACGTGTGAGAGGTTTCGCCCCAAGATCGCCGATTCCCAAGTACGTCTTCGCAGCCATCCGAACCTTCGGATCAATACCAGAACGTACCAGAACCTCAAGGCGTTCCTTGAAATTATACAAACCTATATGAAGTTAACGCGCTTCGAGAGATATGTGCAGTTTGGTTATTGCGAAATAAGACGGAAGGATGCGCTGGCGTTTTAATTGTGATATAAATAATTTTTAACAAGTGAAACATATTTTGTCGGATGCTGAGATAGTTGCTGTGACTGCGAGGAAATTTGTATTCTTTTTTTTCTTCATATAAACATTACAAACGACACGAATGTCGCCATTACTGTTTCTATTTAGTTCGATATGGAGATCTCACGCAAAGAGAGTCTCTCTTTTTTTCATACGTCGATCTGGAACGACGAGACTGGTACGAAAGTTTCCAGGGTACTTGGTCCCGTCGGACCAATTTACATTGAATTTATGAATTTTGTGAATTCTAGAAGTAAGTTTTACAACCTCTAAAATGCTTTGGACGTACACTTATGTATATTATATACATATAAATCTATGATAATATATATCGCATATAAAATATGTGCAATATTCATGTTTGATGAGATATCATAGACGTAAGTCGCTTTTATAAAACGCAGTCTCGTAAATACGATATGGAAGTGGTGGAAGCATAATCAACGCGAAAAAGTATATACATATATATATCTGTACAATATATATATATATTGTACAGATATTCTTGTGGCTCGTTTTTCCATTTCCAATTTGTGCTTCATCAGAGCTTCGTACATTTTTATTTGTAGAATTAAGACATCAAACTTAAGTGAAACATATTATTTAGAAGATCGCCTTTAGTTCAAATTCCATTGATAGAAATCAAGAAATTGAGATTTAAAATTCGAAAGCAAAAAAGCACCTGTCATGGCGTTTAATGACTTTGCTTTTATTCGTTTTCCAAAGAACAGTTTCTTCTCGCTTAGAAAATCGTTCTTAGTTACATCACTAAAAATACACTTAAAAATGAATTTTTATGAATTCCCGACGTTCAGTTAAAGTAAGTGTTCTTCTGTAAGGTATTACTATAAAGTAAAGCGCGATATAAGCACTCGTAGAATCGCATAATAGCTGTGATCATTAGAATCCTTTGACATTTTCACTTCTCTTTAGTCAAATTGATAATCTCAATCTCATAAACGTTTAATGGCTGTAGGTTTACCAGAGATTCTAATCTCATCCCTTCCGGGAACAAAAGTCTCTTAACTTCTGATTCACTGCTGACGAAAGAATAATGCAAACTGGATATTTGCGTGCAGGGATTTCCAGTTATATACGCGCTGATCGTAAGATAAAATATGAAAAAAAAATTGTTGCTTTTGTAAGGATCCCGTCTGTCTCCGTGTTTTCTATTCTGTACATAGGGTGCGTATTTATTATTCACGAAACTACACCAATCTTTAACATCATTGCTTTCCAATCATGTTAACTCTCCGGCACTATACCTGAGTGTCTATTAATCTGAAAACCCTGAAACAACTTGAAAGAAGTTTCAAGAATTGTTTTCAGATGCAGAGATACAAGTACACAGGATGTGTACCTGTGTACTTGGGAGTTTGTGCTTTAACAATAATCGACGACCTTGTCGCGTTTCCGATGTTTTTTTTTAGTTTTGATGATTACGTTTTATCTTTACTGTGCACACAAGTTGCGATATAATCGTGGGTATAGAGGAGTTTAACAACCCGCACGAGATTTTCGAAATACGTATTCTTTTATGAAGGATACGTCATTTAACAAATGGTAACAGATTTGTAGGTACACGTAATGATAAAAGTAGCGTAACTGATAAACCCGAGAATCAAAGCGACGTGCCTGCAATGTAAATATATAACAAGGCTTCTCGATGTTGTTGACAATGACTCCCGTACCAACAAAGTTGATTCTGGTGCAGTTGCTTAGATTAATTTGTTGTCCTTTAGTGATTCACGCTAGACGCAAAGATTCCTGAATTTATATGAGTGAAGAATTAAATTGCAAGATAGGCGAACGATTCGAAAACCGAGATTTCTGAAATTTTGTCAAAACGAAGAAATAATACTTCTATTATTTTTTTAGTAACCCTGCCTAGTTAGGTTTGTCTCATTTTTTGTACCTAGATCTCTAAGTAGACGTAAAATGTGCGATGGTATAACGATAATTTCGTAAATTCCATTGGATAAGACAACAGAAGCTAGGATTAGTTTAAGTATTTTTATTGTTAAGGTTTGGCCTTCGCCAGTAATTTACAAGGAATAGTATCCGTTCCATTGAGAATGACTCTGATAGCCGGTGATTTGTTCCCGGCCTAGAAATCAGTAGTTTTTATCCTTATGAAAGTAAATTTTAAAAAAATGCGAAAAAATTAAGTCATTCGGAGTGGAATCTATTATTACGGTATATTCTAAGCTGACATCATGCTAAGTTAAACGAAATAGAAAGCTTGCAATTTTATCACCCTCTGTAACAAAAATGTCGACATTGCAATAATTATTGACACCTGATCGTTTTAATAATATGACAGTGTTATCTTGCGTACTTGAATCACGAGCAGCTAAATACTTCTGCAGACTTCTCCTTATTCATTTTCATTGATTCTCAGTCGTTCCGTCAGTTTAATTCTATTTTTGCTATCTGTAAAGGGCAAAGATATCGTGTATATGTAATCGAGATGACTAAAAGCGTAGGAATATAACAATTGTGATCGTGAGAGTATCTGTTATGAGTAAAGGAATTTCAAATAAACCATTGTGACTTTTACAGACAAAATCCGAATTTTCATTCTTAAATCCTGTTCTGTAAAATTTGTTTTCTCTAAAATAATTTCTTTCAGATTCCGGACATGGATAAATCAAGAAACCTCAATTAGAGTGCAACTAACGATATATATTTATAATACAAGTACATACAAATGAAAGCTGACTAAATTACACCTAGTGATTAGGAACATAATTTTGTCCCGTTTGAGAACAGTTCGTCAGAATGCCGGCCGAGGTTTCTTCTTCACCGGAACTGCACAACATCCCGACGAGAGTATAGTCGACAAAAGATGGCATTTCTAGATCCGTCACATCTCCATAGTCAACAGAATGACTATTACCAACAGGAACTTGAGGAAGTCTCGTATCGAGAACCTCACATGTATAATGACACCTGTCATTGCTTGGATAAAAGAAAGGCTCCGGACTATTCTGTGAATGTACAACTGTGTCATTTGTATTCTGATCAGAAAAGAGTCTCTCAATAACCGCAGGATTTTGTTCCTGACTTCCATAACTGAGTCTTTCATCCAAGACTCTTTGACCCTGATGAGGCGATCGATTCGAGGTGGGACTTTTGTTGATTGGTTCAATTACTTGATATCCATTAAAACTAGAAAATGCAGAATTGTTTTCAACGTTGGGAGACCGTCTAGGATGAATTTGTTCCAAAGGTTGACTTTTGTTGAGATCTTGAGGTTTTTGGTAGACATAAGCACATCTTTCATCCAGGACGTCATTTTCCTTTTGAGATTCAAAACCCGCAAAATTAACTCGGTCTTCTGAACACCAATAAGACTGGTTTTGATCGTTTTTTCTAGTTTCGTAGTCTTTTTGATTGTGAGCTCTTGGGTAATTGTGATAATTTATCGTTTCTCCAAGAGAATGATTTTGATTCGCGTCCTTAGGCATGGAATAGCAGGTCATAGGCCTTCGGGTGGATTCGAAATCTTTGTCAGCTTCGAATCCGTGGAACTGGAGTCTGTCTTCTTGTTGGTGAGGAGGAAGACTCAAGTGGCTACTGCTGGAATCTTCGCTGAGGAGTTGAGACCAGTAATGATCTTGATTCTCTTGTTTTAATTCGTACTTTATGGTCCCACTTCCAAGGTCTAATACAGTAGATGGTGACCTGGCGACGTCTTGAGCGTTTACGGGGAAATCGGGTCTTAAGGGTTGATCCAGTTGGAAAATTTCTTCAGGTTGGAAGAGATCTCCAGCGAATGAAGGAAAATCTGGATATGCTGCTTCTTGAGGGACTTGACTTGGAAGGCAGTAACCAAGAGTACTTTCGTGATTTTGTACTGAATCTTGCATCCAGTAGGAGGTGTCCGTTGATGGGGTTTGTTGGGTGTATATTCCGTTGTTCTGATGCTGGTGAGAGGATTGGTAGGGCATGTTGGACTGTAATCCGCAAACACATTCGAATGGTGAGCATGAGCAAGAGTATCCTGAAAATTAGAAAGACTTTGTTAGTTCATTTTATTTAAAAAAATCATTAATTATTTTTTTTATTTATTACATATTTCTAATTATTCTATTATTAAATTATTGTTACTAGAATATAAACATCTGTACATATTATGTATATAAAATAATGCGAACAATAGACGTGTTTTAATTTACAAAAAACTACTTATATTTAAATAAATGGCACAAATTAATTTTAAAAATTGAAGTTGAATAAGAAAATATTTTAATTAAAAAAATATAACAATTTAGTTCCAATAATCAACGCTAGGGGTGCTATCGCAAATTCAAACGGTGTAATTTGGCGGTTTTTGATTTCAGTTTTCAGTAACACAGTATTTCGCGAATCGATTTCCTGTTCGGTCAGTTCATAATTTGGAGAAATTTGAATCGGTTTACTTGAGTTTATTTCGTCTGGTTTTGTAAAAAGTATATCAGTGGATTAATAGTGAACCGCAAAACATATTTGAGAACATAAATCTTTTCTTAAGTTCGACTTTATTACGCGTTTCATTCTTCTTGAAAAACAGGTTATGATATCAGTGCAATAGTTCATCGGTGATCGGTGTCCGCTTGTGTTTTTGTTTACGTCCCGGTCGAAGAAGGGCAATTAAGTGCATCAAACCACGTAGATTTGTAATTTATAATAGTGTAGCATCGTTTGCTTAAGTTTGCGTCTTTTACAAATCGGAAATTAATTAACTACAGTGTATTAGTGAAACAATTGACATTTTAACGGATCTTTGTTGTAAATTCCGACTTTTGGACGTGAGAAAAACAGCAAGAAGGAATTTAAATTTGGTTAGTTTTTAATTGAATTACTCTCAATCATTTAATTTTTCATTCTTTCCTATATTTTTTATTTACTTTAGTTAATTTTTAAATTAATTTAGAGAAATTGAACGAATGAAAAAATTTGAATTAAAAAAGAACACTTTAGTTCAAATAATCAACGCTAGGGGCGCTGTCGAAAAAATTTAAACCATTTAAACGATACGATTTGGCGGTTTTCGAAAATTTCGATTTCAGTTCTCAGTATTTCGCGTTTCGTTTTCCTAACGGGTTAATCTATAAATTTGTGTGATTTTAGTGGGTTTACTTATGTTTATTACATCTGTTTTTCGTAACAAGTATATCAGTGGATTAATAGTGAGCCATGAAACATATAATTCATATTTTTAATTCGATTGTTTTACGCGTTTTATTCTTGCTAAAAATAATTAAGATTATAGGATTTTGGAGCAGTATTTGATCCGTAATTTTAATGATTTAAATTCAATTATACTAATTTAAAGGTTGTTCAAGAAATAGTTGTTCAATTCCCATAATTTTAATTTTAACCATTATTACGATTAATCAAATATAGAAAAATAGAAAATCAAAATGAAAATTGTGTAGAGTGCGCGTTCGGCCTTGGTGTGCGGTTATGTTTTTGTTTACGTCCCGGTTGAAGGTCAATTAAGTGTTTTCAAAGATGTACACTATCATTGTTTACTTCAGTCCATGTTTATTGAAAATCAGTGATTAATTGACTACAGTGATATTAAGACAATTGACTTTTTAAAGGATAGTTATTTTCGACTTTTTACGTGAGGGAGACAACCAGGAGGAGGGATTGGAATTCATTTAAATCTTTGGCCATCATAATAAGGTAGGAATAAAACAAAAAAGTGATCAGTAAGTAGTTTATATAGCATATTTGATAAAATGTGTGATGTAGAAACGTCAATGTCAACCAACCTTTATCGGAAATAAGAGGAGGAGGAGGAGGTTGAGGTGTTCTTGTAGGTCCCTCCAGGGGTTCCGAACTGGGCCGTTTGGTACCTCTCAAAGACATTAACTGAAACAATATTTGTATTATTAAAATTTAAATGATGATTCTAAATGATTTATTACTTGCTTCTTTCTATAGATTCATAAACCATTATATTGTAAGTTTGGCTTTACATCCAAAATAATCGAAACAAAATTTTGTCTGCTGATAAAATCACGAAAGGTCAAATCGGTTTTCATTGAGGATTTTGGATCCAAATTCTCAAGAATACTCAAAAATATTATTAAAATGTCCCTTCTGAGCGAAAAAAATATTCCTTTTTAATATTTTTTGCTTTTAATTAAATTAAAATTCAATCTTCAGTTTAAACTGGTTTAAACTATAAAATGGAAAATTATAGATTTTTTGCTCTCCAATACCCTTAACACAATTTGATTATTAAATTCGTTTTTTGATGTCGAGATATTTTTTCAAGGTCAAATCTGTTTTTAGTACGTCACTTTTTACTTCAACTTTTTTAATAAAGAGGGGAAAGTATTTGGTTCAAAAACCACAAAAGTTATGGTTTTTACCTTCGTGCCGAGTGCAGCTTCTCTTGCTAGCATAACAGCCAGACCTCTGACTCTTCTACCGGCACCAACACTTCTTCTCGCCTCCGAGGTTGATTTCGCTTCCGGTCTAGGGTGATCATGTTGTCCTTTTGCTTGAAAGAATATTGCGTGGTCTGTGTGTCTCCAAAAATGAGTCACAGGATAACCACAATGTCCGCGACAAGAAAGAATTTGTAATCGGCCTATGCATTGTCTGTTTGGACAAGGCTTTCCTTGTTGCTTCTTTCTAGCCTGAAAATCAAGGATACAATCGATAAGTTAGAGTCAGATTTTTATATTGAATGTTAAAAAAAGTATAAATGCCTCAGATGATCAAAATCTTAGAATCTGTTTTTTAATATAATTCAAGACAATATATATAGTTAAATTACGCAATTATTCTTCTTTCATCTTCTTATTTCTCTCAAAGTCTCCTATAGTTTTTATAACAACCTTCCTTAAGAAACACTATTTCTAAGTAATCTTTTTTTATATACTGAGCCATTTGTCAAACTAATTAAAGGCAAATTGGAGCTTCTTTATAAGCAAATTGTGATACCATCATGATGATATGCTAGAGGACAAGGTAATCTTGAAGACAGGATCGTAAATGCTTCATACCTTGTCGCAAATTGCTGGTCGAAGATGGACTCTGCCGCCTCCGGGTAAAGTGCACCCTTGCGAGCAAACTAGAACTCCTAGACAAGATTTCTTGAGTATGCTCACATTGTGATTGTTCGTATTTCTCATTGCCCATCCGGAAGCGTGTCTTCGTGCTTCTTCACAATCCGGTCCGTAGACCCTCCTCACGTGACCATCCGCCCACTCGCACCACGGATCGTATTCGATGACCTTGAAAAAAACGTGACTTTGAGTAAGGAAAGTCTCGTGAGGATATAAATTGTTGACAAGTGAGCTGAAGTTACTATCCCACTGATTAAAAGTATATGGAATTCATTGTTACCTAATTTTAATATTGTCTCTAGTTGAATTTTTCATTTTGATTCTAACATATATTTACATTATCAGGGTGGCGACTTGATCGGGAAATGACTAGAAATATTTATTTAAAAACCGAGAGTTTACTTCTGATCGCAGTTTCGAAATTTCAAAATTCAAAAATTGTTATCTATTCACTAGTAGAACTTTACCCATTGCCTGGGATTTTAAGAGATTTCATAGAATTAAAAAAAAAAATTTAGAGACTTTAACGGATTACAAAAGATTTTAAGTAAATTTATGGAATTTCAAGAGATTTCAAGAGATTTTATAAGATTTAAAAAATTATAACCGAATTTCAAGAGATTTACAGTGATTTTAAGGAATTTCATGGGTTGAAAAGACTTTAAGGATTTAAACCAAATTCAAGGAATGCTAAGATATTTTGATTAATTTTGAACATTTTGAGGGATCTTTTAATGAGTTGAAAAGAGTTATCACAATGTTTTTAAGATATTTACAGAAGAATTTAAAGGATTTCAATTGATTTCCCCGATTAGAAATCGATTAAAGTTTCTAAAAATCGTTTGACACCACTGGAAATCTTTTGAAATCCCTTGAAATTCCTTAAAGTCCTTTTAAATATTAAAAAATCCTTTAAGATGTCGTGAAATCTATAGAAATCTCTGGAATATTCTTTTCGCAATTCTTTCAAACTTTTTTAAAACTCCTTTGAAGTTGAACGAGGGGGAAATTTCTGCTTATATAGTACAGAAAAATAAAATAAAATGGTTTTGTAAACTTTTTTTTGATAATCTTAATCCAAAAATGTAAAAATTAAATTAAAAAAGTTCGTCAGTAGAGCAAAAGTACCGAAAAAATTGGGAAATGGCTAGGAATTTGAAATCTTCCGTCGAATCGTCACCCTGATTAAAAATTAGAGGACTTGATATAAAATGTCTCACCCTTGGAACGTTTGGATCATTGATGTCCCATTCTTGATGGGGATGTTGCTGTTGCTGGTTTCCTGCAACAGTCGCTGACATCGTCGGCGACCCCACTCGACTCCTAAAAATAATAATTGAACCCTTAGTTGCCACTTTAAAAATAGCTTAAATGTTAAATAATGAAGTTTGAAACAACTCTGATAAATTTGATATTTTTCAAATCACATAAAATTCATAAAGCGAAAGAATTAATTAACTGGCAGTTATTTTTTGTTCAAAAATAAAATGAATATAATTGATATTAAATATGTGTACCATACATATTAAAGATCGAGTCATCGGAAGTAATGATTGGAAGTTCGAACTGGAAAACGAATGGGGCACATCGATTTCCCCTGACAATGCTAATTGGCATCTGTGTAAAGACATTAATATTATTTTCGTTAAGTCTCATGCGGACAACCCATCGGTTAAAGGAAACGAACGTGTTTCGCTATACACACAAGAGTCATGATTTACACTTGTATAGAGTTTATTCGTACGTATTGCTGAGAGAATTCTTGCGGACGCCTACCGGGCAAACGTCGCGATGGTTGTACATATGCAACAAATTATTATTCAAAATTTAATTGACACGCGGTGGGCGACGGTAAACGGTGGAGTTGCTTCGGTGCTCGTAGATGGAAAGTTGCCGGCGCGTGTTAAGAGGAAAAAAGGGGTACCTCCTGGGGCGATTTACGAATCTATAAGGTCCTTCTTGGTGATAAATCGTAATTCTTCAATTCGAAATAAAAAAAAATACACTTGTAATGACTTCAAATCTGAACATTTTTTCAAGACCAGAAAACTTGATGATTAGTTATATCAGCAAATATATATAAATATTTCCTTATTTTATTTGTACAATTGACATTTTATTCAAAATGATAAATTAAATTCTGAAGATATAATTTGTTGCACAAAGAGCAATTTGTCAGCTCAATTTGTATCAGCAAAATCGGTGTAAACTTTGACATCTACGATCGAAGGACTACATAAGCGAAGGTCTAATTTACCATTGCGCAATCGCTTACGACGTGTCGCCGCAATCGAGATAAAATCCCAATTTATGGTACACACCGGTCGTACCTTGTATTATACTTATGGGTGATCGTGGGTGGCCTGACAAGATATTCGCCGACTTCCCGGAATTCTCAGTCGCGGATCCGCACCAGGACAACGATGTGATCGATAGACGGAAACGCGAGAAAATTATGGCGCCTCGAATCGTATACAGGGAACTGCAGATAATCGTCTTACCAAATCTGCAGTTAAATAAACTGAAATATTAGTTGGATATCATAATAGATCAGAATTATCTAATTCCCTACGGTTTAGTTAAATCTGCATGCACTTCTATTCAAGGGAGTTGTAGAGTCCTGAATCTAATCAGAAAACTTAATCTTGAAGGGATGATAAGGTTTTACTATCAAATTGTACATGCTAGCTGAATTTGACTAAGGTTTTAGTGTTGATTTTTATTTATTGATCTGATTATGATGCGAGGATCATTTCAAAGTTGTTCTTCCTGATAACAATTGTTGTGACCATGATTTCAATCTAACAGAATAAAATACGGATGTGTAAACAGCTCTGTCAGAAGTCATTGACCATGAGTGGCACACGGGTGGGAAACGCCCACCCAAAACTGTCGCGAACCTGCTCGAGAAAGATTATAACGATTAGAGGTTAATCTAAGGTGCAGTCAGAATCGACTTAGGTATGCCACGTTATGGATAAAAACCCTCAAAATAAAAATGGGTAAAATATGATCGTCAGATTCAGCAAACAAAATTAGGAGTTCTTCGACCGAATTTTCAATTATTGCTTCAGGATACGATAAAGTCGAACTGTTTCAAATAGAACCAAGCAAAGAAATCATATTAGGTAATATAGTCTCAGAAATGTCTATAAAGAGACATATTTTTTCTAGAGACAAAATAGATTCATCCCACGGGATTTCGTCTACGGTATTCGCGAGTTACACGTCGGTTTCTGGATTTTATAGAATCGCGCGCAAACTCGGACGTTTACGATCTTCGAGACACCTACTCGAAAATTTTTCATCGTCTGTCCACATACAACCTCCTCTTTAAAAAGGTCCAGACACCTCAGAGATAGGTTCTTTAAACATATTTCGAAGCAAATTCATAATAATAATCAGGTTTTATGTTCTTTGTCATCTTCAGCAAAGTTTTCGTTTTGCTTTGAAAAGAAGTTTCAGCCAAGATTCTTAGTTTCATTCTCATTTCGAAGGCTGCTCTACAATTAGTTGAGAGAAACATTTTTTCCTGCAATTAGGCAAACGTTCATTACATCGGAGTAAACATTTTGCTCTCAGTGACAGGATACAGCTCGGGTTATTGCAGGAGAGAAGAGAGAGTATTTTGTATTTGAGAGGGAGGAGGAAACTTAACGGGGTGAATGATTGCCCGGATCGGTGATAAAGTCATCGCCTTTAGCACCGCGTAAGATGATACATCGGCCGGCGATGCAGGGCCGAGATTGTAGCGAGAGACGAACGCGTACACGCACACGCGTGTCTGTAGTATATAAAGCGCGAGTATTTACCTCCGAGCACCTAAGTCTTGGCTCGTGAGGACCTACGAGCACGGGCCACGTTTTCAGGACCGATTCCCATAAATTTTCTTGCAAGAAAGTCTCGATTCCGGAATTTCGAACCTAAATAACTTTCCAAAGAAAAGGAAAAAAGAAACATCAAGATAATGTTCATT
>JAUESI010000007.1:3873920-3917631 GCA_032275145.1 Synergus laeviventris | reverse complement strand
TGTTGAATAGAAATATTTTTAATGATGCGGAAGTGATACGGTATTTGGAATTAAAAAAAGGATGGAGCAAATGTTCAGATAAAATTCGATAACTGAATTTATTTTATCGGATTAGATGCTTATCGGTTTTATACATTCGTGGGTATATTCGGCCCTGCAACTTTAGATATTAAACGGAAGATATGTTCGCGAGTCAACCACTAAATATCTTAAAGGTGTCGGAAAAAACTGCACGAGGGTTTACCAACCAATCCTGGATATTCGGATCTTCACGCGAGATTATATGGAAAGAGGTCCCGGACAAGTTAATTCCTCGACTCCGGGATGTCAGCTCAAAACGGAGATTTGCTGTATCTTAAAAACGATTTGTAACTTTTCTATCATTTGTTAAATGTGTTTCTAATATGTCTCCTACAAAAACCTGCGATAGATCCACACAAAACTTTTTTTTTTACATCCTGTCGTCAAACTTGGAATATGAATGACATTATTTTTAACGTGGGCTGAAACAAACGAGTGACTCCTAATCTGTTGAGTACTCCATTAGCATGACATGTAAATAATGAGAATTTCTGATTGTTATTAAAACACTAATACAATTAGAATTTCTGAACAATTCTTCAAAGGCAGAAAAATTCGAATTAAAATTTATTTGCTGCTATTAAAGCTCTATATTATATTACATATATGTTTTGAAGAATAGCAGTTGCTAGGATGAAATGTAAATTGCTTATTCTTTTGGAATTATTATTTCATAATTGTCATTGCTTGAGTGTGCCCTAACCCTTAAACTGTCAGCTTCCATTTGGCAAGGAGATAAAAAGGTGGGTTCAAAGAGTTCTTCACGGCCTTACGATCCGAGATAAAGAGGATCGTCTTACCGGAACATTCGTTTAATCTGTCTTCGAGGTGTCGCCCTGTGATCAATGGCAGGGTGAACATTCCTAATCGAATTCACACACAAACTACCACATAATCAAGCCGGTTTGACCTCTTTTCGTTTAAAGAATGCTGAAAGCAACTTGATGCGTATGGGCAATAGAAATGCGATCTAGTTTGTATACTCGTATCTATGGATCTGGTGTATCAGATTTGGCAAGACAGGTCTAGAAATTCTATGTATAGGGCTCTTATTAAATAAGAACATTATCGAGAATATTATCTTCTGTCGTTCCAAACAATAAGATTCTAGAATTTTTATATTTCTGTATCAGATAACTTTATTTGTTTTCAATCCTAAGCAAATTTCAAGGATTACCTTCACTGATTGTGGATAAAAACGCAATTCAAGCATTTAAGTGATGGAGGATAATTAAAAGTATCAGGACAAGGATGATTTCAAAGGTCGTTCGATAAGGAAAAGGTATAATATGTAATGGTTTGGGATTGTACTGATCAAAGATGGAGTCGTCGAACAAGGATGGCTATAGGTGGTTGATTCAACCGAAAGCACCTCTCACGATACCAATCCGGAACATAAACGCAATGCTAGGTACTAGGATCCCAGCCAACCAATCCGGCTAAGTGATAACGCCCACACGCCAATGAGAAACTCGTAGAACGCCCACTGATTAGATGCGAGGGTCAACTATAAAGGGGAGAGAAATCGATCTCAAATACCTAACATCCACTTCGTCAAGAACATCTTTTTTATGGTGCAGGAAGTCGTCAATTTTTTTAGAAAACGCCCAGTTGTTACTTCGGTCTGAATTTTAAAAAACGGTTTTTCGTTTTTCAGAATAGGATGATTTGTTAGTTACAGGATTGAATATGGTTTTCTTTTATTGTTTTTATTTAGAAGATTAGCAGATAGAGATGGACTTAAAAAAATGTTATGTTAGACCAGAGATCAGTTTATTTTGCTATCAGATCTTCATTTTCTAGGGTGGTATTGTCATTATAAACTATCAATAACTGCTGTATTGTTAGATCGAATTTTCAGGGAGAGAAAGTCTTTTGTTTATTGAGTTAGACAGGGAGAAGATATGATGTCTGATGAAGTTGTTGCAAAGTAAATTTCTTATATAAAAAAAAGAGTCCAAATCATTGATACTTACAGTACAACCATTGTCGAAGTTCCTTGAATAATGATGACTTGCTCTCAGCTCAGTGACACTCGTCTCATCCAATTATCACAGTCCTCCTGAGGACTAATCTTTGGTTCGAAGCAGAATTGTTTAAACACTTCACTGACTAGTAGATGACAGTCCAGTTACATCTGACACACAAAGTAATAACGATGTATTAACACACCGTTGAGTATTAACAAAGTTCACCAACTTTTCTTGAAAATCACGGTATTATCCTACTAAACAATTTGACTATTTAGGATTCCTTAAGGATATTTGTTTCTTATATTTTATGCTTAAAGCTTTAAAATTCGGCTGTTTGTATAGACTTAGAAGATCAACTGATGTGCGCAAGAACGCACGTGCATACAACTCAGTGTCGCGCCGAGGACTGAGCATCGGCTTGAAGTGGTATGAGCACGTTGGTGACTTGTGTTCCCTCGATCACGATTCAGTAGGACCGCCTAGGGGTGTGGCCAAGTTTATCCAATAGCAGGAGTCCCTTTTCAAGGGTGCCTAATCGTCCGAACGATCGTGGTTCGAGCCACCCCTCAAGCCATCGAGATAGGTGTCCGTTTTTCCGCTAGGGGATGAGGCTCACAAACGGAATTTGCTTCTGGTCCTGGAGAAGGAAAGAGTAGTTCATATCAATTGATGGAGGAACTGTCAGCTTCTTTGAAAGGGAAGTTTAGCGTTAGTGGATGGCTGGTTTTGGTATATTATTACATGGTGTCTTCTTATTAAGGGTTTGATCAAAATTGATGTGTTTCCTATCTTTATTCCTTAAGGTGCAGAGATCAGCCTTATAGGACATTCCGACCTTATATTATTGGAAGATTTCCATTCTATATATTTTAAAATAGACTGTTGCACTTCTTCGAAAATTGATCATAATTATTTCGGAAGGTTTTATCGATCCAAATACTGAATAGAGGATTTGACTTTTGTGTAAAGGTGTTGCGTTGCGAGATATAAGTGTACCATACAATGTGCTGAACATTTAGCAAGTAGTAGATAATCTGCCGGTTTCTCTAATTTGAGGGGGATTTCTAGGGGAGTTGCTTGCCTTCTATCTCATTCCACTTGCTTATCCCTACCCCCTCCTCCTTTTTAGCTACCCGCATCCAAGACAGCTACCCGTTACGCTTCGATCGAACTCGAACTCACGACGCAAACATATCTGCCAAAGTGAACTCGTCCTCGGAATTGTGCCAATCCGCCATTTCTGTGGTTACTTGTATTATAATCAACGAAATTAGCTTTAACGCAATTCTCTTTAAACACCCTCCAAATATTAGGTATTGAATGTTTCTGAAAAGCTGAGTTTTCAAAATAGTTTCATAATATCCGTACTCTTGCTAGCTGATCCGTTCTCACTCAATTTCTGTTTAGGAACATTTTAAGAGGGATTAGTTCAAAGGATTAGTTCAACAACGCAATTAGTGTATATTAGGGGACGTTAGCCAAATAGTAAAAGGGGTGAGTGGTTTGGGTATGTGTACATCTAAATGGGAGCAGGCACGTGTAACCGATACTCTCGGGAAAGTTATAGTTTCGCGAATCTAGACATTCCAACTTATCGGTTCTTTCACTCATGCCTGCATAGACCAGGAATAGGTTATTATTTTACTTAATATATGTGTTATATTTTCATGCATGTGTGATTTGGTACCGGCACGTGTGTCACTGATAATTCTAGCGTTACTTCCGACCACGTGCCGCAGGTGTGGAGAGTGGTTACTCTTAACGGGATTGTCACGGGGTGCAGTCCCTTCCTCTCGATGTTTTAAGGCTAATTTTTTATTCTCAAGTAGTGGACGTTTAAGAAGTTGAACACGTAATACTCGAGAGGGTAACCTTTAGTGTATATTTTTTATTCTCATCAGCCTTTATAAAAATGCGACAAAATGTGGTTTCCAAGTCAAGCGATGCGAAATACGAAAAAAACATAACATGAACAAATTTTCTTGGATAGAACATATACTTTTGGTTTTATTCAGTCAAACTTTAAACATAAAATTTACATATAAAATTTGATTTAGAAGAAATAATATTCTATTCTGGAACACAAAAGAATTTAGAAGATAGTGATCGACAAAGGATTTAGCGACGAGAGGTAACATCTTTGACACGCGAGTTTAAGTAACACGGAGAAATTTCTGGCGAACGTCTGGGATCCTGCCCATCCGTTAAACACGAGGATCGCGAGAGTTCGAGGCTGTTTAAACACAGAGGGTGGGCAATCAGGAGTGTTTGCCGCGCCATGAGCGAGTGAGCGAGCAAGCAAGCGAATGCGCGGATCAAAGGATAATGGGGTGGGCTGATAGCGCTCTGATTTGATTGTTTCCCTGGCTATTGTCCGGAACTGCTCCATTGTACGTACGAACGGGTCGTGTAGTTACCTACTATGTATATACGTACATAGCTATGTACACGGTGTCTCTGACACTATCTACCACATGACCTACCCCTAACCCCGGCGTGTTTCTACGCAATAAAGCTGTATTCGAATGGCTGAACATCCACATTAATTCTCATCTCCTATCGTTCGTTGCACTTCCATATCCTTCCACAAGACAACTATTTGACATTCCATTTTTGTTGACAAACGAAAAAACGCACCTTTCTTTCACTTTGTTGGTACACTTTAACACCCTGTACAAAATATAGATTAAATTAATTGCATGAATATTTCTGGAGAAATCCAAGAATAATCGCAGGGTGGTGGCTTGACCTAGAAAATTACCGGGAATATAATTCAAAAATCTAGTCCTAATGATTTTTTTATATATTTATTGACTAGCAGTTGCTTTTAACTTTATTGAGATAACATTAGATTGAAGATTTGTAAAATTAAAGTAAAAGCATTAGGGTACGTTTATCTCGTCCTAAATATTTACATTTATAAAGAGATAATTATTTGAAAATTTTTTTTCATTTTAATGAAAATTTTGGACCAGATCTAACGTACCTTTTAGCATATATGTTTTCTTTAATTTTAGAAATTTTCAATTTGATAACTCAATAAGTTTATATTTAACGTTGCAGAGAACAAAGTGTCGGTAAGATAGGGATCGAATAAATAATAAGGCATGGCCTTAAATCATTGCAGAAGTTTTTAAGTGTTTCAAGAAATTTCATAATAAGATTTCAAAAATTGTAAAAGGATTTAAAGAGATTTATAGTGATTTTAAAGAATATCAAGGGATAAAAAGATTTAAACATATTTTAAGGGATATGCTATATAAGAGATTTTGATTGATCTTAGAGATTTAAAGTATTTTCAAATTAAAGAGTTGAAAAGATTGATCAAAAGGTACAGAACATCTAAAAGAATTTCAAGTAATTTTGAGATCATTTGTTATTCTCGACATCATAACCAATTCCTTGAAATGTCTTAAAATAATTTAAAATGTCTTGAGATCTCATCTTGAAATCCTTAAACTCTCTCTTGAATTCTTTACAAATTAATTAAAATTTCTAAACAAATGTTTTTAAATTTATTTAAATCTCATGAAATCCTTTGAAATCTTTGGCATTATTTCTTAACATTTCTTGAAGATCCTTAAAATCAAGTGAAATTCCTTAAAGTAACTTTAAACTCCCTAAAAGGTAAATTGCTGTTAGTAAATAAATAAAAATAAAATGGTTTTGGGAACTTTTTCTGATATTATTAATCCAATAAATGTAAAAAATATATACAACGTATATATTTCTACGTCATATGAGAGAAATTAGTTTTATTTAGAAATAAATCTTAGTTCTTTGGGGAAAATATGACTGAATAATTGACCCATTCATTAAAAACCACTTCTACTTTTCTTTCTCACAAACCTTATTAATAATGCTTCGCTTGCCTTAAATTTCTATTAAATATTATCTTAAATTAAATTGAATTAATTAATATCCTTAGGGTTCTCTGATAATTCCTCAAATAATCCAATTAATGCTCCTCTCGACTACTTTCTATCTAATCCTATAGGCGTGGGTGCGGTGATATACCCAATCGGAAATCATGGGGATTTTATTTTCGGCATCAAGAGCATCTGCCTGCTCATTTTCATACAATGGATGTCGCGTGCCTGGAGGAAGGCGACACGTATAGGAGGCAACTAATCGTCCGCTTGTTTTATATTCTGTCACCTGTCAACCACGTGCGCTCATTTCTCGTCGACCAGGTAAATAGAGGACCTTTTCGTTGTCCGCAGTCCCTCCCGCAACAAATGCTAACGGGTGCAGAACTTTTTTCACGCGGATATGTGAGACGTCCTCTTTTTTCTGGGCTACGATGTCAATTTTTGACGAGAGGCGAAAAACATGAATGTAAATACGCAAGTCTACACTTTTCTTGCACCCCCGAACCCTTCGACTTTTACCTGAATAGAAGGCAGATGACAGCGAGCTTCGATCACATTTGTAACCCACTCGCATTTCGCTCGTGCCGGCTGCTTCCGGGTTTCTGAACCTGATTGTGAAGCTTCATAAATCCAGTTACGAAAGAGAATAAGAATATGTTATAATCGAATTAAGTATAAGTATTTTTAAGTTAATTGCTGAATATATAAAAGAAAAAAACTTATTACTTGTTTCTGACTCCCTGGCCAAATATTTATTAATATATATATATATATATCTTACATCAGTCTTTAAAATAAACACTCAATCATAATCTGATAAACTTTCAAAAGCTTAAAGATTGTTAATCCTGATTATGAACGCAATTATTACGGCTTATATATCTTAACTTCAAGATGTGACTATGCAGGATGCATTGAATTTTTTACAATGCAAAATCTGATTGCACACTTATGTTTGTCCTTGAATTACATTTAAATTACTAAATTATTATTCGCTCCTCATATGTGCATGCTTATAATTACATATTTGATTTATTAATGATCCTTCATTCTTTAGAATACACAGTGCGTATGTATATGTATGTATTTAATAATTTCAACAGTCATTTATCTACTCGAAAGTTATTCATACACGTTTTGAATAAAAAATTGAGTAGCCCTGTCCTTTTATTTTCTCTTCGAAAAAAATTCATTATGAAAAAGTGTCTTGTCAAACACAATTTACCCCGGAAAACATGTCCTCTGAATCAGGGGTTTGAATACTCCAGAAAAAAATCACCCCTGGACTTCTGACACTGCGTTAAGTATCCTTCATGAATGTAATCGGGGATGCGTCGAGCATATGTTGCTAGCGGAACCAATGTAGTCACGTGATGCAGCGGCCAACCACCAATCGCTTTTCAAATCGCGTGGAAATCGCGTGCCGAGGGTGCGAACAAAAAGGCGAAAATTTTTTTACTTTTTGTAGAAACGGGGTTTTCCTTTTATACGCATATTTTTTAAATCTGTGAATTTTATAGTAGATTGGGTTAAAAATTTTTTAAATTTTTAACTAGAAATTTTAATTTTATTTAGTTTAGAAGCCTTAATTTAATTTAGTAGCATTATATTATCGGATTTGAAAAAGATGCCCTTTTCACCTGAGAGCTTTAGAGTTCCCACGCCAATCTAAGAATCCGATATCAAATTATAGGATTGCCTCCCTGTCAGTAACTAATGAATGGATACTTTGATACTTCGCACCGAGTGTAAGCGTTAGGGGTTCAATTAACTCTATCAATTCATATTAGATTCTCCACTTTGCTATTGCTGTTCGTACCTGTGCTAGGTTTTTGGCTACTGATCGCTTATCTTTTTTTCCGGTCTCCCACATTCATTAAATCGTCCTGCTGTGTATCTTATCTGATATCAGAACGAATATGACTCTGGTGCCTGACTATTAGGGTGACTTTTGCTACTTTCTATATAAAAATACGTTGGGAAAGAAAAGGGAATTCGATACCCATGGTCGAGTTCATCGTTATTCGATGTTTTCAATTACATTTAAATAAATTTATCGTTAATTGATTACATCTATCAATTACCTTCATATCCCCCTTTTTAGAAAAAGAATTGCTACGTAAAAAAGAGCTGTGTGAAAATTGAAAGGAAAGCAGTAATAAAACGTTCAATGACCCCACTTGAACCCATTTCTCGATGTGACATATCTTGGTACAAATTTGTCTTTTTTTACAACGAGATGGATACTTTGAAAGGATGCCATAAAAAGTTTTAAGATTTGAGGGCAGCCATCACAGCCTCCTTGGGTTCCCTCGAAACTACCCAAGCTCCATTGTCCACCAATTGAACCTCGTTTAGGCGGGGGTTGGGGGCTAAATTGATTTAAATTGACCGAAGGACTCTGGAAAAACGTTTCACGTATCATGTCGTGGAATCTTTCCACGATACGGGAGCATTTATGATAGACTATTTACCTGACTTTCTTGTAGTCTATTAGAAAAATTTTAATAGAAATTTTAGATAAATTTCGTGTAGCTATATGTTATTAGGGCACCCGTATACGCTCAGCTGCGAATTTAGGCTCGCGCGCGACGACCTTTTTTCACTTCGAGCGGTTATAACATCGATTATCGTATGTGGGATCTCGAACGATTTATATTTATTATATCTCACGAAAATCCCCCACGACGACTTTATTCCTGATTTCGAGGGAGGCGTTCGGCGGTTTTTTTCTCAGCTTGTGATGAATTGTATCGAATCGCCGGGGAAGTCATTCGTAACAAATAAGGATGGATTTTGATACTTTAATAGGACGTTTAGATTAATTTTCAATGGGTCATTTTAAATTGGTCATTTTAAATTATTAGATAATCCAACTCTATGTTAAAATTGGAACTATTGCGAACGAAAGTTGTGTAAAACTGTTGTTAAGGGTTAGCTTTGCTTGCAAAGTATAACAATCATAGAACGGAACAGGAAAAAGTAAATAGGATTGAAGATAATGTAATGATAAATGGCAAGTAGTTTGTTTTTTGTGACTGGTCACGTGTTGGTTTATACAGACAAGTAGATTATGAAACATAGTCGTGTTGGTCTTCTTCTCAAGGGTCCCATTTATTGTGCCCCATTGTTGAGACACTGCATCAATATCATTGAGGGAAGTCGCTTCCGCCGTTTCGTGGCGATTTACATCCGAAAGAGTAGGGGCAGCTTGGTCGTGGAAAGGACGATGCATGAATTAAAATCCTCTGGTAGACCCTCGAATATCTGCGACCTCATGCAGAGAAGATCCTCTTGGACCATACATTGGCACGCGTGAATGCGATATAAATTTTGCAATTTTTAAAAATCACCCTTCTTCCGTCATCGGTCTATGGGTAATTAATTCATAGCGTCGCCTCTCAAATAATTCAGTAAATGCCATATTAAAAGATCATACTGTCACTCAAATGAATTCATTCTCTTTTGAAGCGACGTTTTTAAAAAATACTTTTAATTGTATTTTATGATTGCATGTTGCATAAATGGTGTTGAATGTGATCTTGATATTATTCTTCGGGCTGATAGAATGATGCTTTCAAATCCACGTGACTCCGTTTTGTATAGTTTGTAAATCGTGTAACCATATACGTCGGATAGAGCGAGGGGTTATCAACAAATGTGTTCAAACATATAGGGTGTCACCGAAACGAAAATGGGAGGTTGGTACGAGCCCACCATCCCCTGTGTCAACAACCAGCCCCATAATCCTTTCACAGGACGCGACTGATGCGCTTATAACCGTTGAGAATTGATTCCTAAATGACTTCTTAATTTAAAGCATGTGAAAATGTTTCTTCCTACAATTCTAAAAGGATTTTTGAAGTTTTTTTTATGTCGTAATTAGCATATGACGACACTTAATATAGCATTTTACAGTGCATTCTAATTGGGCTGAAGTATTAGACGTCTAATTTGAGGAAAATAAAATTTTTTTTTCATTTTTTAACTGATAAAGGTAATACAAAGAAGGTCAAAAACAATGTGTTAGAATATGCCAATGCGCATTAAGTCACAAAAAACTACAATCTTTCATAAAAAACCGACTTTCTTAAAACATCATACATATTCTAATCGAAAGATATTATATATCAAAGGGTATTAGAAACTAATATAATTTTATTTTAATTGCCTTTCAAATATTTCCAAAATTGAGAATACCTTTCGACTAGGGATGGTAAAAATGGACACATTTAATAATGTTTATATGAAAAAAACGACAAGTCTTGAAACGCGAGTTTCCGGGGGCAGATATGTCAATTTTGAGAATGTTTGAAAGGTATTTTTAAAAAAATGTTTCTAGACATTTGACACTTCAGCCCAATTGCATTCCAATACTTATTTTTGAAATTTTGAAATTTCAATTACATTTTTTTATTTGTTTATTGGTTTCCTTTAATTTCATAATGACTAATTTAACAAATTTCCAGTTCAGTATTACTTTTCTATAAAGTTTTTGTTAAAAAGCCGTGAAATTCCTTAAAGTACCTTAAAATTTAATGAAATACTTTAAGATGTCTTGCTATTTTGTGAAATCTACAGAAATCTTTGTAACATTCTTTTCATGACTCTTTTAAACCCTTTTAAAAATCCCGTGAAATCTTGTGAAAATACTTAAAAATCCTTAATCTGTTTAACCCTTGAAGTTCCTCAAAATCAAAAGAAATTCCTTAAAATTTCTTTAAATTCCCTATAAACTTAAAGTCTCTTAAAATATCTTAAACCATAAAATTTTCCCTTTAAAGTTTTAGGAACTTTTTTTTTATATTATTAATCCAATCTTAAATGTAAAAAAAAAGTTCGTCAGCAACTTCAACCTAATAATATATAAGCGAAACTAGTTTTATTTTTACCAATATAAAAAACAAACATTTTTTACTTTATGAATTAAAATAAATATTTGCGCTTTGCGGCGAATAAAAATATATCACTTTAAGTTGGCCGGGAAAATTGAAAAACCTGGAAATGACCGGAAATTTGAAATCGTCATCCTGAATATAGAAAGTTTATATACATATAGGTAATATTATAGAGCAGGGAAGTTTAAAAATTAGTAATTGTAATTAGTAATGTTTTTTTTTTCTCAAAATTAAAGGGTTGTGATCATGCACAATCTGCAGATATATTTTGCATTTTCTCTTAAAGGAAGAAACATTCAACCGCAACATTACTACCTACAAATTAACAATAGACCCTAACAAGCGCTTCATGATAGATCGGGCAGATTTCCTCATAGTTGGGGCACGCGCCTCATTTCAGCACAAAGCCAGTCGGAAATCCGATTCAGGGTCGTAGACCTTCATGTCACCGTTTTCCAAATTCAACCAACAAACTATAGACACTCCGATAACGAAGAATTGCCACACCACTGGTGCCGATTCCTGATTGACACGAGTCCCTGAAAACTACATCCTCCCACTCATGAGAGATCCTATTTCTACATAAAATATGCGATTCAAAAAGAATTCACTGTCCGTGACGAACTCTGAACCAGGTCCCGTTAGAATCTTTGGAAAAGCTAGAGAGATCAGGAATCAGCTCAAATTCTGACAAAGCACTAGATTGATCGAGGTGTCGATTCGTAAGTGAAAAGAGTGTTGGAAATTTGGATTCCCGTGGAGTATGAAAGAATGCGTTTCCGCGAAGTCACCCAACTTTGCAGAGGGATCACCTTTTCTGCAACTCATTCTAATCTGGCACGCGCCCGATTGAAATAACAACATGGTAAAAACCATTCAAGTCGTTTTGAAGTCTATTAAATAAATTATTATCCGCTGGGAAGGATGAACGTTTCTATTGAATTTCGGTAACTCAATATGGGTACAGATCAGGATTAGAAGCATATGCGAACGGTTACGTGATTTGAGCTCCTAATAATACAATCGGGAAATTCAATCAGATCCCCAGAGCTTCATTTCAGAAACTAATTTCTTACAGCATGTATTTAGGATTTATACTTTTCATCAAATCTTCGGTAGTATTAATTTTCAGTCAACTAATTCTTGCACGATAATTTTGATTTAAAATACTGGAATCCGCGTTAACCTTTCCGCTTAAAATAATCAAAATAAATTAATCCTAACTTTGGCTTATTTCCACTAAACTACAAAACAGAAACATTTAGAAAGCGAGTAGAAATATGTACAAAAAATGTTTTATGTACTACATACATGAAAATAGCATACTTAAAAAACTGCTTTTTTGTGGTAACTACAATTAAATCTGGTATTTTATCATAATTTGCGATAAAGAAAGCTTGAAAGGAAAACTCTATCGTTGGTGAATTAAAAGTACAATAAAAGGCTTGTCAAACGGTAATCATCCCCTATTATATAACGTCACCCCTAATGCGCTCTCTGCCGCTGACTCGTGTGAACTCTGCGGAAAAGATAGGAAGATAGGTCGGATATAGTGGAAAATAATACGTGCCGGTAAATGGTAAACTGATCGGTCATGTCATGCCTTATTGGCCCGTCAAACCGCCCACATAGCTCATACGACTAACGTACAGATTCCCATGAGAAGTCTTCCGAATCTCTCACGATTTTTCGCAAATCCCACAATCAGGTGATTTCATGCAGAGATTTAAAAAATTAAAGAATAGTCCCACATAATTATCTCTTCGCAACTATTTCCCTGAGAAGAATAATGAACCTTATTTAATTTCATTTTAATTGAATGATTTTCAATTTGAAGGCTCTAAAAATCTGTTATTAAAAAATGAACCTATAAAAAAAGTAATGTTAATTTATCCTAACTTGATTTATTTGTTTTTTTTAAGGAGAAAATGGAGATGCAGAAGGCTGTAACTGGGAGTTTTGCAAGGTGAGTTAACTGCAGTCTCTGTGTGTGTTATATCTCTTATCTATAGAAAAATATATGCGTGACCACCGAGACCACCTGGTGGATGTGATCACGTGTCAAAACTGGTGGTCACGTGTCTAACTTGGCATTCTCCCAAGATTTAGGGTGATTTTATCTTTAATGGCTTTTAACACTCATCTTTTAAAATTGTATCTTCCACTGGAATAGTAATTCCATAAACCATTAGTTCAATTCCATTAACTTTTTGAACCGAATTACAAATTGGAGATATATATTACTCACCTATATAACTGAATAACTAAAACTATTAAACAGCAATTGTTTAATAGTTAGGACGGTAATTTCTATAGATAATAGTTATCAATCGATGAAAATTATAAACGTGGAATTATTTTTTAAACAAATAGTTTAATGACGGTTTAACTACAGGATGGCAATGGTAGAGCAATGCGAAAACAATAAATCATTATCGCGGTGACGAGTGAAGTGCGCTCCGTCCTATTGTGATTGGAACAAATGTATCTTCGTACGCCCAAATAAACCAATATTTAAGCGTTTCCCATGGATATACATAAACGATTTCGTACAAGGACCTACTCCATTGACAGCATGGGGGTACGGGTGCGCGCATATACATACCCCCTGCAGCGACGAGCAATACGCTACCAGTCTATATAAGAGCCCCATAAACATGCCGCTCGCGTTATTCACTCAGGACTTGAGTGTCTCATGTGAATACTGTGAATGAGTATCTTGAGTACCTTTATATACCCCGCGAATAAAATCGAACTGAGAGGCATCTTAACAGCTAACTATAGTCACCCTCAGTAATTCTCCATTCTTATAAGATATTTTAATCTTTCAAACAAATTTTAACTGTTTTTAACGAATTCGAAAAGAATTCAAGAGACTTTAATTATGTCCAAGAGATTTAAAAATATTTTTAACAATTTCAAGACATTTACAGAATATTTAAACCATAAAATAATTTCAAGTAATTTTAAGGTTTAAGGTTTTCTTGAAAATCCTTGGTTTTTGAAAATTTAATTGATCTGAATCTTGTGAAATCTATATACAGTAATATCTGTGGAGCATCCTTTTCATAACTCTTTCAAATTTTTAAAAATTCCTTGAAATCTTGTGAGACTTTTCAAAGTTCTTAAACTGTTTTGAGAATATCTTGAAATTCTCTAAAATCACTTAACGTCTCTATGAAATTTCTAGAAATTCTTTAAAGTCACTTAAAATATCTTAAAATCCGGAGCAACGTCGGATAAATTTCTGCTAGTACATAAATAACGCACACGGTTTTGATAACATTTCTTGATATTATTAATCCAATAAATGTAAAAAAATAAATATATAAAGTTTATCAGACTAGAAGTCGGAAACTTCAATCCAATAGAATATGAAAGAACGTTTTTTTGCTCTATTGTATTACAGGATGTTTAGAATTAAAGTCACGAATTAAAATAAATACTCGTTCCAAAATTTTGGACGACTTAGAACTGAAAATACTTTCAACAGGAATGGTTGGTTTGTTTGTTTCAGAGGATTTTCCAAAATGTAACTTGACATTTTTTTGAGCAAATTACCAAGTGTTCCAGGATTTCCTTGGATCCACTTGGATCCGGAACACTATATATTTACTCGTAGTTTAATCCGAATACCGCTGGTACAAATGAACGGAATTAAGGGGCTTTTAGAGGCGTGCACACATCGAATAGAATGGCAAGGGTAGATAACTCCCGAGGGATCTGTCGAGGGTGGAGTTGTGGAGTTGTAGGAGAAAACATGAGAGGGGTGCTCTTTGATTGGTGTGGGAAGATTCAATGCCTGTTAGAGTTAGAGCGTTGCCTTGACTGAAGATCCCTGCTGAAGAATTTCCACAGATCAAAAGCCAATGTAATTTTCAATATTTTTTATCCAGGAATAAATATTAACTCTGAAGTTTACATAAAAACAGACGCACACTCAATCTCAAAAAATTGACATCTACATACATATATAGCATTACGTGAATGTAGTTGTTACTTGACAACTGTTTCTTCATTTTGCAACAACACTTTACACTCATCATGACACATTCCTTATTTATACTAAAACCATACAGTTATTGTAATAATTTGAAAGCATGAATTTGTGTAAAAAGATGCAAATTTCTAATTACGGTTTCTCTGATCTCGTTCACATATCAACAGTTCTCTTGACCGACAAGAGACATGAACCGCTGACCGGGGCATATTACGGATTCATGGTGGATTAAATCGGGGTATATCAAAGCCTGTTTATCTACCGGGTGTCATAAACACACCCCTCGTGACCTCGCGTAGTTCATTGTTTCGGTGGACGTACAAAGCCACAAAGCAACCTCTCTTCTTCGTGTGCACTAGACACCCATTACTAGATACACACCCACACCCATTCAAATCATAGGAAGTTAAGCTGGATAGTAAAGGGCGGTTTCAGAGCTTGGTTATAAGATGTTTATCTTGTGGTATGACTTAAGCGTTCCTGTGTAGTGACGAATTTATACAGACTACTACGGACATATAAGTTCGTAAGTCCACCTAGCTAAAATCCCCATTCCCCACCTATAAAGAGACTTGAACTGGGCCTAATTGAACCAGTTAAAGGACCACCCTAACCAGGCTGTCTCAGGACCGTAAAGTGGCGTGGTGCCCACCCTCCTTAACTCGTTTATTACTCATATTATAACCTCTAGTTTCAATGTATACGTTTCTAGATACATCACTGTTTTTAGACACATCTCTCTGTCTCCCTTTCACTTTATGTCCACTGCTCTCCTCTTTCTTCTGTAAATGGAAATACTTTCCTTATTTAGTGTTGTTTGCTAGGTTGTCTGGAAATAAGAAGATGTAACTTTTATCATTTTTCTCTATAGTTTTTGGGGCTTTGCATGAGCTAAATTTGATTTAAAGTCTTTCTAGAGATGTATAAATAATACTGAAATCCTCCAACTTTTTGTATCCAATCCCGTTTCACATGAAATTATATGTGCAATGGAACTAGTGATTTCGTAATTTTTTTTTAATTCCCAAGATTCAACTTAAATTTTTCACTTTCACACATAAAATTTTAAATCATTAATTCATTAATAATAATATTAATTAATTATCGATATTCAGAAACTTTGCAAATTGTGGAGGGCGTAAAATATATAACTAACGAATACTTTTGTCAAGTTGTATTTATCATTTGATCTAGATCATTTTTTTTCGGACAAAGAGGTTAAATCTGTTTTTTTTACATTTGTCGCTTTATTTTTTGTTCATTAATTAATCAGTTTATGTTTAATATAGAAGAATGCTTTCTCAATTTTTAAATCTGAAGCCTAACAACTTGGTTGTACTTCCATGCCAGGACGCCAACACTGCCAATAAACTTTTCCCTTTAATGTAATCTTCATGACGGTCATGTTACGTGGGTAGCAATAAACTGCACAAAAAGTAATTTGTATTAATGCTTATAAATATATCGTGAAATCAGTTATACACTTTTGTTTATATTTTTAAATATTTGTAGAAATTACTTACTTTCGGCGTCGTTTTGAGTTGGAAATATTAGAATTCTCTTTGATTCACCCCACGCGTAATTTTGAACGCAGCAGTAGAATAATAAAATTATGAAGATTTTCGTAGTATACATCTTTGTTCAATTAATATTATAGTGGAGAATATTAATGGCGGAACTAATTATTGAAAAAATGAACAATTTATAAATGATAAACAACCTAAAATATTATTTAAAAACTAGTAAGGCCCGAACTCCTCGCTGTTTGTTTTCTAACTAACCATCTATCTTTCTCACCTGTTTATAAAATAGAATTTTTGAACATACTATTTTAACCACATGTTATTAACTTTATGATTAATAATCTCATCATTTTATGAGCATTGAAGATCTATTTATCAAACCATATCGCGTCTATTTGTTTTTCCACTACCTTATCTATCCTCGACTTACATATAATGATTTATGTATTTAGGCATTGACAGTTGAATGTTAAAGTCATGCAATGAACTCAAGAGAAGCATGTAATTAGTTTTCGAATTAAAATATTCTAAACACAAAACATTCAATTTTCCATGCTGTAAAATGTTTAAAAAGGACTAGGATTTGAGAAGTACTATATTTAAGGTATAAAAATATAAATTTTTATTACTCGAAGAAAATAATCAAACTTCTGTGACAGACACTTTTATATCACGTAATTGGTATGGCGCTTCTGGAATTCATTGGTAGCCATATGTCCAAGAATTTACCCCCCAAAGAGAAAAAAGGAATCCACTCGGCGTGGAGAATTTATTCACAAGCGTGTGCTAATTTGTTTAACCGCCGTGTCGAAACTGTATCGAAGAACACTTTGTAATGTTTAAGGGCTAAAATTATAAGCTTCATCCCTTGTCCTTACTGTAGGGGCCACTTTTGGTCGTCGTCCTCCCAGACATTTTAAATGGCACTCGACGAAAAACAATGATTGCTCAATCCCGGTCGACCCTTTCTTTTTCTCAAGAACCGTGTCCAATATTTTTAAATGTGCTAAAACTCAATCTTATCTCACAATATCTCAGAAAAAAATCAATTTTAAAATAACGTGACATTATTTAAGAGTTCATTAACCTTCCCGTTTGAATTCCATAATTTACAATGGCAGTTAAAATTGACAATTTAAGTACAATTAAGTCTTAATATACTCAATCTTCATCTTTTGCTCCTAAATCTAATTTTAGTCTTTCCTGCTTGACTCTTGTGTCCACACGAACTCTATTTTATTAATTTCTACAAACTGTATACTTGGTAAAAGAATTCTTCAATATCCTTTCCTTCTCTTGGCCATCAATTTCGATTACAAACTTTTAAATTCTTTTTCCACGTTGGAAATTTTATCCTGACCCTAGTATAGTACATACTACATAATGAGTGACAATTGAGTTAGTCCGAGTTTCGTGTACATATTAATTTAAACTTGGATTAATAAAGAAGAGAAAGAGCCACATTAAGAGGTGAATCATATAGGTTAACGCGCGCTAGCCTTCACTCTTTGCAGCCTGACTCGTAATAATTGTCTTCTCGCTTCAGACAGGGTAGATTTTACAAGATACGTGGTTCCCTCGCGCAAGCCACAATTTGTGACAATTACGATTATATAATTGCTTGTATTTACCTCCTCGAAAAAAAATTCCACGCGAAAGGAATACGAGTATATTTCTGCTTTTTATTATCTTATATAGGGTCACTTTGCTCCATATGAAGTAAAGAAATTTCTTTCCTTTTCTGAAGAAAATCTTGCTTTAGCCATTTCTATTTAAATAGGCTAATATATACTCTGTACATTTTCGTATGAAATTCGGCAATTTTGCATCACTAAAGACCCTCATTCGAGCAGATAATTGGTCCTTTTTATCAGATTTGATAAAGAGTAATTTAGTACCATACTGTTGCTCGTCACCCTCCCCTCTTTCTCCATATGTCGTAAATACCTCGGACACATATAATTTATGCTCGCTCTAAACGCTCGACACCCTATTACAACCATAAATGCCGAATTTTAAAGTCACTAGAAATATGATAAATTTTATGACAAAACGTATAATAAACGTTTAGTGCAAAAGTAAAATAAAAGTTGAAAAATCAGAAAATATAGAGGGTGATTCTTATGTTAGTAACATTAAAATGATGATATAAGAAAAATATACATATATATATATATATCTAATCTCTTTAAAAAATGACTTGAAGTTGTATGAAGTTAAACAAAATAATCGCAGGCGTGTTGGTTTGCAAGTTATAAATACAAAATCGAATAGTTAAGCTAAATACTTAAAAATCGAAATTGATGAAATTTTATGCGAGCTCTCTACTAATCACCACACTGCTGATAGATAAAGGCAGACGATTGAATGGGGGTCGAAATAGTAGCACCAGTTGCACGAAGACATAATCGCTGCAATTACGTATGGAAATTTCTGATTCATCAAACTATTTAGGGACCATCGCATTTTACCGCGTTTGGCTTCATGGCTCGCCGCCCACTCGGTAGCCTCATGTAGATTGTTAGATACGTAAACTTATTACTGTCAGTTAATCGTAGTCGACTATAAACCCAAATGCACCCGATCCATCAGGCGTGGAGATGACAGCGCATTGAGGAAAAAAAACTCTCAGTGCCATTCATTGATGTAACTTGTAACATAAGATGAAGCTTCTGTTAGGAATTTTTCTGCTCGAGAATAAAAGGCTGAAAATTGATTGGTTTTGGCCTTTGAAAAGTACACAGACTTTTATGTGATGATCTGATGACATAGTGACATTTTTTTGTATTATAATAGAGATTATTGAGATTTAATAACACAAAGATTAAAGGAATACATATACCTAAAGAATTTTTTAGTTGGGATTTTTGATATTGAATTAAGTCTATTGTAAGAATATTAACGAAAATTCTTCGTGGGTTACTTTTTATAAATATCTGTCAATAAGTATATATAGTAAGCGGTAAAATTTAATACGCAAGGAGTATAAAGTTTGTTTTTACGAAGAATAAATGCACATGAAATACTCGTTGAAGAAATCCTTACGTCTCGCCTCCTTTATCGTCGGAGTTCCTCGAGCTCTCCAGAAGGAACGATGGTGCATCAATAGAAAGATGATCTCAAGCGGTTCAAAGGGGTCCAAGATCTTTTGTGCCAAAGCATGTCTGTCGCGATGCCGGGTACGCTGAGGTTTTGGGTTACCGTCACCGTGTGTGGCGCTTCAGGTGTCTTCGATCTTTTCATAGGCAAATACACAATTCATAGCTTTCATAGGCGTTTACTCCGACGCTTCTTTTCTTTTCTCTGCATCCATCGCTAAAAGAAAAGTTTCGCCCCTTAACCATTCACACGTCATTTAAAAGATATGTTACTTTTCGTGCCTCGTAAAATATCTCCATCCAATGATGTGATGATTAGTGACGCGCTTGAGATTTCCAACTAAATTTCCACTTTTCCTGTAACCTAATCTGAGGAAAATGTGAAATTTACCGGATGTAATTAAATGATCGATATTCGTAACTCTTTAGAAAAAATTGTGCGATTATAGGCGTATCGCCAATCTGTACGTACATTTTATTTATGCGAGCAGGTGAAACACGAAGCTGCAAATGATAGTAACTGAAACAAATACGTGGTGATTATAACATACGGGTAGATTATCTCCGACGGACTTTCCATATTGTATTTTAACATTTTAACTCTGCAAACGATTCATTGACGGATGACACATGTCAGTAAAGCACGTATCAGAGTAATTTTATTATTTCCCCACTAGTGTAGAAACTTCTTTAATCCCAAGTTTCTTATCTTTAAACAAGTAGTTAGAGTAATAAACCTACATTTGATAATAACGAGATATGGTATCATTATCGAGACAATTGAAACCGAGATTAAAACGAAAAAGTCTCGAGTTATGTGGGTGTAGTAAATTCGCAATGAACTGATGATTACAGATATTTTTATTTCGATACCTTGCAACTAACATCAGCTGATGACTAATGGACTTACGAAACGATTAACTCCGTCTGGTATACATTTATAGCGTCATCAAAGCACCATTTAGAATCATAAACGCGAGAGGGTCCTGGCAAATGCCGTCATGCTAACCCCATGGTGTTATTCCCTCATCCCTTCTCTTATTAACACATGCAGTCCCCACACTTCGGGTTACTATAGATCATAAAATGGGCTAGCTAGAAAAATTGAACTTCATCAAGTAGGATGGGGTCCTAGCTCTACAAAATTATCCACTTAAAAAATGGAAGTATCCTTCAATAAGTTCTAAGTTCTATTAACTATAGTTTGCCTCATTTTTACCCTAGGAGGACAGCCATAGTAGTGTCCTAGTATTTATTATTTATGTATTAGTATAATATTATGACATGTAAGTCTAAAATAACTTTGAGGTGGAATTTGATAATCATGATATGTTAAGACCAACATTATAAACGATGTATTAAAAAGTTTTCAAATTTTAAAAGTCAAATTTAGTCAAAATTAGTGCCTAAATTAGGACACTCAACTTGAGATTTTATTGGAAAACACGAGTAATTCAAATTTCGATTTCTTTCCAACTATCGAACTTTGAAGCTTCCATAGCTTAAAGGAATTTTTTCCGTGCGCATGAGAATAGTATGGAAAGTAAAAAATAGAAATGAAATAAAACAGTAGCGTGACGTTTTCTCACAATTTTGACTTTGGGTTTGTATTCCAACAATCTTACAAAGAAAGAGGGCTTGTTTGATGAACCGTGGAAAAAGGAATGGATAAGGGGAGAATATCCAAAAGCAGTGAAAGAAATAGTGGCACTCTTCCTGAATGGCTTCTATAGCGTAAAAAAGCGGTGTCTATGGAAGTTCATTCTATAAAGTGGCATTGTATTCTCAGTCAGTTTTTTTTCTCATCGTATTTATAGTCAGTTCAAAAAATTACAGAAGAAGTCTTATTTTCACACTCTGTGATTGACGGTGTCTAATGATTCAGAAAATAATCGGAATTCGTCAATATTTCTTACAACTTCAGATAGTCATTCAGAGCAAATTGAACTTTATTATCGTTTTTGTTTTCAAATATAGTTTCACTGGATACATGCAAATGTACCACAAAAAAGGAACTGTGTCTATTTATCTACGCAGGGGTTCAATAGAATGTTAAATTCATTTTCGCGAAGGGTCCATGACCCCCTTAATCCGGAACTGCTTGACGGCAACAGATACTTACTTTCATACCTGCATATAGATACAATATGGCTTCAATATACATTCTCCACGGTTTTGCAGCATCATCGTTATTGGGGACGATCATATTGTGGTCCACTGGGGCGGGGGCTTTCTATCCATATGTGATCAAACTGGCCGTATGTCATCGAAATAATTGGTCATGATCATTTTTTTTCAATTGTCATAGGTGTCTACTTGGCACGCTTCTGGTAAATGAACGACAGATTTAATTGCCTCGTATGATTAAAGATTTTTCTTTCAAAAGGAATTTTCTAAATTTTCTAGTTCACTTATACTGTGAGTAATATATCAAATATTTAAAATCATTACTCGAATAGTCTTACAATACTCCACGTAAAAAGCAGACTCCACGTACAAAAGCAGCTGCTTTTTAACACAATCATCCAATATCAATTATAAACTGTTTCAGGTACATACGATATATTGTAGGTATCATTTAAGAGTCGAAAAAAATAGAAAAATCTATTTTTGTTTTTCCTATTTATAGCAGATGCACTTCTCCACCTGTCGACATGGGTAACTATGCAAACTGTTACAAGTGTACGAAGAAGTGTGCACTAAAGTGGAAGATGTTTACTGATCTGCAGGTGCCATGATTTTTCTCATTTTGCAAACTGTAAAATTATGACAGTATTTTTGAGGAGTATATCTTGAATTATTATCGGTTTTTCGATCCACAGATAATAAAATTGCATTATTGCTTCATTAGTGAATGATTAAGCATGAATGCAAAGAAGGCTAAATTATTATCGGTGTACACAATCTCATTCCAAATGCTCCTTAAATCGCTTTGTTCTCGATTTTTCGTTCACCTCGATTGATACAAGCTGATTTAAATAATTGATTTCTTGTTCCAACCCGTACGACCTTAATTCCTAAATCGAGAAATTTCATGCTACAAGCGCTGTTACGTTCGTTCCTAAGGTCTTTTCTGACTCATGAAAAAATCGATAATTAGTAAACTCTGATGCAGAGGCAACATCTCATTATCTATTTAAAGTATTGAATGCGGGTATCATCCCCCGAAACCTTTAGATTCACCCGAAATGCCTTTCTTGTCCGTTTCCAAATTTTAACAGCTTAGAATCAGTGGTTAAAATTCTAATTCTGCGCAAGTAAAAAGTATTATTTTTGAAAAAGTAGCAATAGAAACTTTGGGTTTTATCTATAGAAAAGAAGCGAAGTATAAATTTTCTTTTTCATTGGAATTACTCTATTTTCAGATAATCTGATGGAAAGAAGTGAGTAGATAATTATGCGAGAAGTCCAACCCTTTTAAGCCTTTTTGATGGTTAAAAAACCATCAGGATAATCGAGAGGGAGAGGTCGAATGCGCATACGCGTGACGCGTGCACGCAGACGCACACGTGAAGAGATAGGCAGGCAACCCCACGCGTCCCTATGGTATTTAGCGTTATTGGGTTTCACACAATAAAGCGCTTTGTGGAGTATCCGCTTACCCAGGGTACTACGTGCGCGTGCCAAAATGAAAAAACCGCAAAACGGCATGGCCTTTTGTACAGTTCTGCGTCCCAAGACCATTTTTGCAGCCAGTACATTCACCTTCATCTGACAACGGCCATACCTCGCTGAAAGCACCAATCCTCCATTGGATCACTGAAGTTATGCAGCATTGGGCATTGCTGCTGTTGTCATTCCTTAGCTTGCTTTACTGTACATTACTTGATCATGGCCGTAGCCGTACCTGTAAGGAAAAACAACCTTCATCCTAATACAACTTTCTTCTCTTGTTCACTGTTCATTCAATCAGATTTGTGATATTTTCGCGCTGATCAGAATTAGAATTTATTTCATTGGTGGTGCATTCAGAATGCTTACATCTGTTGCATTACTCCTTTCCTGCTTAACACATTTAACAAATTTTATCATTTGAACATGTAACTTTACATAACTTTCTGCCAATATAATAATTTGTATTGCACTTTAGATACAAAAACAATCTTTTTTTATTTGATTAAAGTTCTATGTTTTGCAATTTTCGTTCGCCAATATCACACTTTTGCGTCCTTATTTGCTTCAATTAGTTTTTTTCTGCATTGCCGTTCAGATTTCCCATCAGTTTGTTTCTCCACTGATCATAGTCTTTTTCTTCTCGCCAAACTGTCTACCGTTCTTTAGACTTCCTTCCTTTGAGATCTCTTCTTATTTTCCAGTAGCTTCCCATGACGATGTTGTTCTTATAATTAGTTTATAGTAGTTACAGGAAAGAATCCTTTTTTTAAAATATGTTTTACTTGCTTTATTATTCTTGAAAAACTATTCTTCTTAAACCAGAACATGGCCACTGAACTGGGATGCAGGGAAACTAACCATGACCAGAAACTCTCTGCATAAAGTTTTATATGATAAAGCTTGACCTTAAACTGTTCTTCAGCATCTGTCTAGGAGGAAGATGATGAACGTGAAAGGTGTTACGTGGAGGGTCCTGACCATCTTTCCAGGGTTGGTAACCCGAAACTCAGATTTCAATCTGATAACAATTTTCCCGTGAAAGTTGTGGGGGACCGTTTTGCGTCGCGTGCGCTATAGAACTTTAAACAGGACAGAAATAAAGTTAGTCATCTTCTTTCAAGCATATATAGTAAGAAAGATTCTATCATTATATATATAGTAAAAATGGTTAAATAAGCAGTATTTTCTGAGTGATTAGTAGCTAGTATATATGCCTGTCTATTTTTTTAATACTGCAAACTTAAAAAGATTAAACTGTTTTTTTTTTCTGGAACTAGTAACTTCAACGGTAGATAGATCAGACCCCTTGATTAGACTCCAACTCTATAAGTATTTTGAGCACGTGCAACATAAGCTGGTCTTATGTTATAGCTCTTATGTTATACCTTGCACATAAATACGAGTACGACACTGCTTGATGCACCTGGACTTTTGGTAAACCGCGAGTTGTTATTCGATTTTTGCTGTACTTGCGGTCGTTCAGAAAAGCTGTTAGAGATGTCATCATTAAAAAACATTGTTCAACTAAAATTTTCATTGAGATTAATTCAACTATGTTTATACATATCACTTTTTTAAAGGTTTAAGTCATTCATGTTGTAACACACAATTTGCTTAATTTTTACTGATTTCTTATCGCACAGTGAACCACTTCTTCCCAAACGGATCGAAATTCCACACCATAAATTTTGATCCTTTGACTTAAAATATCACTTAATGCAACCTAAATTCCAAGAATCTTAATCTTAAGCAAAGCATCTTCGTCCAACATCTTATTTTTTTAAATCATCAAATGATGTGCTATATTTCTTGAATAAAGGGACACCTGTAGCATCAGAGAAAAGAAGAAAAGAAGAAAAGAGAAAGAATAGCGGCGGAGGGTCTCGCTAAAACCACGAAGCACACCCTGCTCCAATGGAAAAGCTCGGTGGTTTTCAGACGTTTAGGGTTGTCGGTGTGTTTTACGGTTGGCCAATGACCATATTTTTTATCGGCTGGCAACACCGATACCGGTGACACCAAGGCAGGTGCTAGGCCCAGTGTGGTAGTCTATTTGCGTTCTCTGCTCGAGCGTTGCTGCTGTTCATACCGTGCTATTCCATGCCGTTTGTGCGCGTGTTAAGATTGTATTTGTGCATTTGAAACACGTCACATGTTGAGAGTCGCGCCATGCGGGCTCATTACTGGCACGAGCCAAGACGCACGCGCGAGCAACTACTGATACGGAATTACATGCATTATGTGCGCGCACCTTAGCTTACGCTCCAAACCGCATAGATAGCACGGATACAGGGTGGTAACTTGACCGGGAAAAACCCGGGAAATGACCAGGAATCTAATTTTAAATCCGGGAGTTTACTTCTGACCACAATAAAATTTAAGTTTTTGTTTAAACGTGTTGGACAGTGAACTATGTGACAGCCATCTAAGATGTTCAGTCTAAGTATCCGGATATTCAGTCTATATATCTCAGATAGTCAAATAGGTTACTGAAATATCCAACACAGTTGGGATATAAGGACAAGTTGAAGATTTGTTCATGTAGTAATGTAGTGATATATTAACGAATGTTATAAAATACTTGACGGGTTTGGTAAAATTCTGTGAGAAAATCTTCACCTGTTCCTTATATCCCAACTTTGTTCAACAGATCAGTAAAGTTTCATGAACACATTTTCTCCGTGTATATTTAGGATGAATATATTTGTAATTCTATTGTTTGACTATCTAGATGTTAGGATTGAATATCCATTTTCCTCCGTGTAGCAACAAGTATTTATGTACATAAATATCACATATTATATTATATTTGAAGAACTACAATTTTTTGGTATAATTTCGAGAATATTTTTTCAGAAATAATTTTTTAAGTAACCTTAACTCAATCCAGCATCTACTATTAACAGTGTGTTACAATGTTGCACTGATGCAGTCATGATATAAGGTCTTCCCATACTATTTGTAACATCTCGATTTGATCTTAGGCGCCTGCTTGGCCAATACCCATACTTAAAATAATTAATTTTCATAAAGAGTGTGCTAATAATACCTTATGGAAAGACCGCAGTATGTCTTCAGTCTTCTCCAAATAATATTCCACATGCTGGATTATAAATCAGGCTTGGATCTTTATCTCCTGATCGCGAAAGCAGGTTGTGACAAACAGGAATGATCGAAAGAGGATAATTGAGTCGCTTCAATCGGTGAGATATCTGGTGGTTTTTTTGAGGTATGAATGTACTTGTAGCGAGAAGGATATAAATGACAAATAATTTGTCGCCACTTGGGAAAACTGCATTTTTTTGGCGTTAATTGATTCTATTTACATTATGATTTACACAATCCTTTAATCTTTCAGTTTTATTTAAAGTGAAAGTCAGGAGCCATGTTGTTTTAACAGATCAATGAAGAATGTCCTCTATTGTCGAAAATATCTGTAACAAAAGATATACTGTTCGGAATTGTTACATACAATGGAAGTCTTCCCTACCTAACTTCGAAAAATTCTATAGATAGTGATTCGAATTTAAAAAGAAGGTTAATTTACAAGGATTGTATTTTCCAAATTTAATCAATAAAGTTTGAGTGCTCGAATGCATTCATATTAGAAACGGAGATAGACAATATGCCTAAAATTCCGATGATCATTGCCACTAGTGCCATTCATCATCCCCCCAAGTTAGAGTCACCTAAATCGACATTCAGTCTTGCACGGTATAAACTGACCATTTGCCATTCATTTGGGGGGCATTCACACCTAGACCTATTGACATCCGGTCGCGTGACACTTTGAGTTGATGCTCTTTTAGTGACCATCAATATCTGTTTTCGAAACTATTTTGGATAAGTCACCTATTTTCTTCAATACAATGACTAAAGTACCACATCAATTTCTAATCAGTTGCCTCTTTGATATAAAGTTTTGGGGGTCAAGTTGTGGCCAGGATGGGAAGCTACTGAAAAAGTTTCAGCTAGAATAAGAGTTGTAGTAACTTCGATAAAATGAAAAATTTAACTTTTGTACTTTTAACTATAATAACTAATAACTATAATCTAATAGAAATTGTCAATATCCCATCTTCCATCTACTGTGAAGAAAATAGAAAAATCGACACCCTGATCAGGTACATTAGATGTGGGTTAGGGATTCCAAGGTCGCCTAGGTCTCTTCCTAACATATTCCCTCATTACTTATTTTCATCTCTTTGCATTGCAGCCTCGCCTTTCAGCTTCTTTCATCGATTCAGTCTTTTCTTTTATTTCTTATTGCTATTCAAGCTTGCGTATTATAGTATGTGTGTACCAGAGCACCAGCAGTCGCGTGCCAGCATCCCCTTCCCATTAACATTTTCCTCATAGCGGCCTACGGCATTAAAAATAATCTCGTTATTAAAAACATTGGTTCAAGTGAAAATCTGGATACCCAGCTTTTGACGCGAAACTCCTGTCAGTTGTTTTCGTCAGTCTCTGATGAGGTATGAAGGCTGTGAACGTTTTATTACAGTCTCTTGATTCATGTTCGATAAATAGAGTTTGGACCTTGATATTTAATAAGGCACGTTTGCAAATTTAAAAAATAGTTTTAATTTAAAGCCGAGGAGTCGACCATTTCCATATTCCTGATATCAATCACTAAATATTCCGATATATCTCCACGTATTCCTAAATATTCACAAATATTCTTACATTTTATTTCAAATTTTGAATATTTTTTAAAATATATTGAAATCACCAAAACCTCTCGTTTAAAGCTGTACTAAATTTTCGACTTGTGACTAATTCGTTGTTCAGTAATTATTAATGAATTATACATGCTTGATAATCAAAAGTTCGAATAATTTTGGGATGTCTTAAATATCTACCTTGAATTTAATAATAAAATAATAAATGGTCTTTACTTTAAGTACATTTGTAGTGATTTTTTTTGTAAATTTAATCTTTTTAAACATTTTTTAATTAAATAGTTAAAACTACTTTTGCATGAGTTTGAAATAGGATTATAAATTATCAACGTGACGAATGAATTCTTTGGCTCGTGCCAATGACGTGGCTAATAAGCGTGCAATTGGAATCGATACCTCTATGAAACCAAATGTTACCCACCCCTCGTTCATATTTAATTTACAACCTCGAAAATGCCATTTAAAGGAATTTTAAAATTAAAATTGGTTTGTTTTGATAAAAGAGGAAAATATTAAAGTAAATCAATTCAAAGGACATTATTTGCTTATTTGAATCATATCGACAACTTTTAAAACCAATTTATTAAATCTTTAAATACTGCGGCCTATAAAATGAATTCAGATATATAAATCTGTTATTTGAAAAAAATCAAAAATGGTTGGAATAGAATTATTTGCTCAGCCGATAATTTCTGACGTCATATAATAATATATGCCCTTTAAGACTTCATAAGCATATACAAGTTAATACTATTCATGTTTCAGTGACACTTCTCAATTTGAAGCTTTTCACATTCTAATTTATTTGTGGTTAGCACGTGGTTACCAGATGCATTCATATATAAAGAAGAAAAGAAGTTAGAAAGACCTTTTTCCCATTATCTGATCAAAAACTACAGGAGGCGTAGCATCGTCTTTGGGGGTGGCGAGGTCGAATTGCAACCCCTTGGAAATAAATAATATTTATCGTACTCTTCATCTCTTTCAGACTTAAAATTTTAAGAAATCTCGAGATATCTGCTTTTGTCTAAATACAATAATGTTGCTAAAACATAGAGATTCCAACATGAGTCGTCACAATATTTCAGATCGTAAGTTTGCATTTGAGTGGGGTAATAATTTTTATTTTCCTGTATCTTGCATCTAAAGTTATCTTCTAGTTTTTGAAAAACTAATTAAATTAATGCTCACAGCTTGATTCCTATTACTTAATTTTATTACATATCTTTTGCCCACCTAAAATATATACATGTAATAGAATATTTTCTAATTTTGTGCCTTGTTTCTCTATTTTTAAAAGGAAAAGAGGAATACACAATAAATTTACTGGAATTAGCATTTTAAAAATAAAGTTGCAACATCCATTACTGTTAAAATATCGAAAAAGTTAAATTTAAGGTTTATAAACTTAAAAATGATCTACAGAGGATTTTAATCCCTTCAGAATTAGTAAAATTCTTTTAAGAATTCGAATAATTTGATGTTTACAAATAAATCATAATTGCAAAACAAAACGGGGAATACAATCATATATAAGATAAGCATTAAACCATTGACACCTCGTGTGCCTACATGGAAATATTGAGATTTAAGTGTTCAGTGAATTGGAAAGACACCACGCTGGGAGATCCGCTATTCAAAGACGAATCAATCTGCAGCCTTGAGAAATGATCTTACTTGAAAATGTTTGTAAAGAAGTGACTTTATGCGAACCTACCTTCCCACCATAAACATATCACTCGATTGAAGAGGAAAAATGATTCTAGTATCAACCATTTACAGTAGCCTTTTTATATAACTGCCCACTAGAGAGACACTTCTTTGTGTACTCAAGTAGGACTCTAATAATTGATTGATGAGTAAAAATTGAAGATCTTTTCAGAAAAGCCTACTATCAAACTCTCATTAATCTTATATAAATTCTTAAACTTATGATTTTAGAATTCCTTCTCCCAGTTGCAAATGGCATCGTGAAATTTTCCACCATTAACTAAAATGAATTGGTACAATATAAGACTCCTTGGACTCTTGAAGAATTCAGAAGTATTATATTTCTTTAAAGCATTTTAATGGAATAGGTATTGGAATTTAAATTTAGTAAACAGCTTTATGAATCCGGTAATAAATATAGTTTATGTACTAATATAACTGCCATGAAAAAAACGATTGGCTCTGAAACGTATACCTTCAGCATAGCGACATATTCTCTTCTTGTTTCTGTAATTGCGTTTATTATTTATTATAAAATATTATTATTTTCAATACAAGGTTCATAAATAATTGATATTGCATCGATTGCGCTATTTTTCGACGTGAGTTCAGAATCTATAGATCCTGGTTGCCTGGTTTACAAGCTTCTTGTAGTCATTGCACCTATACGTACATGAAAAACCAGTTGCGGTACATGTCAGCGAATTGGTTTGAATTTGCGTGCTCGCTCGAAAAATAATAAAATTGGATATAAAAAATCACGGATATCGCGCGAGAGGCTCGCGTGCGATTACGGTCGATTTACTTCAAGAAAGATGGATAGGTAGGCCGTGCGATTTGCTTGTCCGGAGGGTGCATTATCATATAAACTGGCGGCAGCTGCAGTCGTAATTATAAAGCGACGGGTAGAAAATTAATAATTACAATATGCCATATATGATCGGTTCAAACAAGCTTGATCCGTTGATGGCAAGTGTCTTGGGTAAACAGGTAAATCTTTTATCCGAACGTGTGAAAATGAGGGGAAAAAAAGTAGAGGGCCCCACTGAAGGGAAACACATCGATGGAAGGATGAAAGATAAATGGGCATAGTGACGTAAAGACGTCGGATATTTGGATTCATCGATGTTCCAGGACTTGCAAAGACTACTGACCACCAAGGAATTTCCTTTTTAAAGATGAGGTCGTGCACCTGGGGGTCCTTTCAATAAATCAGGTGCAAGGTGGTGGACCCATCGGACCAAGGAAAAGGCACGCTCTGTTGTAGTCACGCCATATGATAATTTGTCCGCCCATTCCTTGAGATTGCGAGAATTTTGACCGTAGTATTTTCTCTCGGAAAACCTCTGCTGAGAGTTCAAACATTGTTTTTTCTTTTAAACCAAATATACTATTAATAACTATATAAACTATAACAGTATATTAAACAAAAATGTCTCATTCCTAAACCACTTCAAATTCCACAAAATATCCTTGAATACTTATAATTACTTAAAATCATCACATAAAATCTCATTAAATCCATTAAAATGGTTGAAACTTCAAGGAAATTTCGTAAAATCCCTTGAAGATAGGTTAATTATACAAATTTGTAGGCAATCTGTAATTTTATGAAGAGTGTTAAAGATAGTGGTCCACTTGCACTGAAGCTTGGTGCACTGGAGAAAAACTTTTCCAATACAGAAATAATGAGATGCTAATGCGATCAAGTTGCATATACGAAAAAACTGGTTCAAGTAATGTCATTTCGATTCGTGTTTATCTTGCGTCGATATCAAAAGAATCGTTTGCAATGTCGCTAATTAGAGTAGAAATGTCTTCATTAAAGACGGACATCTCAAGCGGGTCTTCGGTTTAAATTTTATTAATTTGAGTATGACTTTGCCGTTAAGTATAGAACGATAGTTCGTAATGAAGGAAGCACGTATATCGATTTTCAGGCATCGTTTATGGCTGATTGAAATTTTTGCTCCAGTTTACAACAGTATCGGCCCCATTAATATCTGAAATGTCGATCCTGACTCTTATAGCAGTTGCCGACGCTTAGTAAATGCCAATAATTTTAAAGAAACATGTTTGAATCTTATATTCTGCATATAAAGATCATTTAATATTCCCCGTTATCTCTTTGCTTTATTAATATACAAAATTGAACATTAATTCACAGCTTTTATCGTGAAAAAACCTATAGAAGAACACTCAATTGTTCATATGTCACATTAACTGAGGATTAATGGTAACATCTCGAGAAGTTCATTTGGTACCTAAGTATAAAGAGGTATAGCTTATAAATGGCATTGGCATCATTAAGCAATTTATATGATAAGTGTCTTGAAATAGAATGAGAATTAATCGACATGAATGCAGATAAGCTATAGTAGTTTCACAGTTCAACTATACCATTTGCTAGTTTCATTTATAATTACCGCGCCAGGTGAATCGTTCAGGAAAAAATCCTAACTGATAGCTAGCAAGCACTCGTTCATTCTTTCAAGCACAGGAAAAATGTCGCGGCTGCAAGGAGACTCTATAGGACTCCACATATAGTGAAATAATATGACTATACTAAAATTCGAACATTCCTTATACGATTGATAATTGCTTCATGAAGTGAATGACGTATAAATGAAGTATAAGAAGAGCTCCATCTTCAGTTATCATATATAACAAATCCTATTCCTATATGACAAATTTATGGATATTATGTCAATGTACATGGAAGCACAAAGAAGACAACCGAAACATGAACTGAAAGCAAGATGATGAAAAATGGGAAAAATATAAATGATCGAGTCTCATTACGTCGACTCGATCAGCCCGCACGCTATGTCTGTCAGTCATTGAATCATCCTCCGTCAACTTTTTTTAAGTATCTTATATTTACTTTTCTTGACGAGAATCACACGTCTCCTCGAGTTGTGATATTGGGCGAGGAATTTTATTTTACCTAAATTATATGTTGCTACTCTCAATATGTGGAAAGAGTGCACCCACTTGTCTTATCTGATCCCACGGACGGCAGATTAATGTGGGATCTAACGTTCTTGAAAAGGTAAAGAAGCTTTTATAGCGCTGATGATTGATCACTAATATAGACCTTATGTGCGCTTATACGGGGGTGGGTATTGTATCACTTTCGACTGCAACTCTCCACTCGACGTTTAAACTCATTCGACTTCATCTCGCTTTTTTCGATCCCTACGAGCGGAACCCCGAAGAAATTTTGGGGTTCTCGCGTATTCCCAGGCGATTACATCTGTACGCAGAGTTGGCTTCTTTGATGGCGCGCATTGTGAGCCGGCACCCTATCGAAGAGTCAATGGCGCGACTCCCTTTTTGAATCGAAGTGGAGGGTGAATGAAGATCTCAAACCTGGAGAGATGAAGCAGGTAGCCCTTTCTGATCAGTGGGCCTGTCGACCGCACTGCAAAACCGGCTACAAAACGTTTTTATTTACGAACCTCTCACCTCGAATTCAAAGGAACAGGTCGCTCTCTTTCTTTGATCACCTCACCTTATAGTCTGCTCCTTCTTATTTTTATGAAGCCAAATGAAGAAAAAAGGGGGGTAATGTTTTTAAGGTGGGTGACATCGAAATTGGCATATTTTGGATTTTTTTTTTAAACCTGTTAGACCGTATCGACTTTGACGACAAGTCCTAGTATGTTCCTTTTTAAGCCGGATTCACAGACTCAAGAATCCTGACTAAATGCTTCAACATAATAATTAATAACAATTTAAAGTGAGAGCGTTCTTGCAAATTGTACGCAAAAAGTAAACTAACGCCGACTTGCTTCTCTGGCATTTTTTTTTATCAAAATATAATTATATATTACAATTTTACAGAGATCACTGCCACCTCAGTGATTAAATTCTTGTACTTTCCAGTGAATTAAATTAATTAAAATTAGTGTCAAACTACAAGCTTTGCATACTTTTTTGATGCTTCTTTTCGCTACTTGCTTGCCTTTGCTGCCTTTAAAGTGGATTAATCAATGTAAAGAATATAAAAGACGATTCTTTCTGGTCTTCATTTCTGGTTTTCACTCTCATGAAGTAGCGGAATAAATGAATCCCATTTAGCTATGTAATAACTGTGTGACTAATAAATTGTTTTTATTTTTATTTCAGGTGAGTTCAGTTTACCATATGTATGTCTTCACATTCAAGGTTCTTGTGAGTATAAGCAAACCTTGTTCCTCTAAATTTAGTTCAATTGAAAATTAAAATGGTAGCAGTATTTATATGTGAACTTTGAATCATATTTGAATTGTTTTTTTGGATTATTAAAAAACAATCTTTTGTGACTAAACATTGATAAATAATTAATCAGATCACTCATCTTTGCCGCCGATTTGGCAATGACATATTGGGACATTTTACGTTCAGTTTTTGGATTCCTTTACTCCGAGGCCAACTACTTCTCTCGTGAAACGATCGCTTAAACGAGTTCTTCAACACTGCTATAGTTGTTTTTTCTTTGAATATCGAGCAGGTCAATGAAATATGGACATTTTACGGTAGTTGGTCGTTAATATTTTTTTATGCAACTTGCAATGCTTTTAATTTTCAAGTATAATATATATGTCATTTACAGCAATAGCGCATTTACACAATTCCATATTAATTAAGCTACACTTTAAATTAAAATATTCTGCCTTCAACGTGAAATTGATCATGTACACAATATATAAGCCCAGCATTATTAGGAAAAAATGTACAGGAATTTCGCGAAGTATGTCGAACACTTTGGGATAAATATAAATTATTTATTTGGTTATCTTTTTTTTTGTTTATTAAATTCATTAAATTAAGTAAAGTAATTAAATTCAATGCTTTCCTCACTTCATAAAGATAAATTGCAAGAATAAAGTTTTTTTTTTTGCTTTATTCTCTTTTTATTTCTGTACTTTCGGAAGGTTTTCCTCGTCATTCTAAAGTTACGAATTAAGAAACGTCGATCCTAATTGATTTTCGATCCGGTTTGAGCAAACTCTGAATTTTTTTTTCTTGAAAAGATTCGGCGATCATTTTCGTATTCGTAATTGATGATGGCTGCACGCGTGTTTACGTATGAATATATTATATATTATAAAAGGGAAGTGCGATTATAAATTAATCGCGGAGTGTGAATTCGTGTCGATGAAATTCGATTTTACTTCAAACTTAAAGATTTGATAAAGATTAATGAAAATCGTTCTTACAAAATTAAAAAATTAACCTTATAATTGTTTACTCAGTCAGAATTTTTTGCAGACATAAAGAGCGAATTCTGAAGGTAGTCATTAAGAAATCGTGATACGCATCCGTAATAAGCAGCAACATATTATTTCAGACCATTATATGGAATTTTAAACTGATTGAAAATTTAATAATGACAACATATTATAGGGAAAGAAGGGAACCGAGATTAATGCGATAACTCAATATGCATGAATTACATCTCTTGTAACTTTTACAAGGTTTGCCTCAACGCCGAATTTTTAAGTATAAGATGTACTTTCAGCTTAATTTTATATTCTTGGAGCATGCTCGCGTGTGTTAGCTATTATGAATTTACAAATCATGTTAGGTATTAACTTAAAATAATTTCTGTAATTTTTTTTCAAAAATTAAAGGGCCGCCCACAAAATACAGAACCCCTTAATTCGAAAACGAGATAAATCAATTGCCAATACCTTCCATAGATAATCACAGTTCTTTTGTAAAAATCAAACTCATTACATTTTATGGTACTCGAATCTATAACATAATTTTCAACTCTTGTCGGAAAGGATTAAGTCAATTTAAATTTGCCATAAACGTATAGTTATATACGATCGTGTCTCGATGGACCTAATTCTCTCAGGAACCTCATTACTCAGAAATGTTTTTATTTTAAATATTTACAGTCTCTCAGCTTCTGAGAGTGAAGAGTAGAGACTGCACCTTCCTGGAACGAACAAGTATATCGGCGCGATATTATATTATCGAGCCGTTGATCGACTGGATTCGCAAATCAACCGCGAATATCGGCAAATTATTATGTACTCGTTTATAGTTTGCGATTTACGGTAGCTCTCGATCTTCCATAAATCGGCAATTTGAATGAAGCGAGGCTACTTCGCGCTTCATAAACTACAAGGCAAACGTTGTATTCACGGGAGATTCGATCAGTCCAGTATATCGGCGATCGACCGAAGTGACTTCGCTCCTCGTAAACTCGTCCCCTGTGATTTACGATATCTGGTATCGCCTACCTGGTACTCGTCTCGTTTCGTCGTTAAGAAGCGCGAAAAAGAAAGGGACGGAAAATTAAAGTTAGCATGTAAGGGAGAGAGAAAGTAAAAGGGTAGCGCACAAATATCAGGAAGGACGCCGCAAAAGTGTGAAAGCCGCGCAAGTGAAAACCAATTATCAAGACGCGAAAGAACCACCTGTTCAAAGATTAAGTGCCACTTATTACAGCAGGTAGTTAGAAACATGTCGATGAGAACGTCGTTCATGTTTATAAATAGAGGCATCGCGAGGTATGAATTTCTGAAGAGGCAATACGATATCGAACAACGATCCGCCTTCACAAACTCATGTAATTCGTGTATTTGTGGCGCTTGTCATCTTGTGTTGAGTCGCAAAGAATTATATTAATGATAATGATCAAGACCAAGGCCAGTGAATCGTCCTTCGATTCATAATTTATCGACTGCTGGAACTACCCCCCTGTTAGGAAACCATGGGTGTGAATATTTGATATTAACGTGTCGCTGCTTAAATTAATCTGTCTCTTAACGCAGAGTGATCTACGGTCTGGTGTAAGCTTTATAATAATAATCACTGGGCTGCGGACTTCCCCAACTTATTTGCTGTTTGATTTTCTTTTTTGGAACAAGAATATAGCTACTTGCCTCGGTTAAATCACACTAAATGGTACCTTTTACACTATAACTGCGTGAAAAAGAACCCAAGTGCTACTAATTAATAAACTTGATCAAAAAAGCAATATGTAGATCAGCTTTAATAAATGATCAGAGTTATTATCAGTATTACCATGAAGTTTATTGTACAAGCTTAAAACTCAATTTATGTTAATGAAACATCTTGCAATACTTTCTCAGTAACCTCTGACCAAACCGCGGCAGAACCCTGAAAATATTGTGGAACTAAGTAGGTCGCCATCTGTCAATGCTGAGGAACTTATGAGAGAGATAAAGATGACAATCTGATTCCCATGGATGTGAGAAATATGCAATTCTGACAAAAATGTAAACCCTTGACAGGCCTATTATTCCTAACCCTTTCGAATCGTAGGCGTGCTCCCCTTAAAAGGATTTTCATTTGCCAGTCAAGAGTTTCTGAATATGTTTTTCTCGAGCACCCCGCATCCTAATGACACCAACGTCGTTACGGAGTGGATACAATTACATGTACAATGCATCCATACATAGTTGAACCTGGGCCACCGGTGTCGTTCTAAACATATACGCACACGCCCCTTCAGCGAGTTACGACTGCATTATGCGAACGCCATTCGGACGTAACCGACCCACAATGCGCATATTGCATCGATATTCATGGAACGTTGTTCCTGAATCCCTTCAGCAGGATCAACGCGTGCCTAGTGCCTACTGGTGTCTCGTCGACCAGGTGATGCTCCTTCCGTCCATCCACTCATCTCTTCGGAAACATATGTTTGTGGACAATATGTAAAGGGTCACTTTTTCCTGAAAAGCAACAAATATAAAAGCACTTCTGTAAATCTCACCTTGAAATTTAAATCTGTGGCTTCCTGCGTTCTAGCTATAGTCTCAATTCAAGTATTATCAAGTTTTCCAAGGTCTTTCGGTTAACTTGACGGAACCGAAAATGACCTTGAGGAAAAAACCATGAAATAGCAGGGAATTTAATTGAAAACCGGGAGTTTACTTCTGATCAAAAAAAAAGTTTCCAAAAATCTAAAATTTGTATTTGTTTACCAGCAGAAATCTACCCGACGTTGCCGTGATTTTAAGAGATTTCATAGAATTTAATGAAATTAAAAAAAATGATTTTATGCAGTTTTAAGGGATTTCAAGAGAATTCCTCAGATTTGAAAAATTATAAATGTACAATTTAAGAAATTTTGAGGGATGAAATGACTTTAAACGATTTAAACTAAATTAAAGAAGGATTTTTCAAACATTTCACAATATTTCAAGACATTTTAACAGATTTTAACGAACTTCAATAGTTTTGAAATATTTTTAACAGATGGTTTAAAAAAATCCAAATAATGTCAAGTAATTTTAAGGGATGTTAATGGAAATCATTTGATTGAAATTCTTTAAAGTCATTAAAAATATCTTTAAATCCCGAGAAAAAAGAAACTAAATGTTGTTATAGGAATTTTTTTTATATTCTTAATCCAATAAATGTAAAAAAAAACTTTGCTATTTTTTATTCTATTGTTTTACAGAATATTTAGGATGAAAGTCATAAATTAAAATAAATATTTGCTTCACGGTAAATATAAATATGTTACATTAAGTTAACCGCGAAAATAGAAAAACTTTATAACCGGGAAAAACCGGAAGAGGACCGGGAATTGGAAATCGTCTGCCGAATCGCCACCCTGGTAAATAAGATTGAAGGAGAAGATGGGCTATAAAAGTTTGTTCGTACGACGTTATCTTACATACTAGTACTAATACTTCTATTTTCTGCCACTTTATCGGAAATAGTCCTCTTCTTATCAAAGTGGCAATGATCCCGGGGGGTGAGCCAATGGTTGTTCATCCCTCACTGTTAATCCTCGTTCTTAAGCCCCCTGAGCTTCCAAGCTGTCAAATGAGCAGATTCTTCGATTAATCGCTACACTCTCTTTCAACCTAATCATTTCGTAACTTTACTCAATGACCAGCTATGCAATATTTTTTTATACACAACAATTTTATAAAATTCTCATTTAACATTATTATCACGCGGAAAAACTGCTGTGATTGTAACAACCATAGTGTTTTTTCACTCATTCACACATTTTTAAATTCTTTTTCAATGGAACGGCCTTGAAAAAATGCAAGAAGCAATTCTGGATTCCCGTATGAGCCAAACACGTTCTACTTCTTGAAGTCCGTTCGCGTGGCTCGGCTTTGCCAAAAAAAATACGAGAGGCAGCAAGGGCGAAAAGGGGTATTTAAAAACGTTTTACAATTAAATCGCCCGACAAACAACGCTACGAATGAAATATGGCTGAGATCCTCTCGACGGGACTTTAATCATATTTTATACAAGAGGCAGTATAATCCTGGCACGTACCTGCTCCTTACTAGGTAAAATCGTGCTTCTGTAGTGGTATATGCATCTGCCTGGCTCATGATTCGCGAAAAGTCGCGGAAAAAATAGGAAGCAGCTGCAAATGCTTGGTCGCGCGACATACTCAAGTTGCTGATCAACCTGACACCACTAATATTAGCCTGAATGAGAAATTATCACCTAACCTGTTTTCTTCGTTAATAAATATCGATCCCATTAATCTCGTGTTCATAAAATTTTTTTGTTTTGTCGGCAGGATAAATTCACGTTACTGCACGTTATGTGCAGTCAAGTGTATTTATATGTCAGTTGCAATATAAATTTGTAATAAGTCTTCGTTATGGACTTTTTACATATCGTATAATTTGGAAAGGCTATTGAAAAAGAATTGTTAGATTGATAGATAGATTGAGCTAAAAAATAGCCATTTTTCAAACTGCAGCACACGCGTGCTTTATTTCTGAGAAATTGGCTGAAGAAAGGATTTTAATTTACTTCCTGTGCTGCTTCAATCCGAATTCAAAATCGCAAGTAACATGCTCGGCCCACCGTGCCTTGACAAGTAATGAAGTCATGTCAAGATCTGGAGTTCTATGCGCATCGCACAGGTGCATCCAGAATGCACTTATATGCAGGAACGTGTTTCGTATGACGAAGTATATAGGACTTCTTCGTTGCTTGTAATTGGAATTGCATTTAACTGCGGTATATATTCCGGTTTCAGAAACGAATACTCAGTATATTCTGCAACGATGCTCGAGTGCATGATGACAATTTATGAACCTCTCAATGCTCACCACTGACTGACTTCTTTCTTAAGAAATCTAGCAAGGAACTCAGGAGATCTTGATTCATCAAAGGTAGATGGAGATATATCAAGATACATTCAGGTTTTAAAGATATTGAGTAGGATGCAATATGGAATGGCACACCTCGACAATAAAAAAAATAGAAGTTTGTAGCACCTCTGTTTATGCTACTGTGACTGTCAAACCACACTGTTGAACCTATGTCTTATCTTGAAGAATAATCATCTAAATTCTTCGACCTTCCCGGACATTATGAGTGTCGGCAAATAACAGTTTACCTGGTTTCATTTAATTGGCAGTCAACTTGAGATCGAACCAGTTCGTCTGGTCGAACTGATCTATACCAACATACCGGCAGCACCCGGGTTAACGTCCTTATTCAAACGTCAAATTTAAGCCCAATTGCAGTCACAAACTTCAAGTTGTATATCTCTCCTTAAATATTTTGTATGGCAAATCGTATACAAAAATCGAATAAGTTGCGATAATTTCGTCAAACCTAGTGTCAAATTATGCCGTTTAACATGAGACTTTCCCAAGCATTCCCAACAAGGGCAGTCAAGTACTTTTTTCGAACCCTCGGAGTGTGTGAACATGGTGGTTGTTACAATAACCTTCTTTCGTCCTTCAAAAAAACTGCGACAGTCTCAAGTACTCTTCACCTCTCTCGTTTGCAAAGCGAGAAGCTATATTTCGCGAAACTGAAAGTATAGACCCCAAATTTTAATAAATTGGTATAAAAACAGTTATTATATACACATCAATTCTTTTTCAAGCCTGGGAACCTAATAAAAGATATTTTTTTCTTTTATTTTTTATATTGAAGACTATGTACCAATTTTTATTGATTAAATGTTGTTCAATATCCACTTTTATTATTTATACTAGCATCTAAAACGTTTCATTCTTTTCAAGTTTGCATAAATTCGATTATATCTCCGAATTGAAGAGATTTTTTCCTTTTTCACACAAACCGAATAAGAGGTCGGATTCATTGTAACTTTGTGGTATTCGCGAGACCTTTTGGCGAGTTAAGACCCCATGGCCGGATCGGGTTTCGATACACACGGGGATTGCACCGGAAATCGATGATTTGTACATCCCTATATACGTACGTACAACAGGTATTTTTATATTTCTTCCGTTTTCCAACCTTTTTCCGAAATCAATCATGCAGAGAAATATTCTCAATACCACATAATATAAATTCCTTGACCCAAAAATTTTTAGCGGTGTCGAATTTCTTCGCTGCTTCTTTTCCAAAGGATTATACATTTTATGTATGATACGCAACTATCCAAGGGGAAAATCATCGCTTAGGGGATTATTATATGTATCCAATGCATATTTTCGTGGTCTTTTGCATCAACCGATATTTTGAGGACACGCTCGCGAGATATATACGGGCTATTTGAAGGTTCGAGCATTCTTAAGGGTGTTTTTGAAAATACTTGTTGCACAATGTAATACTATCCCCCTTTTGTGCCAAGGAGCCTTGGAGTGTCTTTAATGCGAAACTAAGCACGAGTAACCGTATAGTGTATTATTTTTCCATGAATAATCTCTTTATAGTGAGACCGAAAGAGAGAAAGGATAGGAGATTGTAAAGATTCGAGTGATTCATTTTTTTTATTTCTCTTGCCTAAAAACCAGTTATTTAATTATATATACATATACTTTCTGGCGCCAGTGACATAATTAATCATCTCACTCCAATTTCAAAGTTCCACAAAATCAGTAGAGTAATATTTTTGATACAAATATATGTATATGGAAAAAATCTGGTTGCATGAAATAAAATAAATACTTATTTCTCTGATTTTCGATTATAGCCTTTTGTATGCAAGTAATTTATGGTGGGTAGGTATATATAAATTAAGCAGATTCCACCCTCTTGGGGATCTGTTTATTGTCTTCCTATTTAGTGCATTTGCATGATATGGGAAATAACTCAACTTTGACAAAAGCACAAGTACATTAGCTGGTCATTATACCTCCTTATTAAAAAAATGGGACATAATCGGTTCCTAAATATTATGGCACGAGCCAACACCCTTGAGGTTCGTTAGTGGTCATTGTGAAGAAGATTCATATACTTCCAGAGTCCCAAAGAAACGGAAATTTATATATCTGCAGATGCAAATGCCGTGTGCCGATCAGCACGAAATTCTATGAATGCAATTAATGCGAGGGTGCTTCACCCTCCCTCAAAAAATCGGAAACATAATTCAGAGATTTTTCTCCAAATGTGGATAATTTACATCACTGAAAAAAATTTCTGCGAAATATGTAGTAAATCCAACTAATTTCTTATTTAAATCAACCATTATTACTTAATTAAAACGTATCAGTACAAATTACTGTTTTATAGTTAAAAGGAGGATAGGTAATGAGTAGTAGAACTATTTTTACTATTTTTACTACCTTCAATCCTCATTATGTTCAGTCAAATCAACATCAAATTTACTACGATTTTTTTTTCTATGCATTTTATTTTAGATAATGACTTTGCAAGTTTGAAAATAAGTATATGGTGAATTTAAACAGCACAACATAAATACCAAAAATTTATAAGAAAGTACCAAACCGTATGTTTCTGTCTAATGGGGCAAATTTTATAATAAAAATTAGTTCCACAAGAGTGGTAAAGATCAGATCACTTTCATTTCCCTTTGTTGGTCCAGTTAATGTGCCTTTGACAAAGTTCGCGTTCGATGTAAAAAAAGTACCACTGACTCGTGGAGATCTTAGCAAATTTCGTTACAATCGCCGTTTTGCTAGTAAGCCCCATGATTTTTACAAAGGCTCTGAAGTGTCTTTAGTACACAGTAGCCCCATTCAATAGAAGAGCTCACAAATGCACAGCAGGGTGTCGACTCTCGAGATTCGCTACTCGATATGAATGTTGGCATGGTCGGGGAAATAATGTCCCTCGATCGACCCTTGCCGCAACATCTTTTCGGCCAATAGATTTCGGTCTTAAAGAATTTAATATGTTTATTGCTGTGAGAATGTTGCGCTGGGTTATAGGTGGTAGATTTTTATCTGCCTTGCCTTCACGTATCGAAACGACGAGAAGTTGAAAAGCGAATCCAGACTCTTGTTTCTTTTCCTTCCGTACTCTCCCCTCCGTTTGAGATTCATAATATGTACAATGCTATATAAACGTATCAATTAGTTTTACGAGTCCACCATTTTCGGATTTATTTACATTATCTTAAGATTTATTCTCTGATTATCTTTTGGTTTCATTTGAAGAAGTAATTTCAAAGTAATGGATGGGAATATACATTTGAATAAAATGCATCTGTTTTAAAAAATTATTAAAATCGGAAAGGTACAATTAATATTTAGAAACACTATTTCTCGTTTTTACATTCTTTTTACGTCATAATTTTGTCCCGCAGATTTTTAACGATTTTTGAAACTGTTTTTGAACTTTTTAAGTATATTTTTTAATTTGTTTTAATATTTCAAGACATTTTATAGAAATCCGAGAGATTTTAATACATTTTAAGTGATACTTTAAATCTCTTGGGATTTTTTGAAATCACATAAAGTATAATCTTGTTATCTCTTTAAAATTGTAATTCTTCGATGTATTTAAATCTTTCGAACGGCCAGTTAACGAACAGATATTTATTATAGCAAAACTTTTATTACAAAAGAAGGTTTTAAATCATTTTACATAGTCTTACAACATTTTACATAATTTTTTTTTTCGCTCAATACACATTTATATGATTTTACGAAAACCGAGACATACCGGATATTTCAAGCGAAAACTGTGACGTCTGGTCACCCTAATAAAATATCCTAAAATCTTTGATAATCAATCTTAAATGTATCGAAATCTATTCAAATTCTTGGAAATTTCATAATACATATTCAATAAAATCCCATGAAATCTCTTGAAAGCGCTCCAAACGCTCATAACTTTTTCGTATTTTTTTTAATTCCCTTGAAACTTCTAAAATCAATAAAACTTTGTTAGCACCGCCCTTAGAAAGTTGTAAAATCCTTTAGTCCTTTTTACTCCTTAAAATTCCTTAAAATTTCTATAAATATCTTCAATTTCCAAACAATTAATCAGGTTTTCGAGAACAATGTGTTCGATATTTTCGAGATTAATGGTAACATCACCCTTTTTTTGTAAATAGGAATCGATCTAAGAATCGCAACA